>OY759265.1:49002323-49487323 GCA_963662155.1 Lamellibrachia columna | reverse complement strand
GTTACCGTTGATAACAGTTTTATGAATTAAACATTTACTTGGATGTCTATTCATTTAAAGTTTAAATTGGACTGTATTGTAAATCTGTAATGAAAAGGAATTATGTGGTACAAAACACTGTATAAGTTATTAAACGATAAGAAATATAATGCACTGAAGTAGTGAACATTAATATGCTTAGTGGTATTTATACAGTTCTTTTTCTGTAGAGTCAACCAAAGAGAGGAAATCAAACAAATGACTTAGAGATGTCACAACTACCTGAAGAACTGCAGCTACAATTAAAGGTGTGTGTTCTAAGTATATGTGTACATTAGGCGCATTGTTTAATGATTTTGAATGATTTGTTGTATTTCTTGTATTTCTTCTGGTCTACCTGTTATATAGTTAAGACAATGAAAGGCGAGGATCCATACCAACTCATCGAGGATAATTAGATTGTTCATTATTAAAATGCAGTAAACACATATTTTGGGTATGCAGTCATTATGCGTATCATTAAAGTTACTTGACAACAACATTGTATAAATATATGACGTTTTGTGATGAAAATTGTGACATCACATGATGCTGTGTGCACATTGATTTCAGAAAATATCACCCACTATTAGACGGTAAATTCATCATAATCAATTATTTGAGGCACATTTCTTCTGCTTCTAGATGCCAATGTGCAGATGTTATGTCATTGAATACACATGTGAAACGTTTAGAGCGTGTTGCGTGTTCTATTACCAGATGGTGTCAGGGAAGTGCAAAATGCACAAGCTAGTTTTTGGCCTAATAGAACTACTTCCCTACTTGGGCGTTTGAGTGTGCCTACTGGTTATATGGTTGAGTAGAATCTGTTGTAATCCAGTTTAAAGTTCTGTTTGTAGTGAATTGGACCAGTCTTTAAATGGCAGAAGATACGATTCCTAAGCCTCTGTTGTGTGGTGTTTCAGGGTCTTGTCTGCTCCCTGAATGCCATGCTGGAGCAGCTGGCACTGGCTGAAGACATCTACAGTCTGGGCTCCACCAGTAGGATGGTTGCAGTAGATCTGGCTAACTTCACCTGGGCTAAGACACGCAGAAAGGTACAGCAACAGCTTCCAACTGCTTCTTCCTGTCTCTAATTTCATACAGCAGCTGCTACTTTAGGCCTTATATTAATCATTGAATGGAATCACGTTCTGGTCTCTTGGATTGTTGCAATTGACATGTTATGTACCTCTGAAGAAACTTGTTTGTATTTTTACTGAATATTTTGGCATTTGACAAGCGTGTAGCAACGTCAGTCCACCAGAGAAGGCTGTGCGAGTCGGCGAAATATTCAGAGAATACAAACAAGTTTCTAGAAACAGGTAGCACACAATATAAATAATGATTGATTTGAGTCGACAAATTCAACCTGATCTCATCATTTGAATATCAGACACTATAAGCATTATCCTTGGATCCATCAGTGTGTCAACATCATTGTTTCAGACAGCTGAACAAAAAGCATCACTTCTGTTAGTCGACAGGACGTTGGACATCAGTAGTGCCATTGGACATCATGCAGACAGTTTACTTGACCGTATACTGCGAGTGTTGCCTGCCCTGCCTTCCCATAATGTTGATGTTTGCGTTGACATGTCACCCCTCTGTGATGTCAACAGGTGATTCTTGTTTTTAATTATCTTAATTATCTTGAATTGAACAATGTTTTGCTTCATCACATAACAACTTCTGAATGAGCATTGTACATGAGCAATAACCATTTTGTTGTAATACATTGATGGGTAAGTAATGCAATAATTTGATAACTAATCATGATAACTACACTTTGTTTCACTTATTCGTTCTGAAACTTGCTAAAATTGTTTTGCTTGAATTTGCACTCGCAATTTAAGCAAAATTAATTTTCTGCGTTTTTGGATGATGAATCTACGAGAAAAATCAAGTAAAGTTTTCACCAGTCAATCTGCCAGTGATACCTGTCATCTGTGATGTTTATAGTGATCCTGAGCACAACGTGATCGTGCCTGGGTGTGTGGCTCACCCGGCAGACAGCGCAGCATCCGCACTGCTCAACACCATCGCCAGCTGCAAACACAAGGTGGCGCCATGGTCTCCTTTATATATTACCTTACCTTATCGATCCTTGTCTGGCCCACAAGGCTGCAGTTATCCTTCTCCCATTCATTCTGACTTTAGCCACTTGTTTAGCTTCACCCCAGTTTTTGTTTTTCTTTTTCAACGTTTTTTTGCCAGGTTTTTTTCTGCATACTTAACCAGCCTCTGTAGTACATCCATCCCTTTAATCAGGCCACTTTATCTCAGTTACTTCAGTGGCCACTTTAGAGGGATTCTACTGTATATAACTTCATGTTGTTTTACTCATGCTACCAATCTGGAACTCTCATACCAGCCTCAACAGTTATGGATTCTACACACTTGTCTGTTGACGTAACTTGCCATGATGTTGTTCTAAGTTGGTGAATATAAAATGTTTTGTATGTGTTATGCTTCAGGAGGGGCTGATGGAAGTATACAGACAGCTGACAGAGGCAGGGAAAAGGGAGGGAGTGTCTGCCCCACCCCCAGGAAGACCTGGGAAAGTCAACCCGGAACAACTGCAGGAACAACTGGCTCTGTTCAAGTGAGCAAATGTTTGTCAATAATGTCACATTCTATTTAGTGGTAGAAATTTCATTACTTGTAACCCAGGAAGCCCATTTCTGTTTCATTTAGTTAACTTAATTTCCGAACTTCCAGACAAAACAACCATGCAATTCGCAAGAACAGCGGCCTACTTCAGATTACCATGGCAACGTTTGAAGCCATGATGTGTCCCACCCTGTCGAAGCAGGACAGCTTGTTGGGAGTGGAAAAGGGCCTGATCCAGTGCCTAGGAGAGGCAGACACAGCAGGGACACTTGACCAGATCACACAGACCCTCCAGAGGGAAGGAACAAAGTTAGTACAGCAGTCTGTGTCTTGTGAACTCCCAACCTTTGAGGAGTAAATCTCCCTCAATGAAGTTAGCCCATCGTTAATCAGGTGCGTTGATGTTCAGATCTGTAGTGTGTGATTGGTTTTATTAATAGGGCAGTTGATTTAATAAAAGAGTGTACTTCAATTAAAATCATAGAAAGAACTTGTGTAATCATTAGATCAGGTAGCTTGTAAAAGTGTGAATAGCCTTATGCTACAGTATATAGAGCCGGACCACTTCTATTATTTTCACCAAATTTTGACCAGACCCTGTACAATGCACATTGGATGACTGCAGCTAGATTATACATATCAAATATCATCTAATTTTCAACATCAGCATCTGATGTTTAGCGATGATGCTACAATAGTTTCGTCATCTACATATTCTTGAAGGAGACTACATATCAGATAATGTTGTCCTCACTGGACATTCTCTATATGTAATGTGTATGCTGTGGTGACAAAGGAGACTGTTTCTGTTGCAGACTCTATACACTGGAGGATATCTTCTCCCTGTTGGTGTATGTGTACTCAATGGCAGGGGACGACTTGGCTGCCAGTGCACACAATGAAAGACTCCTCATGGTAGTGCATTATTATTGATAATTACAACATTGTTTATTCATGATAAGCCTTCTTGAGGGTTGTGAGTTTAAAACAGAAAAATCCAGATAAATAAAATAGTACTTAAAATAAAAATTATGCGAGAAAGTAAAGTGTAAAAAATAAACTTAGCAAAAAAGGTGTAGTTCAGTGAATTAATATTAAACTTAATTATATATAATTTATGTTTGTGGGTGCAATGCTGCAGTAGTGGAGTGGCAATTGCACCCAGTTAACAGTTAACTACTGCTTTCAGTTGACTGGATTATCTAGTCTGTCTTACACCACAGAATATACTGCTTTATTTGCAGTGGTTTCATTTATTGTAATCCAATTAGCTTACATTTCCTTTTAAGTGAAACTGTCTTTTCCATACTTTTGATGTTGTTACAGTTTGTATCCTGTAATTCCTGTATGATCCCCCGTCATGACAATAAGTAATCTCTTCCACTGTCTACTCTATTGATGTTGTTACAGTTTGTATCCTGTAATTCCTGTATGATCCCCCGTCATGACAATAAGTAATCTCTTCCACTGTCTACTCTATTGATGTTGTTACAGTTTGTATCCTGTAATTCCTGTATGATCCCCCGTCATGACAATAAGTAATCTCTTCCACTGTCTACTCTATTGATGTTGTTACAGTTTGTATCCTGTAATTCCTGTATGATCCCCCGTCATGACAATAAGTAATCTCCTCCACTGTCTACTCTATTGATGTTGTTACAGTTTGTATCCTGTAATTCCTGTATGATCCCCCGTCATGACAATAAGTAATCTCTTCCACTGTCTACTCTATTGATGTTGTTACAGTTTGTATCCTGTAATTCCTGTATGATCCCCCGTCATGACAATAAGTAATCTCTTCCACTGTCTACTCTATTGATGTTGTTACAGTTTGTATCCTGTAATTCCTGTATGATCCCCCGTCATGACAATAAGTAATCTCTTCCACTGTCTACTCTATTGATGTTGTTACAGTTTGTATCCTGTAATTCCTGTATGATCCCCCGTCATGACAATAAGTAATCTCTTCCACTGTCTACTCTATTGATGTTGTTACAGTTTGTATCCTGTAATTCCTGTATGATCCCCCGTCATGACAATAAGTAATCTCTTCCACTGTCTACTCTATTCTAGACTGCTCTGGCTAAAACCATTGCCGAAGCCAACCAGGATGACTTACCTGAGTTCATCAAGCCATTAGGTACTGCACTTGTCCACTATAATTAAATGTGTATTTGTGAAAATGTTATGTGTCAGTGAATCTGTCCATTAGGTTAAAATTGTCAAAGCCCTCTTTGCTAGTAATATATTCACACATTAACCATCAGAATCATGTCTGTTACACTGAATTCTGCTAGAAGAATTCAGTCAACTGCTGATCAAATGGATGGGCTTGTCTCGGTTCCTATTACATCAAACATATTTGACTCCTTTTAAAAATTTTTGTTAGTTGATTTACGGATCTGCCGACCTGATATTTTTGTTTTTGAAAAAGCTTCTTTATGTTTTCACAGTGTCGTAAAACATTCCACATCATTCAATGTACAAAATATTTAAAGGTCCCCCATAATAATTTTTTTTCGCTAGTCTCATTTCAAATTAATTTTGCGAAAAATCAAACCTACCTAGTATCCACTGCAACATGTTTGCTCGGTTGTGCAACTTTTATACATGTATGTATTTTTGGAGAAATAATTAGACAAACTACTACATTACTTAATGTTTGATCAAACATTAAGTTAACTGAAAATGGAAATGTTGAAAACTCATGAATTTCACCCTTGGTGAAATTTCATAACATTGTCATGTGATCGGCGAGATGATGGAAGTCACGCCCATAATCGGCATAGACCCGCACAGTGTTTACTATTTTGGATATCCACTATTTCGAGCCTTACCAGATCTAATGACTGAAATTAATTCTTTCGATCATTTGAACAAAAATATGCATATTTTCTTTAAATCGACTTTGGACATTACTTAGACTATTCACACACTACATATTTGGACATCAATGAACCGGATTTGCGATAGGCTAAATCAGTTGAGGAGTTTTAAACAAATATTGTTTTTGCACTCTTGGTCCAGGTAGTGCTGCTGCAATTCATCGACCGACCCATGTTTGTGTTGAAGAAAATCTGTAAACCAACTAATAGTAATAACAAATAAAAGGCCTCGGTATCATATTGTTTCATCAGCATCAGCCTTATTGTATCACGTTGCAGTTAGCTCCAAGACGAACCAAGAGGAGGTTGGCAGCGTGCTGGAAGAGATCTTCTATAAGCTGCGGGGGCTTGGGTCGGCTAGGAACAACCTGAAGCAGTTCAGGTAGAGACTAGTTGTTGGTGTTTCCTAGGACAGTGGGTGGGTGTGGGCAGTTGGCAATTGCTACATTGCTCACAGGAATGCTACATTGCTGTAAGTGGGTCATGGTGGCATGTGGTTAGAACATCGGTCTCTCATTCGAGACAACCCAGGTTCAAATCCTCTTGCTGCTGTTTCAAAGCTTGGACAGTTTCGTTCATTCCACGTTGCATCAGTTCATTTAATTGTATAAATGAGTGCCTGGCTATAGACAGTGGTGGTGGATATGTGAATGAATAATCTTTTCGCATTAATTGCGGCTTGGCTGGATGCTTCCCAGTGAAATCGAGTTGGCATTGGAATTGACAGATCTGTCAGGGGGCAAAGTGTAAAGTGCTCTGAGCGAGCTTATGAACTGGACACGACACTATATAAGGACATACCTTTTTTGTTTACCAGACTGGAGCTCAGTTGTTGAGTGATTTAGTTAACTAATTTAATTCTTATATTTCTTCTTCTTCCGGGCATGAGTCAACCCTCTCTTCAAGGCTTATAGACTCGTTGCTGAACAAAATGTAAAATCGCTTGGGGCTTCTTTGCCATTAATATAATTAGCTTTTATTTAAGAGTAGCCAATATTATTTGTTAATGCATTCCAATCTACCAGTGCAACTGTTTGTTATCATATATCACGATTTATGGAATATTTGCATATGATCTTTAAAGCATTAGATTTATTTCCTCTTCATCTGTCCTTTTTCTGCATCTCCTAAGCTACAAAATTATGAAGGGATAATTTATGTGGCTGTCATGCATGTGTACTGTGGTGTCTGCTTATGAAATGGTGTTACATGACAAGTTCACAATTGCTGACATTTACCTATTCGTACAAAGCGTACTAATTCTCGGACCTCCTTCCCTAAAGAATTAGTACTTTAAATTGTTGATGCTTTTCCAGATTGAAAAACATAGATGTAACAATGTCGCACAGTGAACTGTTACGCAATTTAAAACTATAGTAGTTCAGTAATAGTTCACCGCATAACACTGCACAATGCAATGGTAGTCATCATGGATATATATATATATATATACATACATGGTCTATATATATATCTCTATGACGGTAATATTTTGCATGCAGCCTAGATTTATTTTAATTAGTACGCTCTGTACAAATAGGTAAATGTTGACAATTGTGAACTGCCTCTTAGTTGTGGTTCACTGTGGCACTGACTCATTGTTATTATGTATTATCGTCCATGTGCTTGCAGCTGTGTGTGTGAAGGCGGAGGTCTCACGTCACAGGCCAGTATGAAGCCTCTGTTGAAGCAAGTCATGCAGGAGATTGTCAACCCCAGCAAGCC
This sequence comes from Lamellibrachia columna, assembly GCA_963662155.1. NCBI lineage: Eukaryota > Metazoa > Annelida > Polychaeta > Sabellida > Siboglinidae > Lamellibrachia > Lamellibrachia columna. The sequence goes on along the minus strand of OY759265.1, from coordinate 49,480,082 downwards.
AGAGTTGGTTGACATCGAGTACAAGTCCACTGGACTGAGGGACCTTCTCAAGACTGGATTTGGGTACAGTTAATTTTTCCATTAATGTAGAACCGATTTAGTATATTTGTCATATGATAAATATTTATTCTAGTTGTGAAGGAGAAGTAGCTTTTTTTAGCTCTCTGTGTCAATCTAACTTCTCTAGTTTCATTGCAGCATCTCCGTTATTCCACCTTACACACAGCTAAAGGTTCATATTTGTATTGCCATTGAGCACCCAAGGTACACTGGTCTTGTTTTCAAACATATGCTTCACTCTGACATTTAATATTTTAAACTATATATTTCCTTGATTACCCATGAGATAATTATCTGTGCATGTATCAGTACAGTCGTAACTGACCTGACACATCGATGCCACTGACTTCAGGTTCTTCATGAATGTGAGCAAGCCTCGGCCAAGCGACCACCCCGTGTTGATTGTGTTTGTCATCGGGGGTGTGACGGTGACAGAAGCAAGACAGATCCAGGAGGTTGTCAGTGCGACCAAGTCTAACATGCAGGTACGAGACACCAGTCTGTTCGTCACAGTACACATCATACACTTTTTGGACATCATGTTGTTGTTAACTTTTTTCTTAGAAGCAACAGTTAGTTCAAACTTGGGTGGTTGGTGGCGCGTTGGTTAGAACACTGGACTCTCAATCGAGACAATTTAGGTTTGAATCCTCTTTTTGCCGTCTCGAAGCTTGGCCAATTTTTTTTACCCCACATTGTTCCAGGTCACCCAGCTGTATAAATGGGTACCTGGCTATAGACAGTGGTGGATATATGAATAGTCTTCCTGTTGTAATTGCAGCATGGCTTAATGGTTCCCAGAGAAGTCGAGTTGATGTTGAACAGGTCTGCCAGGAGTGAAGTGTAAAGCTCTTTGAACAGGTCCATGGACTGGATAACGCACTATATCAGAACGTACCTTTTTAAACTTAGTGTCCTGTTTCAATAGTCTTTATGTACCAAGTACTGAGATGATTCATCTAACAAAAACATTTTAAAGATATTGACACATAAAATATAAATGAATATATATTGTGGGACACAGTAGCCTAAGCATATTGGTTAGAACGTTCAACTTTAAGAGGACTGATATTTAAATCATCTTGCTGCCAATTGTGTTCACTCCATATTGCCCTAGTTCAGTCAGTTGTATAAATAAATATGTGACAATAAATAAGTATGTGACAATAAATAAGTATGTGACAATAAATAAGTATGTGACCATGGTGGAGTAGTGTAAACAAATAGTTTATGTGCAGTAGTTGCACCACATCTGAATGAATGCTTCTTCAAACGTCAAGTTGGTAGTAACTGACAGGTCTGCCAGGGAGTCTGTCATATCAGCTGCCCTAGGTCAGCCTGAAGGAACCAATACCTTCACGTCTATCACACATCACATCTCTCTTTTGCAGGTAATAGTAGGAAGTACCAGCATTGTCACACCACCAGATCTTCTACACATGACTCTGGCACAAGATCATCTTAACCCTATGCAAGTCTAGTACACAATATCCATCATATAACATTGACATGCAAAGCATTTGTTCAAGTGAAATGTTATCAGACTTAAATTGGAAGAACTATTTCAGAATTAATTTATCATCTTAATTTTTTGAAGCTGAATACTATGGATGCACAGTGAAATAATTTATTTGGACAAAAGTTGAACCAATACATGAAGTGTAATTAAAAATTTATGTTCACCCAAACTGGGGCTTGTTGGCAGATTTCAGTTGGATAGCCTCATTTTCAAACACAGAAGAAATGTCAAATGTACATATTTATTGTTTGTATACTACTGAATAAAATGGGGTGTAAGTTAACAATACACTGTGTTTGTTTTATTTAGATGTCAGAACATACTATTTACTACCATATGAGTAATAAATAAGAAATTACGTTTCTATCAATGTTATACTTGTACAGAGTACTATGGGTTGCAAATAAGAGATGTCAGATCCTCTGAAATACTGGTGGTGTATTCACATTTCAATCGCGTACACATTCACACCATTGTATGCTATCTAAGGGATCATCACATAAGTTTCAAAGTCCAAAACACACATCATAGTATTAGTTGGTGGTGGTTTGGATGTCACTACGTTTTGTGGGATAATAATTACAAGATTCTACATTTTACAAAAAATTCTACAAACATGTTTTCATAAAACGTTAAAACCTGTCACCACCACCATGATGTGCATTTGATTATTTAACATGTCATTTGTAGTTGGTTCAACAAAGGTTTATTATTAGAGATTTCTTTATTTTCTATTATAATCGGGGGCATCACTTGTCTGGTTGGTGAAATGTCCAGTGCCAAAAATATCAAATACAAAATGTTCCACAAATTCAACTGCTGACAATTGACAATGATTTTGAATCAAACTGGAACAGTGTGTTTCTTTAACTTCCTCAGAATCTTCGTTTCTGGTATGGCACAGGACCAAGACTCTTAGCAGCTGTGGCAGTCATTTTGTGGCTGGAAGCAAGTTTCTGTTGAAGGTCAGCAATCGTCCTTTTTAGACTTGCCACCTCTCGCTCAGACTCCACTTTCAGATGCTGCAATTTCTAAAACATTGGACAACATTTTAGGTAAATAGACAGATAGGAGTACATTATGGTATTTCTGTTTTTTTGGGGGGGTTTACAAAAAGTCCAACTCTCCATGGTAAAATGTTGATTTTGATATCCACTACAAAATACTGCATACATATTGCTGATCAACCAGCTAAAAGTTTAGATAAATGTGAACATTTCATGCAAAACTATAGTCCTGCAGAGCAGGAAGTTCACACAAACAGCAAAATACCACACCAAATATATGCAAATGTAGTCGTATGACCAGATCATGTGGCAATATGTTTAGTCAAACAATAGCAGTCGCTGACTGTACAAGAACAATTTCAGAAACATCTAATAAAATATTCAATGTATATGGATTTATCTTGTTATGTGCTTGCTGTAAACCCATACATACGATATATGCACTGCACAGTTTATTAATATATCACTCCTGCATGTAAACAAGCCTTGACACGTTGCACTCTTCACCAAGCAGCTTTCAATAAACCAACACGTGCAGATATATATGCTGTACACAGCATACAGAGAGATATGCCAGGAAAGCTGACCTTTCTGAAAATATCTTGGTTGGCGCCAGACATCTGTGCCGTGTGCTGCTGACTCCGATCCCTTTGTTTCTGTAGTCGCAGTAACTTCGCATCATACTGTACCATAAACAACATACATATAATCAGTTCATGTGACTATGAACGGAAACAAGGTTTCATGTCTAGAACTAACTTGAATATGTTGTATGTAGGGATAAGATCCTATAATTTAATATATCACATCATGTTAACATTATTGCAAGATTTGCATTCTCATTCAATTTCTTAGAAATTAGATGCTACATGGCATATTTACCATAAATATTGGACTATTTGTTACCCAGGTAAATTCTTACCTAACCATCTCATCACATATTTTATTTCATGTAGGTTATTCAATATTATTCTCACACAATTGTTTTTAAATATAAGTACCATTCACAAGGTTTGGTTCAAGTATGACTCGCTGGTTGAAAGATGTGCTTTGTCCATAGTAAAAAATTGATCTAACTGATTAATTTTCACAACATAATCCATTACAATCCAGTCCCATAAAAGACAACTATTACTGTAAAAGTGCCAACTTATCAAAATACACGTAATGATACCATAAAAAAATTTACATTTTACAAAACACATTAAAATATGATACTACAACTGTGACAGACAATAAATGTGTAATATTGCCTAACCTCAAGGCGCAGTTTGACCAGCTCTGCTTGTCTCTCTTTCTCCTGGTCACTGGCTTGTCTTTGCAGCTCCACAATCTGTTGTTTGTGCTCCTCAATGGTTTCATTCAGTGAGGCCTTCTCCAGTGAGGCTGCATAGAGAACACACCTCACAGTACACCTGTCAGCATTCACAGTTGCCTATGATATAACGATCACAAGTTAAATTAGAGAGAAAAACCAATAATGTCCCGATTTAAAAAAACACAAAGCACAATATTGTTGAAATTGTGAAATTTCTACTAAGGGCTGTATAATTGCTGTGTCGATACTCAGCGGGAATATAAGGTTTAACTAAGAATCTTGGTTATGATTACCTGACCTCTTTTTGTTGATTCATTATTATTTCTATATTTGGTTTACACAGTTGCATCGACCTGTGAAATACCTTGTGCTTGATGTGAGTTTTCTAACTGTTCAATGTTATTTGTATGTGCGGACTTCAAGTCTTCAATCTTGTTTTCTAGTTCTAGCAGCTTGTACTCGTAGTTCTGAAACATTGTGTACTTTTAGTACGTTTACATTGAACTAACACATTAGTTTTTCTTAATCAAACTTCTGATATGAATAAAAACTTGAAAATGTCTGATTTTCTGACACCTAATACTAGGCCTGTGTAACAAAATATTCATTTTAACAAGTATTCAACTGCATTGATCAATGTGATGTGAGCATTTAACTCAGTTACCTTAGTCAGAGCAGCTGTATCTTCTTTCATGGAAGTTATATTTTCTTGAAGTTTACAATTTTCATCTAGTAACAGGAAGATACATAACTTGTGTTAAACATGTAACTGAGTAAATGTGTTGTTTGACAAACAGGTTACTAAACATTAAAATTCGTATAATCTTGTATGTAATTGTTCGCATAGCAATGCAGACAATTGTATGTAATAACTACCAAGGTAATTCGATTGTTCGTAGAAAGGGTAATTCGAATGTTCATAGAAAAGGCGGGGTGAATTCTGAAAAAAATTAAACTGTGACAACTCCTTCATCGGATCATACATGAACCCTTGAAAGTGTGGTAACCGGGATGCAAAGCGTCTAGGAGTAGCTAACATACACACACATGTATGCTGGATGGATTATAGTAAGATGACAGTAGTACAAATGTCACTAGCTCACCCTCGAGATTGCATCTCTTGTGTAGAGTATCCTGAATCTTGTTGACCATCTCCATTGATTTAATGAGCTCTGTCAACAGCAGCCTTTGTGGCAACAATTACATTAGTATGCAAACACGTTTACTCTGGTGAACATGTTCAAGTGCTATTTTACTCACTTTGAAAAACGTTGAAATATGTGAGTAAATATTGTGTACTAAGAACATGTCATTGATTGAACATATATTGTCACTTATCATTTAAATATTCAGCAATGACATATAGAATAAAAATAAAATAGTGCACTGCACAGTATTTAATTACCCACTAGAGGGCCAGGAGTATTGCATAAATTAAAACAATAATCACATGATGTAAGGGGGGCAGTCTGTATAAAGAGGTGACACAGGATGATCATGGTCTTCTTCCAGGTGGGTGTTTGGTTGGTGCTTGTGTGGAAGGCTCTCGGTCAGGGTACATGCTCGGGTAGCACATGCGCAAGTAGCACTCTCTTTTGGTTGCTTTAATATACACTTTAAAAGATACACTATATTTTACTTAGCTGTTACTATTTTATAGCCAGGTGTTTTACCAGATGTTGAGTTTCTATTTGTTATAATAAATCAGTGGGCAAATTGGAATCGCTATGTGGTCATGCTTACAATTAAATGGAAATAGTAGCCGTAAGTGGTTACATTCAATCTAATCCCCCATCCCCTGTTGGCTGCTCCCCGTTACAGTAACTAGTGAAATGGGAGCAGTACTACAAAACTTCAGGGGTTACACCGGCAGTTTAAAGATTTTACAATGAACTCCACTATAACCCTGCAAAATTAAGCAATGCAATATGTGTAGTAGCCTGTTAAGATGTACTCTAAAATGTGTGGAATGTATAGGTACAAATGTATTATTTGTGCCCACCTTGTTTGAGATTCATTTCATTAGCCTCGCAGCAAGCAATGTGTTTCTGCTGTGCGTCCTGTTTCTCCAGCAGGCGAGTATTCTCCTTTGAAGTATCCCTCAAATGCTGCAGAGAACATGTAGAACATGGTAAGAATGGCATTAACTAATGTGAAACATTCTTAAATTTGACATACTTGAAGGAAATTATTAATTATTAAAACTAGTGTGATTTCAAGATAACAAAACCTATTTTTTGTCCAGCACTTCATTCGTTTTTTCTATATTTATAGAGATGGATAATAAATTAACATTTTGGCCACCTTTTTACTGAAATGACATTACTCCTTGTTGGTAAAATCTGGTTTTTGATAACAGTTGTGCTGATTTTGCTGCTAATGCTGTTACTATATTTTATATATTTAATAAATTTGCATGGGACCCCCAACTTTTTTTTACTGTTTGTAGAGATAAATAATAAATACACATTTTTTTGGCCAAGTTTTACTGAAGTGACATTATTCCGTGTTGATAAAATATTGAATATTGTCAAAATTGTGTTAAAATGTGGTTTTCCGTGACTTAATAAATTACATAAAATAAATATTAAAAAAAATTTTAATGCATATTTGACAAAATATGCTTTATATAATTTGAACATATGAAATTGAAATATTCCTGTAAGTATTATGTTCGTAAATAAATCTCATGCTATGTCTAATTATAATCAGAGCAGTGTTTTGCAATAGATTTTTCTGCTGATATAGCTGTTACAATATCAGATATTAGACAAATTTGCACAGTACTGCCAACCTTTTCATAGGGCTTTTAAGTTCTAATGGATAAACCTTTACAATGTAAGGTTTCATTACTTTGATTCCAGGGTAGCTGCCTACCTTAATTCTTGTTCTTTTTCCAATTTTAAATAATAATAATGTATGGTCTTACATAATGTCAATATCTGCCTTTGACAAGGTGCTTATGGTGCTTACCCGGGGGTACTCAATTATCTGAGCAAGTTTTTTGTAGCAGTTAATTACAGATGTAAATATTTAGCAACTCCTTGTGCTTATTGAAATGCTGATCGCATTGCACGCATGCACACACATATGCATGCACGATATACTGACATAAATCACAACTACTAGTTTTACTTATTTTTGTCGTAATAATCAATGTTACATACTTTCTGCCAGGAGTTGAATTCTTGCAGGAATTCATCAAGATCAACCTGTTTAAGGCCTATGCTTGACCGTATAGCCATCCTGTTTCCTGTCCACACAACCAACCCTGTAATGAAAATCAGGTGACATTGCCATTACATGTACAGGTGTGCGTGAGTGAGTGAGTGAGTGAGTGCGTGCGTGCGTGCGTGCGTGCGTGCGTGCGTGCGTGCGTGCATGTGGTATATTTTGCAAAAGGCCTCGCACATACCATATCATTGGTGTAACTTAACTTAGTGAAGCCAGTCACTAAGCATGAATGAAGTTGAAGGACATGCAACAGTCCACACAGGTAATTTTTTGGTAGCGATATCTTGACAAGTGTAGAGTGATAAATAATTTGTTTAATGCTGTCCTAAACATCCAGAAGGTTTCAGTTAACATTTCAAAGAAATTCTCTTTTTGTCTTTGCAACTAAATCATTGTAAGCAAATTGTTTTTAGGTATGTCTGAGAAACGTTTCCTGTGAACATTCTGTTATGAATCTGTAGCATATTTTGCATTTTACTTGTTCATTTCAGTGTTTCCTAGAATACACATATTTTTGGTATGATGCAAATGCTAAATGACACAAAGGGAAAATATAAGTTCCCTTCTAAAATAACTCCCATCACTCAGGCAAAGATTATGTTAAAACCAGCATGTACTCTGTGCTCTATTGAATAATGTGTTGGTAGCTAGTTTGGATATAATCAGTCCAACAGTTTTTGAAGCCTAGCATACATGTGCATAACAAATACTGGGTACACAACATTTTACTACAAGTTTTGTGACTATTTTGTTAGATGCACAAACTAAATTAGTTCTGCAAAACAAGATTTGGCCATCTTTTTTAAAATTATAATAATCCTTATCTTCATCCATTTATTATTTCATATGAAGCCTCAATTCTCAAACTGAGGATGTCACATACCATTATATTTACAAATCCTCCTGTGCAATAAAAATATTACAGCTAAATAAAGATCTTGACTGAAGTAAAAACAATTGGACGTGATTTTAACAGGGTCTCTACTCTAGACTTGAGACACTTGATTGAACCACTACAACAGAGGGGCAGTATCACATTAAAACTGTTGATGTACAGTTATGTTAATCGTGCATAAATGGTACAACGTGTATGGCATAGTATTATCATTGTATTTAAATAAAAACATGTCCGGACTTGACAGAAACTCTATCACACGAACTTGTTGCCGTCTGCTATTTTGGTGTCACATAGTTCAGATTTCCCATGAAAATCTAAAAATCTTTGAAAACGAACTATGTAAATGAACTTTATATGCAGTACATAACACGCTGTGGTTTGCTTTTACTTAATGGGGCATTATTGTTAATTTTACTTCGCCTAAAACTAAATTATACATTAACTATTCCTAAATACTGAAGGCCTTTTCTGGCAAGAAATTAGGGACATTTTGTTTGTTACACCGGTAGTGCGTCGCGCCAGTTCAAGCCTGTCAACGGTGAGAAACTTGTCTTGAAAGAAGTTGTCTTGTTGTAAACAACTAACAAGTCTGTCAAACATCTAAACTTTAGTTGTTTGTGATATTAGTAGAAACAGTAAATGCACATAGCAAAACTGGACTTTGTTTTGTTGGTGTTGAATACCAGGCTCTGACTCGCGTTGTTGGTGTTTATTATGATTATCTCGGGTTCGTGGTTCATCAATCCAACCCCGTCCCAAGCGGCCGCAGGCCCAGCCCCTGATTCGCCCGACCCGGGTTCATAGAATCATACTCATCTGATCGCTATGGTGGGGTTCGTGGTTCATCAAAGCCCAGGCCCAAGTCATGCCCATGGTTGAACTGTAAATGCGATCAATGACAACAGTTTAAAGCGAATATTCAATATAAAACCTTTCATAATGACAATGTACTGTTAATATTACCCGGCGATATAATGTGCGTTTTTTGTTGAAAAGCTTGCCATACGAACTCGTCACACATTAAGTAAAAGAAGAAAGTGGTTAAATTATTGCTTCAGCTTCTCCCCAGTTGTTACTAAAATCCTTCTACGTCATCGGTAATTGGTAGAGTCACTGACTATGTCAGGATATTGTCATTGATGCCAATGGCAATAGCCAATAGGATTTTAGAGATTGAGATACCAGCTCTGTTGTGAATCTATGACAGGTTATAGTTACACATTTATCCCCTGTGTGGGATCTTTTGCTTAACCTGGCATAAATGGGACCAATGGCTATTAGTGTTTCTTCAGAGACACAGGCAATGTGGGGTGAATGAAATTGTTTCGAAGCAGCAGTAGAGGGACTCAAACCCTGATCATCTCGATAAACAGTTCGCTAGACCATTGCGCTCCACTCTAGACCACAGCACCCCAGATGGCAAAAAAATCACCAATAAGACTATGTTCTTAAAAGTATAATATCTGACAAATTTTACATTGTCCACGATTTATTTGAATTACATTGTATGGGGTGAATTCCAGAAAAAAATACCCTAATATTCATACAACTACAGCAAGAAAACTAGGCAGTGGATGAGTAGATTTTCTTTATCACTTTCAGGTGACAAATTGAATCACACAGCCATGTCTTTTGTGCGTCTGCCAAGAAAACGTTATCCTACGAGGCAGTCGGCTGCAGCGAAGGCAGCAGGGAGGAAGAAAGTGAGAAACAAACCAGAATGGGATGTAAGTAACAGTTAAAGCTAATGCTGTCCTGATTAATCAATTTCATTGATGATTGATTGGTTCATGCTTCCGATCAAGTAATCAATCACAGTGTTGTGTGATCATTCATTTTCGATTACATTCATTCTGCATTTCATTCCCTATTGTTCTATGACTTATTGTGACAAGACAATGTGTATAAACATGAATGACACGAAGAAAGAAGACTTCTGATTGGCTATACTGTTGATATTATTATCCCATTTATACTGGCCAATGAAAGCCTTTGTATTATTAACTTAATAATGGAAAGTGGAAAGAAGGACTTAAGTAACTTTCTTGAACCCTGTTGCCGTGTGGCAGGGAACGAACTAAATAATGAGAAAGAAAGAATTGGACGTGAGTCTACTCAAAGCAGCGCCACTGTCAGTTGGCTGAGTCTGGCAAACAAGCGAACTATGCATGTCTTCATATATACATGATGGTGAAACAACTGTCAATCTTCATTTCATCACATTGTATCATTGTGCATTTTTACATATGGTGTATTGCCTAAGTAACGTGATCTTGCTTGTTTGCCTTGACAGGATACTACAAATGATTTATCTGTATACAAAGCTTCACCAGAAGAAATGGTATGTATTTCTATATAAACATATTTGTTGAAGCTAATCTAAATAACACTGTAAAGTATCTATTTAACCATTGTAGCAGTATGAGTTTCTGTCTTTTTTGTAACATTTATCTAGTCAGTTTCTTTATTCTTCATGCAAGTATTCACCTGATGTATTTATTCATGCAAATAAGACATTAATTACAATTTTGAGCAGTAATTGTTGAACAAACTTGCATTCTATAGTTGAGAAGAGCCCAAGTGACCAAGTCTCAGAACATGGACCTGGTGAAAGCTGATTTGCTCAAAAAGAAAATAGCCAAAGGTATGTTTATCTATAGAGACATCACATTTGTGAAAGAGAAATGTGATAAGACAGGTTGTAGCCCTTTCAGATTTAGTGCTGAAAGTAAAACGTTTCTGAGGCTTGGTAAAGAAATCTAGGAAAAGAAATACTTTCGTGTTAATGCAGAAAGTAAAACATCACTGAAGATAATGAAATGAAAGCTCAAACAAAATGTGCACGAAGCATCATAAATAACATACAGCAAACATTTAGTTTCATTATTTGATGGTGCACTATGCATTCAGATACTGTCACAATACACGACCAGTATCACTGCAGTGGTATGGCAGGTGTGACGCAGTGTTGTCTTTTCAGCTAAGTCTCACAAGACATCACCAAGAGGTCCCAGAGGTGGCCTTCTTAGAGAAGTTCTCCTTGACAACAGTGAGGTAAGAAGCCAGTGAACTTGAATTGAGTTGGATTGGTGTTTTTTTTCAACATTTCTACATCATACAAAACATTACGCTATACATACAACAAAATCAATGAAATGATGAACGGGAAATGCAAGAAGTTCAGTAACTTATAAATTAGAATTTCACAAATGTTATAATCCATTCGGAACAAAAGACAATTATTTTAGACACATAAAAATTATTAACACAAAGTAGAGGCAAGCATTATAAAGGCAAATGTGATAACATATAAAGTTAATACAATATATATGCTATTATATGTATTTGTATGTATATATATATGTGTGTGTGCACACGTATATATACATATAATAGCATATATATATTTATGCAATCAACAACGCAAGCCAGATGTAAAGATATGAAAACGTTTATTAAGAGTATGCCTAATGGCATACTATTCCGATTATGAGCATGAAATGTGGACCCTGTAACACATGCCAAGCCTGTGGCTGAGCCTCATACAAAGCCGCCTGGACACAATGCTCCCAGAGCCCACACTTTGACATAGCAATACAGTACATGTAGTAATATTCCTACAACACAAGACAATTCATGGCATCGTCACCAGCACATTAAAACATTAACCCAACACCGACAATACTCGACACAATATCTATTTGCATATACTGCATCACTGGACTACCCTACTTGCTAAAGTTCCTACTCTATATATTTTAGTAACCTAAAAGGTGGGGCCATAATGCCAATTAACAATAAACCATCCCAACATCGAGGATGGAAGGGAAGTCATCTTCCACTCCTCACCAAAACCCTACATGAACGGGCAGATAGCCAAATGAAAAACCCAAAGTCCACTGGGAAAGCGTCATAGGGAAGGTGGTGACTTCACTTCCACCGTCAATGTACAAAATGTTACCGCACATCTATATTTTTGCTTTATTATATTCACATTTACCTTTATAAGGCTTGCCTCTACTTTGTGTTAATAATTTGTATGTATCTAAAATAATGATATCTTGTTCCGAATAAATATATATATATATCCCCAACCATGCAGTAAGCAAATTACAGAGGACTATATAGTATATTTGTTAACCAAAACAGTTGCATAATTTCTGAAAAGTCAACAACTTATATTTCAGAAGTCTTCTAATGATTTCAGTATATATTGACCTCTGTAAAAACCATAATGTTTCTGCTTCTTATCCAAGTGTTTAGTGAAATAACTTGAGTTGTACTGGAAGGGATTGTCTTAGTGCAAGCCTGTTTTGATGATATCTATCCCCTGTGTAACTTCACATAGCAAAGAAATATGAAGTTTAACTAAAGACTATTTCATTAATACCTTTGTTCAGTTTACATTGTACATGCTCAAATGTCCATGGGTCTGATGGTTTAATAGTAAAATCGTTATATAGTATAAACTATATCTATTCTAACAGCCTGACTGCCTAGATGTATTTTAATGGACCACAATTGCTTTTTAAGATTTGAACGATTCAGGCAGAATCATGTTTACATACTGCATGTTGAACTGTCTAACAGGCGGACCAGGGCTGAATGGGATAGCCATGTTGTTCTTATTGATTGTTAATGACTGTAGCTATATGGCTCCTCCAAGTGCTCTTTGTATAACCCGACTCACCCGTCTGCTCTGGTCCACCTATTAGGCAGCCCCTGCTGAACAGCAACGTTGATATTGGTAAACAGATAATGGTAAAATTATATTTAACAATTGTGGTTCATTAAAACATATTTGGCTGGTCAAGATGTTGGAATAGATGTAGCTTATACTATATAACATTTACAATGGAAACAGTCAGACTTTATACCTTTAAATACACACACACCGGCGATGAATTACCAGTGATTATTTCCAACCATAGTTGCAGGAGACACTGGCTGCGTCGGACAAGACAATGGCGATTGTCAAAGATCTCTTTGGTGATGATCCAAAGGTGGGTTCATATTTTTATTAGAATGTAGATTAATGCTGATTTGCACTGGACATGGCTTCAAAGGCACTCACAATGAAATATTGTGGAGACATTAGAGGGAAGATAAATATTTTTTAACCGGATTAGCCATTATGCAACAGCTGTGCTATTGCCTATGTGTAAGCAAGGTCATCCAGTTCTGAATGTTGCAAGGTCATCCAGGGGCTGCATATGTGCATTGACATAGTTCTGAATGTTGCTCTTATGTGAAATGGTCATTACTTGTTCTATACATACATATATTTTTTACTCATTTGATTTTGGCGAAAATTTGTAAAATGAGTTCATCATTGTGAGAATTATGATATGCGTTCAGATGTGGTGTGTAAGATTGTGGGTTGACGCTGTTGTTTTGTTTAGAGATACCGAGGACTGCCGAATGTGACTGTGGCTCCAGAGAGGGACGCATTAGATGGGTGAGTAATTACCAAACAAGTCACCTGCCTTCTATAAAACCAAAGTCACAGTAGTTGCTACAATATCAATTCATTGAGAGCGCATCACAACAGTGGAAGATGTACTAACTTCCTCCCTTTCATATGTTGTGCTGACATTTTGTGTATTTTGTTTAACAACAGAGAAGCCCTGATAAGCATTTATTGTGCTAAAACAAACAATGTATAATCATGTTTTATTAATGAGCTAGATATAGCAATTTTACCAAAGTTATTGGCATTAAGTTACTTTTCTCATTACAAATGTAGATTAAATGTTGATTTTGTCATCCAAAGCAGAAAAAACCCAAATGGTCATTGGCTTATCGAGAGTCCAATGATTCATCTATGTGTAATGCCCCTTCTGAAATATTTGTCAGTTTTGTTTTTAAATAAATTCACGCTGCTAACATTTAAACAATCAGTAGATAATTTGTTCCATTCATTCATCTGTGAGAATGAATGCTTTCTGATGTCTAGTCTACTGGTACACTGTTCCTTCACTAATGTTAAGGCATGTATGTGACAAATGGATGTTGTACTGATGTTGCAGAAGTCTACCAGATGGCACTGTTCTGGAAGGCCGATTCAAGTTGGATGTTCTCAGTGATTCGGTCATGGACAAGACAGCGCTGAATGATATGGACACCATGCAGAGTGAATCTTGTGAGACACCATATGTTGAACATGTCTACTTCAGTGCCTGTGTCCTGATAAAGGCCCTGCTCTTGTGTTGAATTTGTGACTATGGTCATAGAATTCATATCGTAAATCTACACTATTCTGATGGCTAGCACAACACGATGACAGAGCAGAAAGCCTACTTTCACTTGTGTAAAACCATGTGATGGTACAATGCCAGGAAAGGTGCCTTTTGACAGCACAAACATTGAAACCTCAGATAATGGTAAATTATGTTTTGTGCTTCATAAAAGCACATTTGGGTTGTCAAAATGTTAGCATAGATACTGTTTTTACTATATACATAGCATGATTTTATGATAAAAACAACCAAACTCTGTACATTTAACATCATTGGCATGCACACCAGCTTGCAATGTACACAACTATAATCAAATCTGAGTATCGTATAATACAATAAGTTTAGTTATAATTAGAGTATCATATAATGCAGTAAGTTTAATTCAGTGAGATATATTATCTCTCCTTTAATGTTAACGCTCCTTTGTTGCTGGCCAGCCTTTAGTGGGGAAGAACACGAGCCTCTGTCCTATGAACCAGTGATGGACATGCAGCGGTTCCAGCGACTGCTGCAGGAGGCAGACAGGGAGGAGAGGCAGACAGGCCCCACCTCATCCATCCTGCAAGACCTCGCTCGCAAGCTGGCCGACCGAGGGACACAAAGCCCTGTGTCTCAAACACTGGCAACTGTGGCTGCACCAAGGGAAGTACCAAGAAGGAATACGACTCAACGTAAGTGTTATGTTGGTTGCTTGGTGAATTCCACATTTATTGTCTTAAATTGATTCTTGACTGCAATGGCTCTAGGATGATATCCCCTTTATGTTGTCCCTGAAGGAAGATATCCCCACTGGACAGAGTCCACCTGCAGGATAAAATTCTTCCATCAATTTCTGCATAACAAAGAATTTAGAATGTGATTAATAAATTAAAGGACCAAACAGTGAAATAATTTTTGTGCTTTCATATGCAGATATGTTAATACAGGCTACTATGCTTTTTGTTTTAGTTTTCTGGGGGATATTAATGGTAATATCTTGTCACTGACTAATAAAAGGTCATGTCAGTGTCTAGCTATAGAAATTCTTCTTGTATGCTGCAAGCCTGGAACTCAGTAAAGTTCATTGCCAGCTTGAAGAGTGTGCAGCCAAATTAATAACAAACTTATAGAGTTGCAACCATTGTAGGTTATACAACTGGGTTTACATGTTTAAAATATTTATTTTGCATGTCCTTTCCATCATAAGCAATCAATTTCATTGCCTCTTACTAAAATGTTGACAAACTGCGATTAATCCACTTTAAATGCTGCTTCAAGCTTCATGCTATAAACAAAACGTATTGCCCGCAGAGCGTATTGAAGTGCCGCTGACTCCAGATGGCAGCACAATAGGTGACTCGACCCCCACTACGCCATACTTTGCCGCGATGAACGACACGGAGAAGGTGCACCGGACCATGGCAAGAACCAATGCAGACAGCGATGGTGCTGCCACCATTGGCAATGTTGCTGCATCACAGACTCTTGCAAAGTTGGACGACCTGCGTTCGGTATGTTTTACTGTCTTGTTATTGGTCGTCCCATACACTATGACAGATAGCAGGACATATTTTCCAGCAGTATAATAGGATCTCATGAGATAAAGACAATCTTGTCTTTGACACCCATATGTTTAACTAATTTATTATTATTTATTTTAACTTATTAATTTATATTTACATAAATTTACTATGTATTTTAGCACCTGTTGTGTGTTTTAATTAATCGCCTCTGAATGGACTTTGTCCAGATATAAAGTGCTATATAAATGTACTTATTATTAAATTGGGTTTGAGTGACAGAGCTTTGAGATCAACAGTTTACTAGATGAATACTTTGTACAGTTCTAAAATAC
Source organism: Lamellibrachia columna (assembly GCA_963662155.1). Classification (NCBI taxonomy): domain Eukaryota; kingdom Metazoa; phylum Annelida; class Polychaeta; order Sabellida; family Siboglinidae; genus Lamellibrachia; species Lamellibrachia columna. Next base: position 49,463,973 of record OY759265.1, on the reverse strand, counting down.
ATATATGTTTGTTGTTTGAACATATCAACAGTATGTATAAACGTAGGAATTTTGTCTGTAGTAGTTCCAGCTATTTGATAAAGTACCTGTTTCTACTTTTCTGTTGCACATAGAAAAGTCGGTTCAAAATGGTCTAGGTTAGTTAACATTTTAGTAAAGAGTATTGAAGATGCTTTTAGCAAAAATGTGTTTGTACATTTGGGGTTTGTAGAGGGGCAGCAACCTGACGACCCGGAGTAACAAAACAGAGCCCCAAACACTTGCATCATTCTGGTGCTGTGTGCCATCTCATAAGTTAAATATTTATGAGCTACAAATCGAATTTTCACCACCCATAAATTCTCACACTGGGTGAACATTTTATATGAAATAAACACCCCCAGGTGAGAATTGTATAATAGAATATTTACCCCCATATCAGATTTGCACCCCTTCATGTCGTTTTTTATTTGGTTAAACCATATTAGTTAAATTGATGCATATAGTTGGAATAATAAGTTAAAATAAACAGCAAAAGGTGTTGATCTCTGTAAACTAAGTCCACTAAGAACGCAACATTAATTGGGGGTGTGTGAATATTTCATAGAGGGAGTGAACAGTTCATAATGAATTCCTCACCCTGGAGGGGGGATATTTCATGGGGGGTGGATATCTGATCTCACAATGCTATGGCTCAGTATGTCTTATTTACATGTTCTAACATTCACAGGTGTTGGATGGCCTCGAGTGCAGTATCTCTGACTACGAGAGACAGACGGGGAGAGCTCCAGCCGCACAGAGACTGGTCCAGCCGACTTTCTCTGGCTACACAACGGCCCTCATTGATGCTGTCACCAGACTCACGGCATACCTCAAGGAGGTCAGTCAGTGCACAACTTCTCATATATGAGTAAAAGTATTAGGCACATTATCGTTAGTTACTGATTTATTTCAGAAATACAAAAGAAAACAGAACAGAAAAATATGCATGCTGGGGATATAAGAATTTTATTTTATAGTCCTCTGCCATGCGCATGGACATTGCCGTTTTCACTCTTTGCCATTGATGAGATACTTTATATGACATGAAACATATGGCATATTCATATACAATATATCACAGCAATATTTATATGAGATACTATGCATATGTTTTAAGATAATCTACAGTTGCAGAAGTTTCATGAAGCACTTTACTCTTAGAATAGATTGTCTTAGATGAGAAGTTTCTACCTGCTGATGCCAGCAATGAATAATAATACCCTAAATACTGGCCTAGGCAGAGATACATGGACCAGTAAATCATCTCAGTGTCTGTTTGTGTAGAGTGAGATGAGACTGCAGGTGGAGTCGACTCTAAGAGAACAGCTCACCCAGGATGTCTCGTCACTCACAACCATTGTTGATGCCCTCACCTCGGTCAGTGCCCTCCTAAACTCTTACATTCTCTATTAGAAAGATATGAATAATATCCCTAATACAGAAAACGATTTTTTTTACTTACTAATTCTGATTATTAAACATATTCAATACAAACGTATTTATACAAAGTGCATAATTGGTGCAGATTTCTCCTAATCATAATTTGTCTGAACAGTATTGCATAATAAACTGATTTCAGTTGATTGCTATATAACGAGCTACACATAAACGAGTTGTGAAACCTCAAAGTTACGTGGCTTACAACTAAGAAGTTAGTTTTTTCTTGTGTTGTTTTGTATTAATTCCTTCTCATCAATGATATGGCTGCATGCAGGACATCATTGCCACCCAGGAGGAGTATGCCATGATGAAGATGCAGTTTGACAAGTTTAAGACGACCACCGAGCAGGAGATACACACACTGAAGGTATGTTGTGTCTGGCTATAAGAGTGAATTGTATCACCTGTGTGTGACAGTCAGTGCCGTGAGTGAGACGTATAGTAACGCTAGAAACAACTCTTCACTTACTTGACTTGACTTAATTGCGTAGGACATTTTGACCTATGTCTTGGCATATGGCAAACGTTTTATTTAACATGGTAGTTACCTAAAGAAACCTTTTGTATTCTTTCCGAATACCGAGTGAGTGAGTTTCTTGAGATATAATTGCCATGTCAAATATCACATTCCAAGAAACCAGAACTTCGTTCCATTCAAGGATACTAAAAAAAATTTTATTTGTTTTATATTTTTTTTGTTTTGTACATAAATGCACAACAAGCATCCATCATATGTTTTTGTGTTTCCAGTGTAATCAAATATGTTGTAGCAGCAAGTGATTCAGTTTAATTAGGCAGTTCTGAATTAAGTTTAAATCATCTATGACAATTGGTCCAGGAAATAGTTTAAGCACTAATGTCAGATGATGAAAGGGCGAGTGACTGGTTGTTACCTTTGTTCATGTTGTTTCGCTGGTTCTTGCAGCAGACACTGGGTGGTCAGGGTGTGTGGATGCCAACGCCTATGTATCCAGCAGCACAGATGGTCCGTCCACAACCCACTCAACTTCAGCAGACTTTGAGGCCACAAGCACTGTCCTCGGGTCAATATGTACCCTCCTCGCAGCCTGGGTCTATACAGCAGACGGAGCCACAGACAGCACGGTCGTCACTGGACAGTAACGGGATGGCGCCCCAGGCGGGGAGTGTCTATCAGCGTGTCAGTCAAAAGATGGAGCCACAAACAGCATGGGTGTCTCATGTTGATAATGAGGCATTATCGCAGACTGGAAATCTTTATCAGCATGTCACTCAGCAGATGGAGCCACAAGCTGCACGGGTGTCTCAGGATGGTTCCACGGCGACAATGTCAGAAATGCCAGGCACAGCCGTGTCGCAGGCTGCGCAATTGTTGCGGGACGGAGCGCAGGCGATGTCCCAGTTAGGACTCGCATACGAGTCCACCAGTCTGGGTAGTATTCCACGGTCTGTCGCCAGAAAACTAGAACTGCCCAGTGCGGAGACGAGAAATGCTCCCCGTCCGTCCCTGTCCGAGTCTTCCCTGCCCCAGCCTCGTGTGCCCGGTGATGTGCGACAGTCGCAGTCGTGGCCAGCCATTCCACCCCAGGGCATGCCACGGGGGTGGATGTCAGCACAGCACGGCGAGGTGGCATGGGCGGCAGTGACGTCGATGTCGGAACAGGTGCCATTGCCAAGTCCTAACATTCCGTCGTCGGCCGCCGTCCTGCTCTCCGCCCCCAAGCAGATGCAGAGTCCGCAAGTGTCGGGTGTGTTTCACTATCCCTCTTTTAGCATCGCCAGGAACAATAGGTTACAAAATAACAGTGTAATTGTCATTTTTAATGTTAGAATTTGGGTTGAGGTGCTAGTAGGCAGGATGTGTGCGGAACATCTTGATAAGTTACAATGTAATTGTAAAATAATCCTACAATTTTAATCAATTACAATGATTACATGACATTATTACAACTAGACTTTTTGACACATACAGTCTTGCTCATTGAAGTAGGACGACCATAAATAAACGTGTCCAGCGATGAATTGTGCACATGTTGCTTACGTTTTCATTCAAAACAATATTGCTAGTTTGTGTTTGCAAGCTGTTATGATGAGTAAGTTTTTAGTAGCTTTCTCATCATAAAAAGCCTACTCATTTGTCTGGTCGAATTTCAATGAGCATTGACTGTCGTGTAAATTGCAGGCAGCAAGTGTTGGCCATCGACACAGCCCCAGCCAGCGGGCTACGTCCCGGGCAGACCAACTCAACGACCACAGGGAGACATGCTCCCACCTGCCACTTGGTCCCCCGATGGACCCAGGGAGGGAGGAGACAACAACCTCGCTCGACAGCTCTACTTCAGTCAAGTGCTGCCACCTGGTGGTGTGACCCAGCCGATGAGGGGCGAGGTTGAGCAGGGAGACGTGGAGGATGAGTTGAGGAAGGCGGAGGAGGAGAGACGGGAGCTGCACAGACAGTTGGAGGCTCTGAACCTGCAGCACAGGGAGGCTCAGGGCAAGTTACAAAGCATGCAGCAGCAGCAGCAGGTCAGTCCCAGTCAGCTGTCTCAGCATTACGTTTGTAACAATACATTGATCCATCGATGCGTCGCAATACTATCGATAGTAAATTTTATTTTTATTTTAGAAGTTTGATCCCCCCACGTTGCCACAGTTCACTCAGCTGTATAAATGAGTACCTGGCAATACAGACAGTAGTGGATTTGTGAACGAATAGTCTTCGTGCAGTAATTGCAGCGTGGCTGAATGCTTCCCAGAGAAGTTGAAATGGCCTTGGAATGAACAGGTCTGCCAGGGGGTGAAATGTAAAGTGCTTTGAACAGTCCTAAGGACTGGATACCATGCTATATAAGAACTTACCTTGATTTAGAAGGAAATATGATAATAGGAAATATGAGAATATTTCAGCCAAAATCCTAATACATTTTTAAATCAATTGATATTGCATGTGAATAAAACAACCTACTCTTCCCAAAATAATGATCATTTTGCACAAAAATGTATTTGATGTAGCATTATGCAAACTGTTGACAGTACTCCATGAAATATGACTGATAGCTTCGCTTATGTAAAGAATACATTATTGATTATTAGGGAGCCTTCTGTATTGCTCAAATTGCCACATTTGTCAATGTTAAAATAATATTGATTTAACATAATATACATGCAATCATATATCCCATCAGATTCTCTGGTATTTTGTTTGATGTATTTATTACTTGTAAGTAAAATGTTACATAAGAATAACGAGGCTACATCGATCAGATTTAGTTGTTATTTTGGTCACTTGCTGGCAACACGTTTTGCTGCATTTTGCCTGTGTGTATCTATTTTACTTGTCACATTAGCACATTAGTCTAAGGTTTGTATCTGCACGTGGAGGTCATCGCGTTCTTCTTAATAATGCACTCTGTAACAATGTTATCTACCATGATTTGTGCCAATTGTTACCAAAGCAAGCCATTGTTTTGTCTTGAGGGGAGGTGTCCCATTTTGTAGAAGGGAAGTGACATTGTCTTGGATAGATGCTCTTGTTCTCTAGGTTATTTACCTAGAGCAGTGAGAGCAGCGGTCATCAATTTGTGGTTACATGCCAGCATACCTGTCAACGGCCTATTTGTGGCCTATTTTTGTGGGGGGGGCATTGGGCCGTTTAATTTTTTTTTTCATATGTAATCTGTTGCGTCATTGGCCTCCCCCTTTGGGAGATCCTAGATATGCCACTGACACCTGTATGATAACGAGCAGATTTCCACATGGGCTAATGCAGTTAGGGCATTGCAGGACATTAGTACACCCTATACATTTGCATCCTGTAACACCTGTTCTTACATCTTGTAAAAACGATTAGACAAGCGTGAAAGGAACGGTATAAAACACATGCAACAGATGTGACGCTGCATTTCCATATAAAGAGAATATTTATGAACTAAAATGTCAGTTGGGCCATTCTTTGGGCCATTTTGACATCCTCTGGTAATAAGGGAATGCTTTCTTAACAAAGCGGCAGGATCAATTTGTCCAGGGCCAGTCTCAGCTGGTGATGGATGATGTAGTCCTTTAACCCTTCTTGTGTCATTTGGAAGGTGTGGTTTGGCACCAATGTGACTGTTAACACTGGCTGTGGGTGTGTAGCATTGACTGCAGCAGTTTGATACAGCAGAGTTTACAGAACATTTGTTTTGGCTAATCAGTTGCTCTTCCAAGTTTAGTAGCACTGTATTTAATCTGCCAGCCTAATGCGTTTGGTAGTGCCATCTCCCCGCTGGCCTCCTGGTTTATTTGAGCCCTCAAAATAGCAGGAGCAAAACCTGAGGTTTCACCTTAATGTACTGGCATTAACACGATATATGCCACTTCTGTCAGGAGGGAATTGTTTCAACTGGAGTTTTGAATATTGATTTCTGCTGTAGGGAAGTGTATCAGATGGCATTCACATTAGTCATTTATAACAGTTGATGAAAGAATTAAATTGAGATACTGATACTGAGAATAAAAAATATGATAAAGCAGCAGTTTTAACTGTAGGTCAAGGTTGCTGGGACAGCTATTAATTATATAGTTGTTATTTTTACACTGTCATATGGATAACATCAATACTGTTACAATTAATTGACATGTCTTACATAAATAGAAAAATAGTAATTAAATTTTTTTCTCACAAATATGAATATTTTAGTGTTTTTGTTTATGAAAAGGGGTAAATTACAGTTCCTGGAAATAGTAATATTATTGTTGAATGGCATAGTAATGATGATTAGATGACTTATGCCATCACATCTTGTGACGTTTTACATGCACACATCTCCTAACAATGCATGTTAACCTATGGCCACGTGGACGTGGTTTTGGGTCAGGTGACACTGATTCTGAGAAATGACGATGAGTTATTCGAATGAATTCAAGAAATACATAAATATGCATGTTTACGACTATAGCCAACAAGTGTAATATCAACATAATCACTTATCAGAATGCAGAGAATATATATACATAATATAATATATAATATTATATACATAATATAATACATAATATTGTATATACATAATACTATGTATACTGTATGCACTCACATGCACGCATGCACAACCCAGAACAAGTTTGTCTATTTTAGCTACTGAAAGGTTCAAGAGGCGACAGAATAATCTATGCACACACAACGTGACATTTACGATGTTCTATTTCAGGGTCCAGGCGTGAAGAAACAGTCAGTGTCCCCGTCAATCTCGCCTATATCCCATGTGATGACAGAGGACGAACAGTGCAGTGTCTCCGGTGAAAAGCAGGTGATGTGACACATTTAGCTGTCTCCTAATGTAGGCCAAATGGAGATGGCGCTAAGAGTCTTGCCAATACTGGCAATAGTATTAGTTACCCATGATATGTCATTCAGTTTTTGCCATGCCCCTTATAATTATTGCCCTACGGCCTTAGATATTGTCCAGCTGATGTTTTTGTTTGTACCCTGAAATCCTTCATTTCTATTGCTGCTATTGTCTCGTGCACTGTTCCCATGGGTCTTGGAAATTCTGAAAAGTCATGGATTTTATAGTTAAATTTTGTAGGCCCAGAAAGTTACAGAATTTTATTAAACATCGTGCAAAATCATGGAATTTGTAAATTGTGTTTTATTTGCTGATATTTTAATATATACTAGAAAGCACATTTTGAATTTTGCATAGTTTTGGTTACCTGCTATTTTTCTCTTATTAGTAATAAAAATTTTGGTTGGTAATGTAATATTCATGCATACATATATAATTACATACAAACACTGGGTGCATATAAGTGAGTTGCAATAAAATATACTGTGAAGTGAAGTAATCAGATCTATGATGAAATAGACTATGCACTATTGTCCAGCATTGCGTACAATACAATTTAAAGTGAGTGTTTCATTCATTAAGAGCAACATCTGTAACTTTGTTACATTTTTTTGCATTGATGTGATTGTGATTTATTATACTGTGATTTATTAAAGGGAGTTCGTATAATTGTAACTGGTGATTATGGTATAATAATTTTTTGCTCGTTTTTCACAGCTAATTTGACCTTTTATCTTTGCTTTGCAATGTTTCGATAGCTTTCAGCTGAAAAGTGTTGAAATGTTACAAGAAAAAAGGTAACATTTACTGTAAAAACGAGTATAAAATAATGGAGTTTGTAATTTTTTAATAATTGTGTAACATAATATGCCAGTGTGCAAAGTGCAAAATTTAAATGGGCTGGCACAACCATTGTATGATAGATGCCGGTGATGCACTAGTAAATAAGTGTTGGATCAGGTCCCATTTATCTTGATTTGATAAAATAATGTTGAGCCATTCAGCCAAATGCAGCCACCCGGGTAAGATTAATGTTACTCAAATGACATAATTGTAGAAAAACAGGGTCATTGGGGAGTTATTGTGTATAGTTAGTTCCATCATCTGGGACGTTAATGATGTCTTTCATCTGATGCATCTCAATTCATCTTGTTTTTTTTTGAGAAAAAAATTAATGCTATTATGTATAACGCTATCAATCTTACGGTTGACAAATTTAAGATGTTTTTTGCCCTATGTGTTAGCTGTGAGGATGCAAAAATCACCAATACACTCCACTGTGGAAATTAGACAAACTAAAATTTCAGTATTGATCAAATTCCAGTATTTTTTCTCTGGGTGTCAGGGAAATAAGGCAATGGTGTTGAAGAATCACAAAACATCTACAATAAGTCGCATCTATTCTTCTGCTAATAGCCCCTGGGCAAATGTTATCATGTGTGGCTGGACCATGTGTATATCTAATATATGTCGGCACTTCTATGATAACATGTTGTGTTCATCATTACCTCTGGTATTGGTTAGTAGTGTTAGTGTGTCTGCAAGATTGTCGCTACATCCAGTCCACTGGACATGGCTATTACGCACTCGTTTCAGTCTCGTTTCAATCCTTAACCTTTTGACGATTCTTCATTGGGCTATTATCCACATGTACCCTGCCCATATCAGGCATTGTTCCTCCGCCGGCCTAGTTCCTCTTTTCTCTGCTGCTCATTTCTCATCAGTGCTCCTTTCCCACCATCTGATCCTGCACATCTGACGTGGACATCCTCCCAGTACTTCTTTCAACATACCGTATTCGAGCCATTAAGCACACATGCCGTAATTAGCATACACCACATTTTTTAATCAGCAGGATCCATAATTATTGTAATTAGACTAGTGCGGAACAACTGAAAAGTGTTGCCATCTAGTGCTAAGCAGTTGACACCACTTTTCAGCTTACAAGAACAGATTCTTTGACATTTTTCCATGGCCCATTTTTTTTTCTAGCATGCTGTATGCTTACTAGGTTGAATATGGTAGTTTGGCAACTCTCACTTTGTTACCTCAACAAGTTGAATGAATTTGGTAAACACCTGTAAGCCTAATAGCGGAAATCTGTAAGACTCGCAAATGAACATGTATAATTTTCTACATCCGTTGGTTTGCCATGCATGCTCAAAAGGATCACCGTACAAACTTGCATGTATTGATTGCATATTGCAAGACTGGTGCGGCTGATTGCGCACAGCTAGAATATATTCACAAGAGTCGCTTTTCGTATGTGTTTTGAACAAATCTATATTCGCATGCCTTGTTAAATTGCACAAAAACCATAAAGTATGTATCCTACTCCCATAAGACTATAAAATTTCAGAAAATGGCATGTATGTAGACATTTGGGTTGGGCTTGTTTGCAATTTCAGTGAATGACTGAAAAGTTTGTGAATGGATCCATTCACCAGTGTTTGGGTATCCCTGGGACATTCGTGGTGCTTGAAACATTAATATGACTGATTGATACACATCCGTTTGCTGCTGCCCAAGCTGTACATGATTTTCTGCACGATTCAGGCAAAATCAATAATGTTAAGTTGAATGATTTTGTTGTAGAGAGCGGGCGACATGTGGGAGGCCGTGAGTGGGAGGAACACAGCAAGGGAAATCACTGTCTCCCTCCCCAGAGTTGAAATGATCAGTGCTAACTCACCCCTGTCACCAGAAGATGGCAGGCCGAGCATGCCAGCTGTGAGGTATTCAGTGTCTCAATGATTTGTATTTTCGCTCAGATAGTAGATTTATTGGTGCTGAAGTTGTGGGTTTTATGTTTCAGCATTTGAACATTATTTAACAAGATTGCCATCTAAGGCAAGGGCCCAGGTGGCAAGTGGACAAGGAAGCCATTAGCTTATTGAGAGTCAAAATTTTTTTATTTACCTCATGTCCTCCAGTCCTTTCTTGAGTGAGAAAAAAATTTCTATAAATATTTTCATACCCATTCAATATCTTAAAAACCTTAATCTCCTTGTCTCTAGGGTTGTTAAACCACATTCTTTTATTCGTGAAAATATTCATCGAGTTGGTATATATATATATATGAATTACGATTTTCTTCAACCACAACTATTTTGATTACTTACTCAACATTTCGATTGCCATCAGGAATTCTGGGATGGCAAGTGCTTCCTCTTCCTGCTTACCATGACAACCGACGAGCGGGGAAGACCTTGCTGTCCCAGAATTCCCAATAAAGGCGGCCGATGGCATCGAAACGTTGAGTAAGTAATCAAAATAGTTGTGGTTGAAGAAAATCGTAATTCACATTCTTTTAGGCGGTCTTCATGACTAAGGTCTCTCAGTTCTGGAATCTCCTCTGTATTCGTTCAAGCGTATCTATATCCTTACGATATTGTCTGAAATAATGCAGCTTAAGACATGCAAATGAGAAAGCAACAAAAAGTATTCAGGCAACTTCAAAACATTTCAGTTCTACCTGGGTGCTTGTTTCAGCTTCAAAACATTTCAGTTCTACATGGGTGCTTGTTTCAGCTTCAAAACATTTCAGTTCTACATGGGTGCTTGTTTCAGCTTCAAAACATTTCAGTTCTACATGGGTGCTTGTTTCTCTCAAGTATCCTAACCATATGGGTTTCAATTATGCAAAAACTATCAATGCTTCTTTCATGTGTTTGAGTGTATTAACTAAAAACCTGTGTTAAAGTAGTAAGGGAACATGAGTCATGCTTCCCTAATGGGTTCGTTATTATGTTTTGGCTGGTTCCTTCATACCTGGCGATATGTGATAATTTGTAAAAACGAGCAGGTTGATTCAATTGCACTTAATATTTTCTGAAAGTCAGATGCGTTACTATTTATTTGTTTATCAACTTGCTGGAAAAAATCACTTAATTCTGTAACTTGTTTCTCTCCAAAAATCAACAAACAAAATGTGCCCCAATACTAATGCATCTTGTTTTCATGCACAAAGAATCCTATCATCACTGACGTGCATATATTGGTCAATGAAGCAAAATTTGCAGGGAACAAAAATTTACGAAATCATCTGGACATTCATCTGCCAGTGATTTCCTTCCACTCCACATGGTGTCGTCACTGATCTGATGGCTGGAAAACAGAATGCACAGTAACATTGAAAATATAGTTAAACAATTTATTAAAAGTTTACCTGCTCAAAACCAAGTCAACATTCACTGCAATTGTGCAGATGCCAAATAGCATCGCTGTGGTCTTAATGGTGTTTGGCTTGTCTGCTAGATGGCAGAGCTGTAGAGGGTTATCTAGCACCTTGTGGACACAATTGAAACAAGACTGGCACATGGTACAGCATGGTCTTGGTTAATTTAATTTTAGGTGGACTAATTATTTTTTTTTTTAATAAATAAAAATGTGATTGCTTTATTGCGAGGGTATATCCAATACATTGGGTATATTTTGAGGGAAAAAAAGCTTATGCCTGCCTCTCTCCTGATGCTTTAATTGGAATAGACATTGCTTTTTTGTAAAAAAATAAACCATGACATATTTTGCAATTTTCCTTGTAGATACTCACTACTAATTGTGAATTTGCAATTGTGAACACCTAGAATGTAACTGTCAAAGCTGAACTGCCAAAGCCTTCTTTTGGTGCTGACAGTGGTGGCATTTTCTTACTCGGTGGGCTGTAAGTAATGAATGAATTTCAGGAGAATCAGATGTGGCTTTAATTTTACAGCTGCTTTCATGTCTGTCCCATCGTCACAAGTGGTCTCTCCCACTAAGACACTCTTGTGTTTGTGTTGTTTAGGCCAAGCGAGCCAAGATACAATGTTACTGCAGTGCAGGCCATGTAAGACTACACCCATTCACTGGTAGGTATGTTCCTCCTTACCAGCAAATGAGTTAGTATGGTGTGAATGTAATCATGATTACAATTACTTTGGCAATGTAATCAGGTACGATTACTTGGCCTTTTTGACCAATGTAATTGAGTTACGAGTACGATTACTAAAAAATTATTGACGATTACAAATGATTGTGAATACCGAGTACGAGTACCAGAATGTTAGCCAAAAATTTATGATTACCAATCTAAAAGTGTAATATTTAAATTGTTGTCGGTCCACTTACTGCGGCATGCGTAGCCACAGCCAGCTGGGTTTTTATATGAGGCTCTGTGATGCATTCTGAGTGATTCTAAAACACTCCAGGAAGTCTTTTCAGGGTCAATTTTATATAATTTCTGATTAAAAAACATGTAAAGATGTAAGGCACAATTCTACAATACTCAAATAACAATAAGAAAATAAATGCCAAACAATACTGACATTGAAACAGTTGACTGTTGGCACATCAAATATTCCATTCTTTTGACTAGCAAATAACTCTTGAGTGCTTTAATACTTTAGCGTGCATTGCCTTATTGTTGTAACACGGATATTATGAATATTATGCCATTAAACTAAATGCAAAAAAAAGATATCAAACTGTATATACATTCAGTGATTACAATGATCATAGCACCAGTGATAATCATTAATAAAATTTGTTTTGCAAAACAAATATTGTATTGGCTCTGTAATGAATTAAATTCATAGAAATGTGTAGAAGTCATGATTTTTGATAAATCGATCTCGCTGTCCAACTCCAAGAATCAAAATCGGATGAAATTTCACAAAAACAACCCGGCAGGAAAATATTTCGTACACTGACTAAGACCTCTGGAAATCGCCCCTGACATAAAAAATGGGGAATCATATAGTCTTATCTACATGAACTGCTCAACGGATTTTGTTGAAGTGCCTACTTCCTGCGCTGGTAGATTTAGTGGGCAACTGCTGTTCACTTGTAGCTGTTGCTGGTTTGAAGAAGTTTGAAATATTATGCACCTTCATATTCATCAAGCGTGACGAGTAATGAATGCAAAAACAGGCAGACAGCAGACAGATGCACAAAAAGAACCCGGCTGTTGACGTTTTATTAGGTGGCCATGTGAACTAGTGAAATCTCTCGACACGATAGACTGCTCGACAGACCATATGAATCAGCGCACGCGTGAACAGAAGGGCCACTCAAATACATTGAAAGAGTCAAAGTCTCGTGAATTATGGAAAACCCTTGGGGAATTTTTTATGGGATTTTTTTGTCTATGAAGAAAACAGCCGAGTTCATATTCAGATATTTGCTGTGACGATTTATCAGTATATACGCTGTTGGAACGACCAATCATATAGGACAAATGTTGATTTATGGACGGATATCAAACCCTTCCAGGGTGATTTCCACCCGTCCAAAATCAAAACTACCCATCCAGATGATGGGTCGACGGGTCTGTGGCTAACACTAAGACAAGTACTCCATCTCAGTTGTCATGTCATCGTTGTTGCCAGTTGTTATTGGCAATCAGCTGTTATCATTGTTGTTGTTGAAGTTAATTTCCTGGTGGCCTGGTCTTCCTTTTTCCCATGCTCAGCACACTATTCACTGACAAATATTCAGATAGGCTGTACTTCCTAGAATCTGATGATCTTCTGAGGTCTCATTCAACTAGTCAGCGTTTCTCAGAACCTTAATTACGTCATGCTTCTATGAGGGTGGTTACTGCCAGGGTGCATGTCATCCTCAGTGGTTCTTATATGTCTAAGCCACAAAGGATACACATGTGCGAATGTTGATAGCCAGGTTTACAACAAACGTAACATGATCCGGGTCTTCAACCCAAACTTCTGCATATGGCGTATAAAATGGATTTGTTAACCACACGACTACTCTGTCTCTCTAATCAGTAAATGCAGGAAGTGTCACCAGATGTTACACGGCAGATCAGTATTCATCTAGATATAGATAGATCAAACCATTGAGCGAAGTGTTTGTCATGTCAGTTGTCTAAATGGCATGGATAAGTTGTTAATAAAATTCAAACAACTTAAATTTGTTGTTTTTATTATTTTAATTACAGCATCATTTGTGGCAGATTTTTAATTAAGTTCTGGGTTGACTCAAAGTAATCACTTAATGTTTACATTACTGAGAATGACTGATGTGTTATATTGTAGCGGTCGGCTACTTATGATAGCACCCCTTAGATGCTCTCGCATTTCCGGCTACAAACGATCGACACACGTGCCATTTCGTTCTATCAATAAAGTTGTTTTAACGTGACTTCTTGTGTCGCTACATTGGTGACCCTGAGTACCAAGACGGATTCTTGGTAAGCAGCACGCACACAAGCCGAGAAACCGAACTTTGATACGAAAATGGACACGTTATTTGCATTTTGCCGAACATTCATTGAATAGCCGAAGACCAGCGCTTAACGCGCCGGTCACGCTCTACTGCACAGCTAGCGCACGGCTAGCACAATGGAAATGCCGGACTCGAACGCAGTCGCATTGAAACTGCCGGTCTTTTGGATCGACCAACCCCGGGTGTGGTTACAACAGGCGGAGGCCCAGTTCGCACTGAAAAATATCACATCGGACGTGACGAAATATCACTACGTGGTCGCCGCACTCGATCAAACCACTGCACTGCGCGTAATTGATGTACTGGAAGATCCACCACAGCATGGCAAATACGACAACCTCAGGCGACGCCTAACGGATGTTTTCGGCCTGTCGCCGAGGCAGCGAGCGGATCGTCTGCTCGAATTTGGCGCGCACAGTCTCGGTGACATGCGCCCATCTCAACTGATGGACGAGATGCTCGGCTTACTCGGTGGGCATAGACCGTGCCTGCTTTTCGAAAGCCTGTTCCTGAAGTCGATGCCAGAGGACGTGCGAATGCAACTAACAACAGCCAGCTTCGACGACCCACGAGCCCTCGCGAAGACCGCCGATGCGCTGTGGCAAGCAAGAGGACAGGCATCCGTGGTGTCTAATGCAGATAACCGCTCTCCACCAACTTCAAACAACCGCACTCAACGAAACGCGCGACCGATAGCGACCGACATCTGCTACTACCATCGGCGATTCGGCAACGCGGCCAGGAAGTGCAAACCACCGTGTACGTTCACGGGAAACGACGGAGCCGGTCGTCAGTAGTAGCTTCGGCGGCCGGCCAACGCAACAGCCTGTTGTTCATCGTGGACGACATCTCAGCCAAGCGTTTCCTGGTTGACACGGGAGCATCCGTCAGCGTGTTTCCTGCCTCGCACAAGGACAGACACGGTGGCGTACGCACGCCTTCCCTTGTCGCTGCCAACGGGACGAACATCGCTACATACGGAACCAGAGAGATGTCTCTCAGTCTAGACAGGCGCAACTACACGTGGCCTTTCATCATCGCTGATGTGAGGACACCGCTTCTTGGCGCAGATTTCCTACAGGCCAACGCACTACTCGTCGATCTACAAAGCCGACGTCTGATAAACGCCACTTCATTCGCGTCATCAGCACTACAGCAATCTGACGAGCCGGCCCTACATCTGCACCACGTCACTTCAGACGACCCCTACATGCGTATACTCGACGAGTTTCCGGCTATTACACGCCCTGAGTTTGCGAGCCCTTCCGTTCGCCACGGCGTTGAACACTTCATCACAACGACAGGCCCTCCCGTATACGCCAAGGCCCGCAGATTACCACCTGATAAACTCGCAGTGGCCAAAGCAGAGTTTAACACTATGGAAGAAATGGGCATCATCAGGCGATCTGACAGTCCGTGGGCGTCACCTTTGCACATGGTGCCAAAGAACTCTGGCGGCTGGAGACCGTGCGGCGATTATCGGAGACTTAACGATATCACTGTGCCTGACAAGTATCCAGTTCCACATATTCAGGACTTTTCCTCGCAACTTGCGGGCGCCACTCTCTTCTCGAAGATCGACCTAGTACGTGGGTATCACCAGATCCCTGTCGCGCCAACGGACATCAGCAAGACGGCCGTCATCACGCCGTTCGGCCTTTTCGAGTTCCTGCGTACACCCTTCGGCCTTAAGAATGCAGCACAAACCTTCCAACGCCTCATGGACACTGTCTGCAAAGGACTCACGTTCGTGTTCGTCTATCTAGACGACATCCTGGTTAGCAGCGCAACTGCCGAGGATCACGTGTCGCACCTACGAACAGTTTTCGAGCGCCTGGCTTCACACGGGTTGGTGATCAACGAGAGCAAGTGCCAGTTTGGAACACCGACTATCGACTACCTCGGTCATCACATCACACGTGAAGGAGCAATTCCGCTACCCGCTAAGGTAGACGCTATTCGAACGTTTGAAAGACCGACAACAGTGAAGGGACTCCAACAGTTCGCCGGTATGGTCAACTTCTACCATCGTTTTGTACCGAACGCTGCTCACATGCATCACATCTACGCTGCGTTGGCTGGCAATCCTGTCAACTTGGAGTGGTTGAGCGACCTCGAAGACGCTTTCAACGCCGCCAAAGAAGCTCTAGCAAGGGCAACGATGCTCGTGCACCCAAGCGCCGATAGACCCACCGCACTGACAGTTGACGCATCGGGAACAGCGATTGGCGCCGTTCTTGAACAGGACCTTGGTTCGTGGAAGCCAGTGGCGTTCTTCAGTCGCAAACTTCGACCTGCAGAACAAAAGTACAGCGCTTTCGATCGCGAGCTTTTAGCTATGTATCTATCCATTCGTCACTTTCGATATTTCCTCGAAGGTCGCACCTTCACGCTTTACACGGACCACAAGCCTCTGACCTTCGCGATTTCTAAAATCAGCGATCCGTGGTCGCCGCGACAACAGAGGCACTTGGCATACATCTCCGAATTCACCACAGATGTGCGACACATAGAGGGGAAGAATAACACCGTGGCAGACACCTTATCTAGAGACGGCATCTCAGCAATCAAGGCACCTCTTCATGGTGTGGACTACGAGGCGATGGCAGCAGCCCAGCTCACGGATGACGGCATTGCCAACATGCGGTCAGCTCCGACGGGTCTTGTCGTACGAGAAATTCCGCTCAATACGACGTCTCCACTGGCCGACCTCGACCTCTCGTCCCCGACACGTGGCAGCGCACCGTTTTCGACGCAGTGCACGGCCTCTCTCATCCTTCGATCCGAACCACGAGGAAGATGATCGCAGAAAAGTTCGTATGGAGAGGTCTCAACAAGCAAGTCGGCGCATGGGCTAAGTCATGCCTCCGTTGTCAGGCAGCTAAAGTCCATCGGCATACAGCGTCTCCCGTGGCAGACTTCGCCCCAACGACGCGTCGTTTCGACCATGTGCACGTGGACTTAGTCGGCCCTCTTCCGCCTTCGCAGAACCACCGATACCTGTTCACCGTCGTTGATAGGTTCACGAGATGGGCGGAGGCAATTCCTCTAGTCGACGCACAGACCACCACATGCGCGAGAGCCTTTGCTGCTCACTGGGTGGCTCGTTTCGGTGTGCCAGCGGACATGACGTCTGACAGAGGATCGCAGTTCACATCTGAATTGTGGTCGGTACTGTCGCAGCTACACGGTACACGTTTACACCGCACCTCCGCGTACCACCCACAGTCGAACGGACTGGTGGAAAGGTTTCACAGACACCTCAAATCCGCACTGATGGCTCGTCTCGATGGACCTAATTGGCTCGACGAACTGCCATGGGTCCTGCTCGGTATTCGCACTGCGCCCAAAGAAGATCTCGGGTGTTCATCAGCGGAGCTGGTCTACGGCGCGCCACTGACGGTCCCGGGAGATTTCATCCCTCGTGGGCAAGAGACTCAGGAGGCAGCACGGTTCCTTCCGCGACTACGCGAAAGGGTTCGCGACCTGGCACCGAGACCTTCCATCCCGCACGGCACCAGACCGTCGTCTGTGCCGTCCACTCTGGCACACAGCGCCTACGTCTTTGTGCGCCGCGACAGCCACCGTCCACCCCTCACACCGCCGTACGAGGGACCCTACAAGGTATTGACGCACGGCGAGAAGTCGTTCGTACTCGACTACGGCAATCGACACGACCGCGTCAGCATCGATCGCCTGAAACCTGCCCATCTCGACTCGGATATTCCAGTCGATGCAGCTAAGCGAGCCCCCCGGGGCCGTCCAGCTGCCGTGCACACACGATCTGGCCGCCAAATCAGACGACCAGAACGCTATGCCCCGGGTGACGGGTGCTAAGGGGGGTTGTGTAGCGGTCGGCTACTTATGATAGCACCCCTTAGA
Source organism: Lamellibrachia columna (assembly GCA_963662155.1). Classification (NCBI taxonomy): domain Eukaryota; kingdom Metazoa; phylum Annelida; class Polychaeta; order Sabellida; family Siboglinidae; genus Lamellibrachia; species Lamellibrachia columna. Next base: position 49,446,100 of record OY759265.1, on the reverse strand, counting down.
TGCTCTCGCATTTCCGGCTACAAACGATCGACACACGTGCCATTTCGTTCTATCAATAAAGTTGTTTTAACGTGACTTCTTGTGTCGCTACAATATACCTATTAATGAAGGCAACAAGTTTATCCCTGTATTTAGAAAAGGTATTGTATGTTATAAAAATTATATCTATATGTCAGTGTGTCTGAAATTAAAGGATTGATTGATTCATTGAATGAATTAATGATTTATTTATTAATTGATTGATTGACCAATCGATTGAACCTCAGGATAATTGGGAGTATAAAAATTTGTGTTGGTGTTAAGAAATATCCACATACAATAATTTAGGAAGATATAAATTTCGATGGTATCATTATGCTTACTGACAGAAGCAGAACACAGGGACATGTGTATGAACGAATGCATTGTAAAACATTTTCTAAAAAAATTTGGTTTTAAGACTGTACGAAATTATGGTTTATATAAAAGCGAATGGAAAAACGCTTTTGGCACAAGAGATATTAAAACCACAATAAAAATCATATAAATTGTGGTGATGAAAAGAGTCATATGAGAACCAGCGAGACAGTGGAAAACATAAATTAGTAGTATTGATCAACAGTCGCATTGTTGCTGCATTGTACCCTTGGGATGACTCCATTTGCATGCTACTTAACAACATTACCTGAATCGACCCGGCTCAATATCCTATCGTGTTTCAGCTGCTGAACAGCGGACAGCACTCATGAACCAGCGGCACACAAACGCCTATTGTTAAAATAATCTATTCGACATCCTTTCCTCGGGGAGAGAGCATAATTGAAAATACTAGCACTTTTGATGGCATGCTATCAAGGTTATTATGTAGACACAACAGGCTGCTTTTTTGTGGTAGTCGTAAACAAGTCATCATTTCAGCTGTTTGTTCCACATCAAGCCATTGTGCTCAGGCTACACCACCTGTGAAAGTGATGATGCTAACGATGAGAGATTCCAGGAAAGCCTCTTTACCTGTTGCATGTTAGCACCATGAAAGCTTGTATGTAACTACTGCGTGGGCAGGTAGTAGCTGCTAATGGTGTGATTCTGTCACTGCGTCTGTGCAACGTATGTGAGAGCTTTAGTTGGTGCTCGACATCTTGCCATCCCATGTTGGAAAAGAGCAAATTTTATTTCGTGATTTTAAGATCCATTGTATTTTCATGTATGAGATGATGGGTGCAATAAATAAGTCTGAGTCTGATGTATATGAATTTACAGTAATTGCTTGTTGGTGTTTGATTAAAAAATATGTAATATGCTTAAACATTCCCCATATCAATATTATTCAGCAGGTAAGAGAATAGGGAAATTATTTTAAAATTGATTTTAAATGTCTACTAACCATACACAAAGAAAAATTTTTCAATTTCTTAGCAAATGCTTTTAAGGAGCACTTATGTCTCATATTTTCCGGCAGAGAATTCCATAATTTAGGTTCTACTAATGTTGTTATTGCAGCATCATATTTGTCTCTTAGTCTTGGAAATATTTAATTCCTGTTTCGTGTTAATTGTATTTATGGAGTTGACAAAATAAACTTCAGCAAGGCACCCTAACCGATGGGTATGTGATTATGTGTTTCACCCCACACCCTCTGTATGGCACTTGATGAGAATCTCACATCTGTCTCTCTGCGATGCAGTCATTAACTCATGACCGACTTGTATAGGATCAGTCTTTCAATACAGCATACTGGAAGTTCGAGGAGCGAATATGCAAGCTGTCTCTGTCTAGAGTGATTACAGTATTACAGCAACAACATCTATTCAACAATAAGTTGCAAGGCGTGTGTTGCACTATGCACAGATTATGTACTGTGTAACATATGCCATCTGCTGGGTTGTCCACTGTAATGAATTGGAGCTAAAGACAACATAATGGAGAGTGTTCCTACAGGATTTCTCAGAAATCAACAATCTTACAGTCATTGTTATGATGCCACTGATATGTCTCAACCCTGGGAAAATAAACCTGGAATAATTGAACAATAGCATCGCAGGTTACTCAGTGCTAAATTTTAGCTGGGGGCAAATGAACAGAAATACCCAAATTTATATTTTGGGGTGGCAGCGTAGGTCAGAAATATGTGCATGTGGACATGTGTGTGCGCGTGTGCGTGTGCAGATCCTGATAGATTGAAAAAAAATGTTTAACTTAAGTGAGTGTGACAACATAAATAAATACAGATGTAGTTAGCCAAACATAAAGCTGTTCTCTCACACACAAACTCTTGTCAGCTGGATGACTTCTGCGGTCAGTAAGTTGATTTTCTCAGACCGCCTGTCCTCATGGTCCCCGCTCCAATCAATCTGATCTAATAAGTACTTGTACAGTTACCAACATTTCATTATCTCGGTCACATTCAAGTTGCTCTTACTCAATAAGCCTGTTGAATTATCCCCATAATTCGTGCCATAATTGGCATACTATCACCTGGTCCATGCCCAAGTTAGCTTGCCTCGGTTGCGCTTTACAATCTTGATCTTTATTTGTATTTTATTGTACTGCACTTGGTGACTGCATTTTATTGAATGTACCGTTTTTATCTACAACTTATATTTCTTTAGTGCCTGTGAATATTCTGGTACACCTGCACTTGTTATGTCATGCATCAAATAAACATTTAATTACGCAGTATGTTCCATACTGGGGACGCTGCAGAAAGCTGTAAAGATCACTGACTGATCCACCGATGATTTAAATAAGTTGTTGAGAGAGTGCTACCAGTGTCGGTCAATCTAGCAGTATTTGGGTCTAGCAAAAAGGTTATCAATTAAGTTATTGAGGCTGGCCCAAAAAATTCAACAATAATTTTAAGACTGATTGCCAGATGCTAGCCTCCCCCCTCCCAATCAACTCTTGATATTGTTATGGTCTTCAAAATTAAATTAAGTCAACGAGAAGTCTCGTCAGATAATCAGGACATTTTCTTTCATAAGTAAGTCTGTTCATCCCCCCCATTGCCTCAGTTTACTCGGCTGTATCAATGAGTACATGGCAACAAATATTGATAGGACAGTCTTGGTGAATAGTTCACAAATGCTCATTGTGGTGTGTGTTGCAATGAAGCGGAAAAAAGGAGGTGGGGGGGGGTTGGAATGCAGTGTTTCGGCCTGTCCTACAAGTGCCTTATCATACTCATGCAGTTTACCTGTAGTTCAACTACACAATTCTTACTCAACTGGTACTAAACAAGAGCTTTTTGCACACTTGTGTGTGTTGCAATGAAGCGGAAAGAAGGAGGTGGGGGGGGCGGGGGGGTTGGAACGCAGTGTTTCGGCCAGTCCTACAAGTGCCTTATCATACTCATGCAGTTTACCTGTAGTTCAACTACACAATTCTTACTCAACTGGTACTAAACAAGAGCTTTTTACACACTTGTGTGTGTTGCAATGAAGCGGAAAGAAGGAGGTGGGGGGGGGGGCGGGGGTTGGAACGCAGTGTTTCGGCCAGTCCTACAAGTGCCTTATCATACTCATGCAGTTTACCTGTAGTTCAACTACACAATTCTTACTCAACTGGTACTAAACAAGAGCTTTTTACACACTTGTGTCAGTGGCAAAGTTGTGTTTATTTAAATAACTTTATGACTCATTAGTATTATTACTAATTCACATGTGGCCCAGTTTTCAATAATTATGGTTTATACACATTTTTCAGACTATCGGTGATATATTTTAGAGTTTTTAAAATGGGAGATTTCAGCTTGGTTTTGCAATTGACAAAGAAGGTTCAGCCTTATCTATTTCCTGATGCCAACACTTCAAGATGATTGCATTGTCTTGCTACGGGTGTGGCTCCAGGGACTTCTGTAGAACAAGGCCTTACAAAGAGGCTCTTAATAAAAAGCTCTTGGTCAATTTTTAGACCAACTTACAAGAGCACTACTGTTACGGCTCCAGCTGGTTGTCAGTAGTGAACAGTGGTGCAGGTTAATATACTAGTCGTAGTCAATTTCTTGCACTGATGGTCTGATGAGGCTTCATTCATCTAGTGAGCCTTTTTCAGATCATTGCGCTAAGTCGACCTTTATATGCTGGCACTAAGGGTGGTCATAGCCAGGGTGCATGTTGTCCTCGTGGTTTTGTTTTGTCCCTAATTAACGAGAAAAACCTCCATTAATGTAGTCATCTGCACCACGAGAGAATTGAGACCCCGAGAGATTCAGTCTCCAAAGGCGAAAGCCATGTTTTTGCACCAAATGTACCATGCCTGGTCTTGAACCCGGAACTCTGGCATGTTAAGCGGATGTACAACCACTACACTGTGCCGCTTCTTTGTGAAGTTTTGGTTTTGAAACGTACATCTATGGCCAGTTGTTTCAGCTATTGGTGTTTGAACCAGTGTGTGGTAGAGTAAAGCCTGTGTATAGCGAACAGTGTGTGGTAGAGTACAACCTGTGTATAGCAGTCGGTGTTTGGTAAAGTAAAGCCTGTGTATAATGATGAATGTGTGGTAGAGTAAAGCCTGTGTATAGCGGCAATCAGTGTCGGCTCAGGGAAACTGTTCATTGTGGACAAGAGCTGTACAGTTCTGTAGTTAGCATTTCATAATGATTCATATCTTGTAGAACGAATGTCTGTCTGAACTGTGCCTTAGTCATTATCTGTATCTGTACTGGTACTGGCAAATAATGTCCTACCATCTCTATAAAAAACAAAGTAGGACTTTTGTAATGTGCTTGCATCTAAGTTGCGTGTTCAGATGTGCAGAAAACGCTTTTCATGGTGGACCAGGTCTTTCCAATAAAATAACCTAGACGTCTCTGGGAAGTATTCAGCTATGCTGCAATCATTGTTCACATCTGTCGCTGTACAACTGATTGGAATGGGACGATGGGAACTTAATGAAATTGTCCAGGCTCAAAGTGGCAGCAGCACGATCAATGCACATACAATCGTACAGTTTCTAACAGTTCACCACTGTGCAACAGTGAACCATATTACTTTGTATGATCCGTTCACTTACCATGGCACCGGATAATCTGTCTGACTCTACTCTGGAGACCAGCTGTGCCTTGTAAACCCGGCCTTTTTATTTATTTATGGCTTTATCCCCAGGTGCCGCCTCCCAGGGACTTGGCAGAGTGCTTGGAAGATGTTAAGTCACACACATGAGCCTTGTTTATATAAGCTCATAGTAGTGTGTGTTGATCATTTTTGTTGATGGCTCGCATGAAACTTCATGAAAAACTAGGAATAAGCATTGGCCTGTTTTCTCCAAATTTGTCAAGCGTGATGCAAGCGCTGATGATTTTAAACAGGTGAACTTTTTAAGTGTTGTTCTTGCTGTCATGATGGTTATTTTTAGCTGGACATAAAGGATTATTTTAGGCTGTAGCAGCTGTTGTTGTTATAAACAACTAAATTATGTAATAGTTATATCCGGTGGTCATCTAAAATTACAGAAAACAAGTCATTTTTATGAACTGCAAATAGCAGTTCAACTGTAACGTGTAATTCAAAATAATATATATTGTATAATATTATGTACATTTCATTTCAGAAAATATACTGAAGAATTTTATGCAGAATACTTGACAAAATCATCAATTTTTACATTGACAATGATAACAAAACCAATAACTTTCACACTTGAGTTGGTTATTAATTTTCAGCCTACAATTAGATTATATATTCTTGAATTTCGCAACTTTATACACCCTGTATCCTGGTGATACCAAATATAGGAACAAATAACATATATTCATAGTGTCACAAATCTGGAGCAAATCCGTCCTATTAGTGATCTATTGAAAATAATGTTTCATTTATGCCAGCGATTCCGGAAGATAAGCATCTTGGTTCAGCTGTGGCTATAGGCACCATTGTTGAACAAGCACTTGCAAATAGGTTCTTCCGGTTCACTACTTTCATCTAACATTCCATCACTAAGCTAACCTTTTTTCTAAAAGTTTTTCTAATTTTGAATCAACAACTGTCTCTATAGTACTTCCGGTTGGAAGCCGTTGACAATCGGTTTATAGATGAAGTTTTGGTTTTGAAGCAGATCTAGAACACCTGTGTTAGGTCGTGCTAATTGTACATTTGTATTGGTGCGGTAGCGGAGTTGTTAAAACACTGGACTCTTAGTCGAGAGAATTTGGGTTCGAATCCTCTTGTTGCTGTTTCGAAGCTTTGTCAGTTTCGTTCACCCCACATTGCCTCAGTTCACTCAGCTGTATAAATGAGTACCTGGCTACAGACACAGGTGTGACTGAATAGTTTTCGCGCATTAATTGCAGTGTGGCTGAATGCTTTCCAGAGAAGTAGAGATGAACAAGTCTGCCAGGGGGTGAAGTGTAAATCCCCTTGAACAGTTCCAAGGACTGGATACCATGCTATATTAGAAGAAAACTGCCAGATTTCCTTTGCAGACTTGGAGTATTCTATCATTATCCTGTCCAAGTTTCTATGTAATTTTCCCTGTTCAAAATAACATCAAGAACTAGTTGATAATGTTGTACTGGATCAGTTGTATTATATGCAAGATCAAGAATGTTTTATCTTGTGAAGTGAAGGCCTAGCAAGGATCTGGTCTGTGGATTTCATTTATTGGCAGCAAACTGTAGCTTTCCTTCCAGGGCAGGGAACAACATCAGCCAACAAATGTCTTCTGTTCCCAAGCAAACTATGGTCAGGAAGTGACAACTGAGGGGAAAAGCATGTGTGATCACAAGGATAGTTGGGCAAATAACATGCAAGTAATATTATTTTTTACATTTTAGTTTCTAATTTTGTTTCACATTTTATAATCTAATGCTGTTATAGTATTTTTTTAATGGGGTATAGTAAAAAAAAGGCAAAACTTAATTGGTGCAACTTTTACATTTTTGCCTAGACATTGTAATAGGAACCCATCATAATCAAACAAAATACTGCTATTCTGGCCAAATAACCACTGTCAATGTGTATTAGTAATGTCCTATATTGAGGTGGCAGATGCATTGCCCCTGGAAGCACAACGTCTAAGTGATGACGGAGTATCCTGTGGGCAGCCATCGAATGTGAATAATTACCTGATGGAGGCCGCCTAAGTTATACTGCAGTGAATTGTCAAAATCAAGTCAGGCCATCTCAAAAGTTATATTTGTAATGTGTCGCCAAGCCAAATCAATAGACATCATTACTGTGTCAAAGCCGGCACTCCAGGGAGAAGGTGCTATTTGTCAAAGAAAATGAAGATTGTTGCTGTAGTCTGGGAAATTCTGGTTATCAATGATCAGTCTAAAGTTATTACTTGATGCTAACTACAAATCTGGAGAAAAGTCAATGTGCTCCTGTCATCACAGTCTGTCTTCAAGTGTCCACTCCTGTCATCACAGTCTGTCCTCAAGTGTCCACTCCTGTCACCACAGTCTGTTCTCTAGTGTCCACAGTCTGTCCTCAAGCAAGTGTCCACTCCTTTCATCACAGTCTGTCCTCTAGTGTCCGCTCATGTCATCATAATATGTTGTCTAGTGTCCACTCCTTCCATCACAGTCTGTCCTCTAGTGTCCACTCCTGTCATAGCAGGTTGTCTAATGTCCACTCCTTTCATCACAGTCTATCCTCTAGTGTCCACTCCTTCCATCATAATCTGTCCTCAAGTACTGCATCGCAGTCTGTCCTCATGTTTTCTCTACTGTCATAGGAGTTTGTTCTCTATTGTCCACTCCTGTCATCGCAGTATGTCCTCAAGTATCCACTCCTGTCATCACAGTCTGTCCTCATGTGTTCACCACTGTCATCACAGTCTGTCCTCATGTGTTCACTACTGTCATCACTGGCTGTCCTCAAGTGTCCACACCTGTCATCACAATCTGTCCTGAAGTGTTCCTCCGGTGTTCAGTATTGTTGATTACAATTAGCTAATGGTTAGAGTGAAGACACATACAAACCCTATTAACCCACCCCAGGGCAACATGAGTGGGGCTGCTGGTTCCTCCAGCCTCTGTCAATTACTGCAGCGCTGCACGGAGTCACTCATATATTTATGGCATTAAGCATTTAGCTGTACCAGCGTTATCGATGTTTCACGATTGAATGGCCTGCCACTGCAATGCAGCATTTCCCGGCTTAGGAAACTACACTGGGAGAACCAGTTCACACCAGTTCTGACTGGCAGGGACCACACCCTGGGGGCAGTCAGGCTGGGGATTGATAGACGATTGGGATTGGATGTGCCACACCTTATGTAGGTGTGCTGACGCATGTCTTCCCTCCCAAGTACCTTCTAGATAGTGCCATGCACTATGGTCCAGTGCCTAGTTATGTAAGGCTAAATTGTCATATCTTTTTGTGCAACCCAGCGTGACTCCTATGCACCACAGTGTTGCACAGTTGTCATTGTTGTGGGTGAAACACCGTCAAGAACATTTCCATTCATTGTCACATCCATCGTAATTCACTGACGATGTGTATCATTTGCGCGATGCAAAAAGCAAAAGAAACCAAGAACGTGATTGTCCAGATTGTTATTACAGCCACGGTTGCACAGTAGATGAGTGTACAGTTTTGCCTTATACCTGGATGGGACGGTTATCTATTTCAGGTAGACTATTTCTGTCAGATTGGCATTGTATGTGGCATTCCGTGGTTTTCCTCGGCCTCCAGTCCATTGTCTGCTCCCTCTCTTTATTTGCCCGGACCATGCTCAGAAAAAAACGAGCACCTTGCTGTTGGAATTGCACTGAAGAAGCCATGTTATGACACCGAATGTGTTGTCCAGTTTAGTGAATGGTGTTGTTTTATTGATACCTCTACCTGAAGATAAGCCAAATGACCACCCATGCATATAACCACTTTTCCTCAGTCTATTAAATATTGATACTGATATTCAATGTATATTTGGACTGCAATCATTATCAAAATGTTCAGGAGTGCTGCAGTGGTTATTTATAACTTGAACACAACTTGGTGCCTAGGCGGATGGCTGGATATGCCAACAATAAGTTCAGGTTACAATCTGCGGTGGGTTTAATTTAGGGTCTAGGATCTAATTCCTAGTGCAGTCAATAGCTAGTGGAGTGATTTTTTGGGGGATTTGCTATGGATTCTTTACAGCATTTACTTACTGATTACTAAATGTCAGGTTGTGTCCTAGAGCAGTGGCTCCGTGAGTGTGCCCACTGTCACCCCGTCACACTATAACCACATTTGTCATTATGAAGGAGATGCCATGTCTGATCACTCAGCTGACAGACTGGCTTACTTCTCGTGATTGATGGATGGTCTTTTGGAGATGCATGCAAGGCCAGAGAATGTTCCTGCTTCTCTAACCAGACATTAGCCATTATGTGTTATGATTATATACTTGATTATGTGTTTACAGTGGTCTATCAGTTTGACCAGGGGTGTTATTTGCAATTGTGTATATGTCTGGAAGTTGTGACTGTTGTGGACACATCAGTAAGTATGTCCATATGCCTTAGCAATCTTATGTTGCTTTCAGTCCATTATGTGGCAATATTAGGAAAAGTTGTCCGAGCGTTAAACGTGAAGGGAAGTGCTGTTAAATCGTAGGTGTATCTACAATGTATTTATTATCATAAAGAAAACGCAAGTTGATGTCATGTGGTATTCCTCTAGTCATTTTGTGAAAATGTCAAGGCTCTTTAAAAAAATATGATTTGTGTGTTTATAAATGGTCCTTATCTCAGAATGTTGGCTAAATTATGCTGCATCATGTCAGATATGTCTAGTGAGGGGGTCATGCAAAAATGGAGCCATACTTTTTCAAAAATATGTGAAAGTGAAATTGGTATCCAATAACAATAACACTAGGTGTGTTGTATGATGAGTGTAAAGTTTAACAAACTTCACATTTCTATGATTTTACAACACTGCTCTTGACATCAGAGAACTGGTGGAGTTTTATTGCTGGAAGACTGGGCTATTGCCAGATTAACCAGGGACTTAAGGGAACATCTCAGTTATCGCCTTTGGCATGTTTGCATCATTAATTTTATCCAGAATGTAGGTACCAGGCAAAAGGGGTAAATACTGTATACCCCATATTTAACAAGATTTAACAAGATTTGCCATCCAAGCCAAAGGCCCAGATGGCAAGTGGACAAAGAAGCCATTGGCTTATCGAGAGTCCAACAATGTTCATCTACTTATAACCCGCCCTCCTGAGATATGTGTCAACTTTGTTTTTAAACATATTCACGCTGCTAGCAGTTACACAATCTGTAGACAATTTGTTCCATTCATTTATTGTCCTCTGTGAGAACGAGTGCTTCCTGATGTCCAATCTACATTGATCCTTTACTAATTTTACCTCATGTCCTCTAGTTCTGCTATCCTTCTTGAGTGAGAAAAACATATTTCTATCAATATTTTCATACCCATTCAATATCTTAAAAACTTCAATCCGATCTCCTCTTAACCTCCTTGTCTCTAGAGTTGTTAAACCACATTCTTTCAGGCGTTCTTCATAACTAAGGTCTCTCAGTTCTGGAATCATTTTAGTTGCTCTCCTTTGTATGCGTTCAAGCGTATCTATATCTTTCTTACGATATGGTCTCCATGCTTGTATACAGTATTCTAAATGAGGTCTAACTATTGCTTTATAAAGAGGTATAATTAACTTTTTTCCCTTGTATGTTATGTTTCTTCTAATCAATCCAAGAATTTGATTACCCTTTGAAGCTGCAATGCCACACTGCTCTGAAACTTTCATATCAGCGCTTATTGTAACTCCTAAGTCCTTTTCTTTTACAGTAGTACCCAGAACAGTATCTCCCATTTTATAGTTTACATTCAAGTTCCTATGTCCTGTATGTAGGCATTTACATTTCCCAAAATTGAACAACATCTGCCATTTCTCAGACCATTTCACTAATCTGTCTAGATCGTTTTGTAAATGTTGTTTATCACCATCAGTATTAACCTTTCTAAACAGTTTTGTGTCATCCGCAAATTTCAAGGACGTTACTTGTTATACTGTCGTCCAAGTCATTGATATAAATTAAGAATAATATAGGTCCTAATACTGATCCTTGAGGTACCCCACTCAAAACCGATTTCCAATTTGAAACTTCTCCATCTACTACAACTCGTTGTCTTCTGTCAGTCAGCCATTGTTCTATCCAGTCAGTTATGCTGTCCCCGATACCATGGGCTTTTAATTTAAGTAGTAATCTTTGATGTGGCACTTTGTCAAAAGCTTTCTGAAAATCTAAGTAGATAATATCTACTGACGATCCCACGTCTATCCACTTAGTGATTTCTTCCAAAAAACATAACATATTTGTTAAGCATGACCTCGCTTTAAGGAATCCATGTTGAGATGAATTTAATAATTTATGCTTAACGAGGAATTCCACCATATGGTCTTTAATTAACCTTTCTAATAATTTACAAATCACTGACGTTAAACTCACTGGTCTGTAATTCTCTGACTTATTTCTCGAACCCTTTTTAAATAATGGTATGATGTTTGCTTCTTTCCATTCAAACGGAACAACTCCCTCTTTTAATGACAAGTTGAATACTCTTGCAAGTGGTATACTGATTTGTTCTACTGTTTCCATTAGTAATTTTGGAGGAATCCCATCCACTCCCGGTGATTTGTTATCTTTCATTGCCTTTATTTTCTTAGCTACCAATTCTGGAGTTACAACTAACGGACCTAAATAGTCAGATTTAGCCCCCTGAAATTTAGCATCAGCAACTGGTAATGAACTAATATCTTCTTTGGTAAACACTGAACTGAAGTAACCATTTAGGTCTTCCGCCATTAAAAACCCCTGTGATATTATATTTCCAGCACTGTCTTCTAGAGGTCCAACCTTGTCTTGTACGTTTTGTTTACTCCTGACATATGCATAAAAACTCTTGCTGTCATGTTTTATGTTACATGCTAGTTTTTGCTCATAGCTTTTTTTAGATTGTCTGATTTCAGTTGTAGCTGCATTAAGTGCCTCTTTGTATTTTGCATAGTCTTCGTCCTTTCTGGTACGCCTATAAACCCTCCACATAGTTTGTTTTAGCATTATTTTTCTAATAGCCTCTTTTGACAAGTGTTTCTTTCTACACCGTTTTCCTTGTTTTTGGAAGGGAACAAATTTATCGATGATACTCTCAATTTCATATTTTAGAATATTCCAACATTCAATTGCGGTCTTATTCATCAGCATGTTATTCCAATCTAGCTTTGCTAAGTATTTTCTCATATCTTTGTAGTTACCTTTGTGGAAGTTTCTCTTGTACGTTTTCTTATTTTTACTTTCTGATTTTACATTGATGTCAAAATGTATTTGATTATGGTCACTATTACCCAATGGTTCAAATATTTTTACATTGTCCACTAATTCTTTTTGTGATGACAAAACTATATCTAATACATTTTCTCCCCTGGTTGGTTCTAGTACGTGCTGAGTAAGAAAGCTATCCTGGATTAAAAATAGAAATTGTTGGTCCTCAATCCCTGTGCTCTCTAGAGAATTCCATTGTATGTGTCCATGGTTAAAATCTCCCATTATGATACATTCCCCTTTACTAACTTCCTTTATAGCGTTTTTTATTTTTGTGTTGTCCTCTTCGTTTATGTTTGGACTTCGGTAAACTAATCCAATAGTTAATTTTGAATTACCTGAAACAATTTTGCACCAAACAGCTTCATCGCAATCTGCTTCCCTTTCTAGTTTTATTTCATAAGCCTGAATAGATTCTTTAACATATAAAATAACTCCCCCGCCCCTTCTTCCTATTCGATCTTTCCTAAACATTACATATCCTATCAGTCCTAATTCAGCATCTGTTATATCTATGTTGGCCCATGATTCAGTTATACCAATTATGTGAGGGTCAATATCTTCTACCATAATGTTTAATTTGTTTTTCTTATTTACTATGCTCCTTGCATTTAAACATACGCATCTATAACCTTTTTCAGATATGTTTTTCGGATGATTTGATATTGGTTTATCTGTGCTAGTGGCCTCTTGTTCTGCTTGAGACACCTCTAGGTAACCCCCCTGCACTTCTAGTTTAAAGAATGTTTACTTCCAAATATATCTTCGTATACCTGCTGCACCTACTGAATGTCAGTTATTACGGCTGACCCAGACATAGACAACCAGTCATGTCGTCTGTATATAGAAGCATACATCTGGCCATGATGAGAGTGATAGGGCACTGGGGTGAGTGCCTCATGTATTTATCTGACTGCCTGGCAGCTATGCTACAACGATGGGCCTTGCCCGGGTTTACCAGTTTCATCACCAGCTGTTTCCATCTGCTTCCGATTGTATGTGGTTTTCCCCTTGGTGTACATCCACAATTCCTCGGGGTATGTCCTCCCCACCTATGTCCTCCCCACCTTCATCTCTAAATAACATGTTTGTAGCGCTGCCTTGGCGCTTGGGGGCAACAGCGTATTAACCTGAAGTTCCATATCCGGTTGGAGAAAATTTCTTTACTATGTATAATACGCACCCGGACTTAAGTAAAAAATGAAGGGGAAAATGCGTATTATACATGGAAACTTATGGTATGCTTATGTTGTTACCTGGACAAAAACTGACAAGTGCACTAAGGTTAGGAAAACAACTAGGTTTGCCCTTCTAGGTTCTTACCACACCAGTAGTCCAGGTGGGCATAGATCACTGTTTCACTTCCTGGTCCATAGATCACTGTTTCACTTCCTGGTCCATGGCATTCAAAGTCATATTGCATTTTTGTACTGCTATCCTGAATTTGAAACTGCAACAAATTGATGTTCAAAACTCCTACTTTATGCTTGGCTTTGTGTACATTAACCATGGATTCTTCCTAGATTCAGTACAGGTAATTTACTTTTGTGTTTTGGGAGGGTTGGGAACCCTGCCATCTTGTCTTATCTTATCTTATCTTATCTTATCTTAGTAGCCCCACTGATGTCTGTGGACACTACTTGGCTAAGGCTGGAGGAAACAAGTATTTATTCTAGCTGCTAATGAGGGGCAGTCACCTGAGATTGACCTCAGGGTGGGAAGGGTAGGGTAACTAAGTTCAGCAGTTGTAAGACAGGGACAGTAGTGTACCATCAAAAGGCAATAACCCTGGGGGGGTATCCTGTTCTGTTGATAAGTTCGGTGAGACATCAGTATTGAAGTTTGTCTGGTAGTATTGAGAGAGGGCTGATATTGAGATAACTAAAAAACTGCCAAACAGGAGATTCCAGCTTGTATATATATATATATTCTGCAGGTTGTTTGTCATATGTGCACATGTGCTGTATCGTTAGCACCCTTGCTGGCTTGGTGTTGGTACTGTAACTATAGGAAAAACTATGAAACATGAGATTCCAGCTTGTATGTAAATTGCCCAGATTGTGTGAAATAGGACCTAGCAGCAGATATGTAGATTCCTCGGGTTGCCTGTGAATTGCTATGCACACCTGCTGCATCTCTATCACTTCTTGTTGGGCCAACGGGAAGACCAGACATTGATGGTGACCCTGATTCATGTCATACAAAGCCTGTGAAACCTCAGTCTGTACAGTTGATCTGTTCTTGTGAGCCGCTGATGATACCTCATCATTTAAAAAACTGATTCATTCATTCGTATCCTGTAGCGAGGTAGTTAACAGAATTGACTGAGCTGCCTCATGGACACTACTGCAGTGGCTCATGAGAGATGGATCCACAGCAGGTTACACATTTACCCCCCCCCCCCACATGGGATCTTTTACTTCCCCTGGCATAGACACCAGGTAGAAGGGATCAACGGCTTTTAGCATGTTTTCCAAAATACAAGCCGTAGGGTGAGTAAAATTGTCCAAGTTTTGGAATGGTAGCAGGTCGTTTTGAACCCCGGTCCCTTGACCGACAGTCCAACACTTTGCCACCCAGCCACTGCACCCAACAAAAATAGTAATGAAAGTAGAATATAAATTTATTGGACATCCAAGCTCAGTTTCACATTGGACTGCCCCCAAAATTGAACCACCTGTTCGCAAGAGGTCTGCAAGGCAACAATAATGTCTTTCTTCCATTCGGTCACTGAACCTAGGTGGCACTGTTAATTAGTTTTGTATTGCTATATGTTTCCATCCCTGTGGTCTATCAACGAGCACAGCCTCTGGAGTGCTTCACATATATTCCAACTGGCTGCTGCAAGATGGGGAAATGTTCCAGATTATATAGCTGTGGCCTGATAAAATGGAGAATCTGTTACTGTAGCATCAAGGAAAGGTTTGAGAGACCTGAAGCATGGTCCTTGAAAAGTACATTCGGTTGTTTTATGTCAGACTTAGGTGATAATCTTTCGTGTTAGGGAAGTAGTTGTGTAATTTCTACATACTGAGTCAGTGTGACATTGCAGTTAAAAGTCTGTACCTGTGTGTTTTTAGTTATATTGTATATGGCTCGCTGCACAATTTGGTTGGCTCATATTGTACAGTGTCATAACGCCAGCGTTCTTGTAACTCTATCTTCTATAAGTGACAACTTTATGTAAACAATGTTTTTATTAAGCAATTATTTTAATCTTACAGTTAATTGTGTAGTGCTATCATGTTCACATGCACATGTTCACATAAACTAATGTCCATGATATATATTATATATATATGTATATCGATCTGGTGTGCAAATTTGACACTACTAGTGGCAAATTTGATACTACTAGTGGCAAATTTGTTGCCAGCACACAAACTGGTGAGATTGATGATTGGATGTTGTTCGGTTATGTGCTCAGGTGTTTCCAATTACTTGTAGAACATTATAGGGTGTTTTTATTGGATGATTAATTTATTAGTTTTCGTTGCTGACATGTGGTTAGGTCCAGCCACCAGATCAATTAGTGAGCAGCATTAACAAATGTGGATTTAGGTGGAATTATGATGTTGGACTGGAAATGATACTGTGGATTGTTAAAGCTAAACAGGCACAACTAAGCAGGGTTACAATAGCAACAGCATGACTTTGTTAATGCATTGTGGTTATATTTGATGATTTGAAATTGTAAAAAGTATGTTGTGACATCGTAATCTACACAAACAATATTTGGTTGACACAAACATAAATTGTAGTAAGATTCTTCACGCATGCATGCATGCATGCGTCGTGCATGCGTATGTACGTAACAGTTTAGTTACATATAATTATATTTATTTATATACATCATATTGTTCATAATTATATCATTCATTCCCACCCCTGCGCAAACCTTTCCCAAGACGTTTACCCCAGTATACTGGTAATATCACTGTGGTTGATAGCCACACTTTACCATGAGTCATGGAATGGACTAAGAGGAACGTAGCTACCAAAGTGGGCCCAGGAAATGACTGAATTGAATCAGTGAAGCCAGGAGAGATCATGACATGATACACATGTTGATGCCACAGTTGGCCTATTGGTCTGGAGATTCCCCAACCGATGCCACCTTCGTGCATTAAGACTGACCACTTCTACTGGCTGAATGCGGTCAGAATCTGTCCGCAGTTGAACTGTCGATAGCGCGAAGATGATCCATGTTCCATGATATGTTTGTGACAGTTGAAATTGTATGTGTGTGTGCAGGGGCATGATAGGGGTAATTGGCGGAATAAAAGGGTGACTAACTATAAGAGGGGTACGTGCTGGTGGACAGGGAAATACTCACTGCCGAAGCTGTTGTTGTTTTGTGGTTTGTATCAGGGGTGTAGACATGCTTTGTTAGTTAACATGCACTGGTGTGCTGCTGGGTGATAGTAAGTGCTCCCGGGTGGTTCAGTGTTTTTTCTTCTTCACTTATGACGCATGATTGAAACTGCATTGTACAGTTTTCTGTTACCAAATGGATTCCTCTTGTATGCATCGCTGGGCTACGCTACTCAACAGTCCGTAGAGTTGACGCCCTCATAGGCCATTTATTCACAAAGGACATAACTGCACCATGTCCCTCCTTCTACTGCAGTCCTTCATAAAATGCCTTCAGTACGATTGATTGAAGATCTTCCAGGAAAAATACAAAATTGAATGCACTCAGTGCTATAGAAAAAAACTTGACATAACATCAGTAAAAAGCATTTGTACCATTACTTGCACGACATTTGCCCTGTCCGCCCATGAGAGCCAGCCGGCAATCAGGCATCAAGTCTGATATAATCTCATGTATGATGCATTTGGGATTGATTGATTGATTTGTGCCACAAGCAACACACCCACTTTAATCTCTTGGTTGAAGAGTACACCCCTGTATTGTGTTTGTCTTTGGTTTCCCGCTTTAATGTGGCTAACAACACTTAAGGTGGTTGTTTATTTGTCTGTCTGGCTGTCTCTTCTTTGAACCGTAGGCGCACATCCGAAACGGGACAATAGTGTATCATGTCACTGCACCATCAGCCATAAAGTCAGGAAGTTTGTAAACAACTGTGTAAACTGTTGGATGACGTGTTTTTTCCCAGTAATTTAACCATTGTACTCTTTCACTGTAGATTACCACAGATAATATATGTAGTACTATGTAAACCCTACATGAAAGTGTGGGAACTTTTCTGAATATGTATTGGAGTATCGGGTGTACAGTTACTTTAATTATTCTGAATCTGAGAAATACTGTGACCTTATATATGAAAATGTGATAATTATTCTGAACATGTATGAGACTGTTTGAGGATTTGAAAAAAAAGTGTTTTGACCCTCCCCATAGTGGATCCCCCCAAAGAAATGTGGAGTTTAGCTTTGTTTTAGTTGCCAACTTACCATGTCATGTAACAAAACGCTTTGCTAAGGTTTTAACTGCGTAATCTAGGACAGTAATCTTTAGCTGTGGACCACAATAATAGTTGCTCTAACAAATAACATTTCGCAAATCTCATAGTGTAAATGTCACACGGTGCTCTGATTTTTGAAACCACAAATGTACGAATTATCTGTCATATTTCTTATCCCTGCCATTGTAACACATGCAGCAGTTCATCACTAAAATGTAGTTCCTAAAATGTCCCTTTAAAGTTATCACCACATTGACTGCGTAACCCTACTAACAACCCAGTTGTTATATAGTTTCATAACTAACCAGATGTTGATGTATTCTAACATGGCATGACATACTACTCTATATTCTTCATGCATGTTATTTCACTGAACTATGAACTTCAACTGCCCCCCCCCCCAGGAGATATACATCAATGTCACCCATTGACAACACTGGGGGTTCATGTTTAATTAACTGTCACAGTGAGTACCAGCCCAGTGGTAACAGAGCCAGGGAAACCTTTACATACATACATGCCCACCAGTCAAATAATCGATATTGCCATGTCCCCAAATTGTTATTTGTCCAGTGCCAGTGTGACCTGTCTACACCTCAGGGAAATTAATGTGTTGAATTAAAAATAGATCATTGTTTAGCTTCTCAAGCTTTCACACGATTTCTGCCTTCTTATGCCAGCAGCTATTGCAGCCAAAATAGTGCAAAGTTATTTAAGGGAGTTTCACGGTCATTAGGCAGAATAAAAGAAAATTTTAATATCTCGGAATGCGGTTATACCCACAGGGATTTCTCATGCCTGAAGGCAGTTCCATGCAGTGAAATGCCAGGTGCAAGTTTATATGTTTAACAGTGCAACACATAAAAATAACGCAAATGGTTTCTTGTTATTTGCTGCATGATTCATGATATTGTTAATGTGTTAGCGACTATCTGGGAACATAAATTCTGCAGTACTAAAGTTTGCTAGCATGATGAGAGGCTATAATTATATACATGACCTGTATTCTCAGTATTTTTGCTCCAGGCATTGGGAAGGCAATGTTGCCTTGACCCACCCCATAACTTTAATAAAATTTATGTTTCTTGCTGTAGCATCTAGCTTCAGGGATTGATATGTCGCTGGACCATAGCCAGTAGGGTCCATTGTTATGTAACATATTTTGACCTTCATTTACTAAACAAATCCACTTTCTGGCAGAATAAAACGTTTGTTTGAGACTGCTTTGGTTATGTGTATGCGGACCTCCCTTTAATATGCCACTTGTAGTCTAGGTTACCCCGTTTTTCATAGAACTGCGGATGCACTTATCGCTGGTTAACATGTCAGCCCTCAGTCAACCAGAGAAATTACTGGAATCTCCCACTTTTAGAACACATTCTGAGTAAACCACTGGTGTGATAGTCTTGCTTTAAACATCCCCATTCAAAGTTACTTACAAATGTCCATTATGAACATTCTACATACGTTTTACTTGATATAAATAAATGCAAGTAAGTTCAATAAGAATGCATGTTTTTTTGCATTATCAGGTTTAGGATGGTTGTATTTAATATAAAGTAGAGCTTGATTATTATACAACCATTGTTGGCATATTTGTGTGTGTTGGAAGTGTAAATGGGTGCCTGAGCATGCATTTGATCCGATCCATGCTATGCACATAGAATGTCCTGAAAATATATTTCCACTTGGTCCTAGAACATCCTAGATTTATTTCTAAAGAATAAAGCGCAGGACTTGCACCTCCAAGTCCTGGACCTTCTGGTCGCAAGACACTGAGCTGGTCTCGATGGAAACACCTTCCAGAAAATGTGCCGAAATTATTTCATCATCTGGCGCCACCTGTCTCGCCAATCTCATACTGCTTGTGTATCTGTCCACACAAAATCATTTGTCACTTCTAACCCCCCCCCACTGGTGAGTACCACCAGAGGTGTGGTTAACCTCTGCTGCATGTATAACACCAGATTATCTGTTTGTTGTTTGTCCGATACCATTTTTCATTTCATGTCCAGCTTCTTAGAACAGAATCATCAAGTTGAAGTAAACTTGCACTTAGGTGGTTCCTGTAACTGGCTTAATGGCATGATGATGCAACTCAACCATCTTTGTCTTTGGCCAGGTTGAAAGTTGTGTATTCAGTTGTGCGTATTCAGAAGAATTTAATTAAGTTTTTGTAGGTTTCATTTCCACCATTAATACTCTCGTAAAATATGTATTATGTATAGAAGTCATTTCTGAAGTTTATTGAAATATTTGCCCATACAGGGTACACTGCATTAAATGTAACTATATATTGTCATTAATTAATAATACATAATATTAATAATGATATATATTTCACCTCCCAATTGTGATATTACAAGTTTTTTCACTGTTGTATTAATACAGAGACATCAGTTTCATATCTGTGTATAGTGTAAGATGGTTTTCCCTGTTCTTTCAGAAGATGGCCATAGCAGTTATCACCAGACACTTGGGAAAATGCTCCTCTTCTACTGATAACAGGGAGGGAGGAAGAACTTAGGAGCTGGCTTCTCCCACACGGGATCAGTCACAAATAGTGTATGACATGAAAGCAAGCTGGTTGCTTACAAGGAGTGGTATTGACTAATTTACTGTAAGATTCAGCAAGCCCCAAAAAAGAGATGTTAATATTTGTAGTGAAAACATAAAATACCCCTGGTTTTAAGTTTAGGCCTCCAATGGGGCCCATATTAAGTTGATTTTATGTGTGCTGTCAAATCTATGTTGCCATTCAATAATGGTGATTTTATAAGGCACTTTAGATCTACATCACACTGTTATAATTTTAATAAAATGGTCCATTGTGAAGGAAGAACTAGAGTACAATAATATTATAATTAATATATTATCACACCGGAAGTGAGAAGAGTTGTTTATTCAGTCTTGCAACACAGTGGTAAATATTGTGTAATAATATATTATTGATTTTCCTCATGCTCTAGAGTACATGTTAGTATGTAACATAAGACTGAAGCCAATAATGGCTGTTATTTATTTATTTAAGATTTTGTTCGAGAGAAAGTATGTTTATATAATCTTGATATTATGTAAATATTGGGGGAGTTTTTAGTAAGTACCCCTTGTATTGCGTTTTCACTTTCCCTGTTGTATTACATGTTTTTGTGGTGGAAATAAAGATTTAATTGCTTTATATATTATTGATCATGATTTATTAAATTGTAGTATAGAAATAACTATGCAATATGTTGTTTTGCATTGAACATGTGTATGCACAAAAGACGTGGTTTGCCCAAGGCCAAGGAGTGATGAAACGGGGTATGTGACTGAGTACAAATGGTCCTTGTCTGTCAAGATTGTGTTTTCTACTTTCTTTAATATAAAGTAGTTTGTGGCTCTGTATGTCCGTCTGTCTGTTCCCTCGTATCTCCGTCAGTTTCGCATGTATGGGGGTTGAAATTTTTTAGGCATTCACGCAGGCCATGGTGATGGTTCATACATTAAAAAATACTTGAAATTCCCCGGGGGGTGAGGTATTACGTCGAAGGAACCAATGTGGACATTTGACGTATATTACATAATTCAGAGAAATAGTTACGTGCAATTGTTAGCAATGCTATGCGTGTTTTAATCATTGTTATGTGATTTATGCCAAAGGTCTACCGAACGCTTTGTGAAGCCAGCAGTTGTATGTAATTTTTGTGGCACAAAGATGTCATTGCCGTAGGCATTGCCCTACCAACACTTGACTGGGGAGTGCCAGGAGTCACAAGTTGTCACTGCCACTGCCCTACCAACACTTGACTGGGGAGTGCCAGGAGTCACAAGTTGTCACTGCCACTGCCCTACCAACACTTGACTGGGGAGTGCCAGGAGTCACAAGTTGTCACTGCCACAGCCCTACCAACACTTGACTGGGCAGTGCCACGAGTCACAAGTTGTCACTGCCACTGCCCTACCAACACTTGACTGGGGAGTGCCAGGAGTCACAAGTTGTCACTGCCACTGCCCTACCAACACTTGACTGGGGAGTGCCAGGAGTCACAAGTTGTCACTGCCACAGCCCTACCAACACTTGACTGGGGAGTGCCAGGAGTCACAAGTTGTCACTGCCACTGCCCTACCAACACTTGACTGGGGAGTGCCAGGAGTCACAAGTTGTCACTGCCACTGCCCTACCAACACTTGACTGGGGAGTGCCAGGAGTCACAAGTTGTCACTGCCACAGCCCTACCAACACTTGACTGGGCAGTGCCACGAGTCACAAGTTGTCACTGCCACTGCCCTACCAACACTTGACTGGGGAGTGCCAGGAGTCACAAGTTGTCACTGCCACTGCCCTACCAACACTTGACTGGGGAGTGCCAGGAGTCACAAGTTGTCACTGCCACAGCCCTACCAACACTTGACTGGGGAGTGCCAGGAGTCACAAGTTGTCACTGCCACTGCCCTACCAACACTTGACTGGGGAGTGCCAGGAGTCACAAGTTGTCACTGCCACTGCCCTACCAACACTTGACTGGGGAGTGCCAGGAGTCACAAGTTGTCACTGCCACTGCCCTACCAACACTTGACTGGGGAGTGCCAGGAGTCACAAGTTGTCACTGCCACTGCCCTACCAACACTTGACTGGGGAGTGCCAGGAGTCACAAGTTGTCACTGCCACTGCCCTACCAACACTTGACTGGGGAGTGCCAGGAGTCACAAGTTGTCACTGCCACAGCCCTACCAACACTTGACTGGGGAGTGCCAGGAGTCACAAGTTGTCACTGCCACTGCCCTACCAACACTTGACTGGGGAGTGCCAGGAGTCACAAGTTGTCACTGCCACAGCCCTACCAACACTTGACTGGGGAGTGCCAGGAGTCACAAGTTGTCACTGCCACTGCCCTACCAACACTTGACTGGGGAGTGCCAGGAGTCACAAGTTGTCACTGCCACTGCCCTACCAACACTTGACTGGGGAGTGCCAGGAGTCACAAGTTGTCACTGCCACTGCCCTACCAACACTTGACTGGGGAGTGCCAGGAGTCACAAGTTGTCACTGCCACTGCCCTACCAACACTTGACTGGGGAGTGCCAGGAGTCACAAGTTGTCACTGCCACTGCCCTACCAACACTTGACTGGGGAGTGCCAGGAGTCACAAGTTGTCACTGCCACAGCCCTACCAACACTTGACTGGGGAGTGCCAGGAGTCACAAGTTGTCACTGCCACTGCCCTACCAACACTTGACTGGGGAGTGCCAGGAGTCACAAGTTGTCACTGCCACTGCCCTACCAACACTTGACTGGGTAGTGCCACGAGTCACAAGTTGTCACTGCCACAGCCCTACCAACACTTGACTGGGGAGTGCCAGGAGTCACAAGTTGTCACTGCCACAGCCCTACCAACACTTGACTGGGGAGTGCCAGGAGTCACAAGTTGTCACTGCCACTGCCCTACCAACACTTGACTGGGGAGTGCCATGAGTCACAAGTTGTCACTGCCACTGCCCTACCAACACTTGACTGGGGAGTGCCAGGAGTCACAAGTTGTCACTGCCACAGCCCTACCAACACTTGACTGGGGAGTGCCAGGAGTCACAAGTTGTCACTGCCACTGCCCTACCAACACTTGACTGGGGAGTGCCAGGAGTCACAAGTTGTCACTGCCACAGCCCTACCAACACTTGACTGGGGAGTGCCATGAGTCACAAGTTGTCACTGCCACTGCCCTACCAACACTTGACTGGGGAGTGCCATGAGTCACAAGTTGTCACTGCCACTGCCCTACCAACACTTGACTGGGGAGTGCCAGGAGTCACAAGTTGTCACTGCCACTGCCCTACCAACACTTGACTGGGGAGTGCCAGGAGTCACAAGTTGTCACTGCCACAGCCCTACCAACACTTGACTGGGGAGTGCCAGGAGTCACAAGTTGTCACTGCCACAGCCCTACCAACACTTGACTGGGCAGTGCCAGGAGTCACAAGTTGTCACTGCCACTGCCCTACCAACACTTGACTGGGGAGTGCCAGGAGTCACAAGTTGTCACTGCCACAGCCCTACCAACACTTGACTGGGCAGTGCCATGAGTCACAAGTTGTCACTGCCACAGCCCTACCAACACTTGACTGGGGAGTGCCAGGAGTCACAAGTTGTCACTGCCACAGCCCTACCAACACTTGACTGGGCAGTGCCAGGAGTCACAAGTTGTCACTGCCACTGCCCTACCAACACTTGACTGGGGAGTGCCAGGAGTCACAAGTTGTCACTGTCACTGCCCTACCAACACTTGACTGGGGAGTGCCAGGAGTCACAAGTTGTCACTGCCACTGCCCTACCAACACTTGACTGGGGAGTGCCATGAGTCACAAGTTGTCACTGCCACTGCCCTACCAACACTTGACTGGGGAGTGCCAGGAGTCACAAGTTGTCACTGCCACTGCCCTACCAACACTTGACTGGGGAGTGCCAGGAGTCACAAGTTGTCACTGCCACTGCCCTACCAACACTTGACTGGGGAGTGCCAGGAGTCACAAGTTGTCACTGCCACTGCCCTACCAACACTTGACTGGGGAGTGCCAGGAGTCACAAGTTGTCACTGCCACAGCCCTACCAACACTTGACTGGGGAGTGCCAGGAGTCACAAGTTGTCACTGCCACAGCCCTACCAACACTTGACTGGGGAGTGCCAGGAGTCACAAGTTGTCACTGCCACTGCCCTACCAACACTTGACTGGGGAGTGCCAGGAGTCACAAGTTGTCACTGCCACTGCCCTACCAACACTTGACTGGGGAGTGCCAGGAGTCACAAGTTGTCACTGCCACAGCCCTACCAACACTTGACTGGGGAGTGCCAGGAGTCACAAGTTGTCACTGCCACTGCCCTACCAACACTTGACTGGGGAGTGCCAGGAGTCACAAGTTGTCACTGCCATTGCCATACCAACACTTGACTGGGCAGTGCCATGAGTCACAAGTTGTCACTGCCACAGCCCTACCAACACTTGACTGGGAAGTGCCAGGAGTCACAAGTTGTCACTGCCACTGCCCTACCAACACTTGACTGCAATGACAGGCAACTCAACTAGTTTAATGTAAAGTGGTATATGGCTATATGCCCTCATATCACAATCAGTTTCGCATGTATGGGTCTGACATTTTTTTGGTGTGCCTGGGTGGCCAAGATGATGGTTTGTTCATTAAAAATGTACCCGAGGGTAGGGATGTTACATAATATTATGTGGATGTTTGACGTAGAGTATATAACTCAGAACAATAGTTACATACAATTGTTAGCAACACTACGTGTGTTTCTACATTGTTACATGATCAGCGTCAAATGTCCACCAAACGCTTTGTGAAACGCTTTTTGCACTGCCCTACCAAAATTTGACTGGGTAGTGCAAGGATCGAGTCATAAGCTCTTGCAGTGGGTGCCATTTTGTACCCTTGCAATGCCAGGCAACTCGGCTTGTTCTAAATAAATAGCTGTAACCTCTGACTAGTTAATACCATCATGTAAGTATTGAGTTAGTGAGGTGCAAACAATGTTTACAGCTGTTGATTTTATATAATGAACCAGCATGTCTATGTCACGTGATAGAGGTATTCCATCCAATAAGTGCAGATCCGGGTTTGCAGGCCCCGAGTTTCTAAAAAACAAAACTCCTTTGCAATCCCCGTACTACTAAGGTGCCGTCTCAAAACTTGATGTTTGATTCCTAACAAAATCATGTCATTTAACTTCAGGCCGTCCTTGTGCGTAAAGGTGTGAAATACAACCAGTGGATGATGGCCTGGACAATGTTCTCGTCCATCATGCTATGGCGTCACACACCATTCATATTCAGCCATGATAGCACAAAACTGTCTTCAGGCACTCTCAATGTTGCCATCATTATGAACTGTTGTTGGAAAATAAACATTGTTTTGGGGAAATATATCAATGCACAGTGATGAACAAAACAGCTTCTACCCCACTCCCCTAATGATGAGACCACTTTTCTTTAGATTTAACAAAATTGCCATCCAAGGCAAAGGCCCGGAAGGCAAGTGGACAAAGAAGCCATTGACTTATCAAGAGTCAAACTTTTTTCATTTATGTGTAACCTGCCCTCCTGAGATATGTGTCAACCATATTTTTAAACATATTCATGCTGCTAGCATTTACACAATCTGTAGATAATTTGTTCGTTTCATCTATTATCCTCTGCGAAAACAAGTACTTCTTGGTATCCAATCTACACTGATCCTTTATTAATGTTACGTCATGTCCTCTAGTTCTACTGTCTTTCTTGAGTGATGTCAATATTTTTATACCCATTCAATATCTTAAAAACTTCAATTTGATCTCCTCTTAACCTCCTTGTCTCTAGGGTTGTTAAACCACATTCTTTTAGGCATTCCTCATAACATTTTGTATCCGACATCAATCTATTGTCAAGGCCCCTAACTAACCAGCATGCAAAAAAACATAAAAAGCCACAAGTGTTGTCACGTGTATGTAAAATAAAATTAGAGTGGGGAAGTTTTCTGTGTGGGAAGGACTTTCCCAGGGAAATTGAGGCAGGTGCCTCTGGACAGCTATAGCAGGTGTAAACCTTCCAAATAAAGTGTAGCATTGTAATGAATTTCAACTTCTAATAATAGCCCTGGTGTGTGTTCTAAACATCTCACTATTGTTCTGTATCATAAGTTGGCATTACTGTTCAGAATCTACTGATATTATATGTATTGTATCGATACTTGAATGGCTTGTATTTTGTGCACTCAGAGACCACTGTAGCAGTAAAGGGGGGCATCACCAATCATGCGTGCAGCTTCAGCAACTTTGCATTCACCAGCCGTCATAATGCAAATCTACCTGCATTCATTCAAAGTCAGCATCATTATTAATTGTGATAGGAAAATAAACAGTATTTTTTAGAAAAATTCTTTGATGTATGACGCTACATGAGGCAGCTGCTAATTTCCAATTAAACCAATTTTGTTTGGTAGCAAACATGTTTTGAGATGGTTCCTATGTTTGCTGATATCATGGCCCATTATACCGAATCTACATAGGTAAGCTAACCATGCGGACAATGCTAAAACGTGGACTTCCAATCTGGCTTCTGTCCAACTTTCAGTTAACTCATTTATTTTTGTGAACATTCCCAGTTTGTGCAAATTTATTAATAGTTATTTTATTACACATTTGACTATTCTTGATTTAAAAAATGTATGTAGAACATGTGAATGGTGAGATGGTTTATGCAAACCAAGCACATTTTCAAAATATTCAGTACTAAATATATTTTATCACCAATAAATTAATGTAGAACCTGTGAACAGTGAGATGGTTTATACAAACCAAACACATTTTCAAAACGGTCCGTACTAAATATATTTTCAAAATTTTTGTTTATAAAGAACCAAATATACAAACCAAACATTCAGTACTTAATTATATTTGATCACAACCATCATTGACAAAATATATCCTAATGTTGGATTAAATTACATACCAAGAAAATTAGAACAAACTAGATGGCCCCTGACTGTATTCTCAATTGTTCAGTCCTTGCCTAGTTGGAACATTATGCCATAGTGGTTTCTGACCTGTTGCTAAGGAAATATAGGGTGTATGTTATTGGTGACACTGAAATATTTACTTTTCTATTTTATCGTTGATGAACAATGTTTTAAAATATTTACGTCATATTCCCCATCTATTTAGAGGGATGCTGCACTGTTTGAAGATACTTTTAGATAGTTTAAAGCGACACAAAAGTCATGGTTTTCGGGCTGTGCATCTAAGAGATAATAAAAACTACCCATGTGCAACTAAAATCAAGAATATCACGCAGTGGGTTACTCAGAATGTGTTCTAAAAGTGGGTGTTTTTTTTCTGGTCATTTCTCTAGTTGACTGGAGGCTGACATGTTAACCAGCGTGAACTTCCCGCACGAACTCGATATGTATAATTTTTTTATGACAAAACAGTGTTATGCTGCATTGGGGCATACGTTCCAATCGTCTTGCATCAGCGTCAGTTATACTGGTATATTTTTTATTGTTCAGTCGCATAATGTATGCTAGTTAGTCAATTAACTTTATCTGACACAGCATGATTGAGGCCACCCGAAACTCCAGCATGAAAAATCAACTACACTTCCCATCCGAGGCAAGAGCAGCAACTTTAAATGGGTTATGAACAAATCCGATTGCATTATGTCACTGAAGGTGATTGGGGTTGTGAATTACTAGGGTAGCACCCTGGATGCAGATGTAACAATTGTGACAATGCTTGAATAGCTTGTATTTGTGCACTCGGAGACCACTGTAGCAGGGGGGGGCATCACCAAACATGTCACGAAACCAATGTCACTTAACCTCACACCCTCTTCCCCCCACATGAATCTTAATTACACTGACATGCATGCAGCTTGGCAACTTTGCATTCACCAGCTGTCATAATGCAAATCTGCCTGCATGCATTTAAAGTCGGCATCATTATTAATTGTGATAGGAAAATAAATGTGTTTTTTTATTCTTCGATGTGTGGTGCTAAATGAGGCAGCTGCTAATCTCATATTAAACCAGTTTTGTTTAGTATCAAACATATATACATTTTGACTCTTGAGATGGTTCCTGTGTTCACTGATATTATGGCCCATTATACTGACTCTACGTGGGTAAGCTAACCACACCGACAGTGCTAAAGTGTGGACTTCCAATCTGGCTTCTGTCCAACTTTCAGTTTGCTCAGGAAGCACCAACTCATTCGTTCCCAATTTGTAAAAATGTATTATTAGTTAGCATTTAAAGTCGGCATCATTATTAATTGTGATAGGAAAATAAATGTGTTTTTTTATTCTTCGATGTGGTGCTAAATGAGGCAGCTGCTAATCTCGTATTAAACCAGTTTTGTTTAGTATCAAACATATACATATACATTTTGACTCTTGAGATGGTTCCTGTGTTCACTGATATCATGGCCCATTATACTGACTCTACGTGGGTAAGCTAACCACACCGACAGTGCTAAAGTGTGGACTTCCAATCTGGCTTCTGTCCAACTTTCAGTTTGCTCAGGAAGCACCAACTCATTCGTTCCCAATTTGTAAAAATGTATTATTAGTTATTTTATTATACATTTCACTATTCTTTATTAAAAATATCATCCTGGATGCAGATATAATTCTTACTGAGTATGATGCAAGTGTTCAGATGTCAAGACAAGAGCCCCTGGTGTTGCAACATGTCCGGCTATATGTGGAACACGGAAATAGGACAGCTGCGTTTGCATAACAGCTGTTGGCGTCATCTTTTTACGCAACAGTATTTCAGTGCTTGCTGAAGAGGCATGGTAACAGTGTGAAACGAAATTGTTGTAACTGAGAAAATATGTCGATTGTAAATGGCAGCTGTGTTTATTCGAACACAACTATCTTCAGAGTGTGTAAAGTGATGGATTCAAGCTATTTTTTTAAGGATTTTCTAATAAAATATGGGTGCATTTTCAGAACATGAGTTGTTATAATCTTACCAAAAAAATGTATACTGATCACGATTTTTATTTTGTATTTTTCTTAACATTAATAGGGTGGCTACCATGATAGCAACATCATATGTCTTAATAGAAGCCTCTCTGACTTTAGTTTTGAATTATTGCATGTTAAATTGAAACGTAAAAATTTATTTGTTCAATATTTGTTTAAATTAAAAAAGAAGACACTACTTCTGTTGTTAAAACAGTAAAAGGAATGTCTTCTTCTTTTCTTATATTTAGTATAGTTGTGCCTATCCCTATGAGATTGTTGTCTTGTCGTGGTGGGGTAGCTTGCATGCCTCCGTGACACTGCGAGCTATGCCATGGGAGTTTTGTACTCCCGGTAGGGTCACACAAACCGAATTGGTTAAGGGGTAGAGATCAGACTAAATCGATCTCTTGGCCCTCCTGGTTGGGGGTTGAGCATAGGGTTAACAACCCTGTCTCGTAAAAAACAAACTGTTACAGAAACTCACAAAAGAAACTCAACGGATGCCAGCTACCAAAGAAGCTTGAGACACAAAGGAGCCAGTATGACCGATACTAGTGAAAGCCATAAGGAAGCTAGTAGCGTGAAGACAAGCCTGCTGGATGCAAAAACCAAACTCCAGATTGGGGCCTGGAATGTCAGGACAATGCTCGATACTGCAAAAACAGCACAAGTTATAAATGAGATGAAATCATACAAGTTACACATCCTTGGGATTAGTGAGTCCAGATGGACATGTTTTTGCTGCTTCCAGGCAAGAGATGGGCACGGTGTACAAAATATTAAAACAGAAACAAAGACGGAAGGCTGCTGACCAATGAAGAGGAACAAGAACGAAGATGGACGGAACACTTCAATGAAGTGCTAAACAGACCGGGTCCACAACACCCAGCAGACATCCAGCCTGCAGAAAGAGACCTGGAGATAGAAATGTCCCCACCAAAGAAAGCAGAGCTTAAAGCAGCAACAGCCACTCTGGAGAACAACAAAGATCCAGGAACAGATTCATTATGCACAGAAGTTTTCAAGACTGACCCAGAAACTGCAACTGAGATCCTACACCCCCTTGTGGAGATATGGGAAAAAAGAACTGCCTGATGACTGGACACATGGGAGGATAGTTTAAATTACTGAAGAAAGGGAACTTAGCAGACTGCAGCAATTGGAAGGAAATTACTCTACACTCCATACCAACTAAAATGTTCTAAAAAATCATCATGACCTGAATGAAAACAACAGTAAACAAGCTTCTCCGCCCAGAACAAACAGGCTTCAGAAAAGGGAGAGGAACAACCGAACATATCTTCACTTTGCGGAACATTCTAGAGCAATGCAATGAATGGCAGATAAAAATCTATGTCAACTTCGTAAATATTGTAAAAGCATTTGACAGTGCGCCTTTGGAAAATCTTGAGGCACTATGGAATTCCAGAAAAGCTGGTGAAACTCATCCAGATCTTCTACAGGAACTTCTCCTGTAGTGTCGGAAACTCAACAACCAAATTCACAATCCGGCGTCCGACAAGGATTTGTCATATCATCATTTCTATTCACCCTAGCAATCGACTGCAGGGCAACAAAAAACATGATCAACCAACAGCGTACTGGCATCAGATGGAACCTTTGCTCTTCACTCGAAGATCAAATATGTGCAGATGACCTCGCTCTGTCATCTCACACTCGAGACCAGGTACAGAGGAAAACAAGTAACCTATAGCAACAAGCCAGTTCCATCGACTCGAGTACGTCAACAAGTTCATTTATCTGGGCAGCATCATCAGTCTCCAAGGAGGTGCAGAAGAAGACATCAAAACACAATTGGGAAAAGCCAGGTCAGCATTTGCAAATCTACAGCTGCTATGGAGATCCTCAGTATACTCCCAAAAGACCAAACTCAGGATCTACCAGAGCAATGTCCTCTCTGAGCTCCTCTACAGCTCAGAGTGCTGGTGCATGACACAACAAGACACCAATAGACTTTCCAGCTTCCACAACACCTGCCTAAGGAAGATACTGAAAGTGTACTGGCCCGAGACCATCTCCAACACCAGACTCCACCAAGCAACAAAACAACAACACCTCTGCCTCATCCTGAAAAAGAGAAGGTGGACATGTCTTAATTGGTCATGTCTACAGGATGAACAACGATCTGCCAGCAAAAACAGCGCTAACCTGGACCCCAAAAGGAAACAGAAAAATAGGCAGGCCGGGTTGACATGGATAGCCCAAGACAGAGGGGTCTAGTGAGATTTTGTGCGAGCCTTATGTGCCACACGGCATGAAGAGGATAAGTAAATAACAGTTGTGCCTAAAAATAAACTACAACATCAGTAGAATCATCAATCACAATATTTATAATCATTTAACCATCCAACCTTCAATTCACAGAAGTCCAGCAGGTTTGTTTTTGTTTTGATTCCAATGTGCACTGACATGCTCAACTGGGTCACCTAATGTTTGTTGACTGTTTAGCGCATATGTAGCCATTTACTTGAAGAACAAGCAGGTTTTGTAAAATCTGATCTAGCACATGAACATTGCAAGCCAAGAATTATACACAAAGACTAGTCAGTAGATTATCTCAACTTTGTCTATTCTTTTGTTAGCCTAATTAAAGACAGGCGTGGCAGGAAGTGGGAGATTGGTCCCAAAAAACG
The DNA here is from genome assembly GCA_963662155.1 of Lamellibrachia columna. Taxonomy (NCBI): domain Eukaryota; kingdom Metazoa; phylum Annelida; class Polychaeta; order Sabellida; family Siboglinidae; genus Lamellibrachia; species Lamellibrachia columna. Next base: position 49,414,259 of record OY759265.1, on the reverse strand, counting down.
GTTGGAGGTGGGAGGTTGGCCTCAAAAATAGGTGGGAGGTAGTATTGGTGGAGATGGCCACTCAAAATTGGTGAGAGGTTGAGAAGTTTAGACCCTTGCCACACTCCCATCATGAACTACTTTTTTCCAGTCACTGTATTTTGCAACTTTATTTTAGTAGAAAAAGGCTGCCTTTTAAAATGTTGAACCTACTCAGAAAAAATAATATTAATCCTGTAAAATGAGCAAGTTATCATTACCACAAAGTGGTTATCAGTAATTGGTGTCTATCTTAGCGCAACCTCTAAACAGTCTGCCCCTTGTGTACCAAATCCAACTAGGGCTTCTTCGAAATGCTGCACTGGTAAACAATGTTTATATTTGTCAGTCCTGGCCAAACATCCCACAAGAGTATTGCATCAGTAAAGCTGTGCACATCACCTGATATTGGGGTCACACTATTTACAGAATTACACCCGAATGAACACAAGTACTTTGGAATCCTTCAGTGTTTGAAAAGGTTGTGTCACTTACTTGTATCTAGGGTTTGGAAGTTTGTGTATATTGTTGTGGTTAATTTGGTCAGATGTTACGTAGAAAAAGCCATATCTGTTGTAGCATCTTCAACCTCCAATTTTTGTTTTAATGAATCACAATTTTGTTTTAATATAATTTGACCGTTATCTGTACATGAATATCGACCTTGCCGGTCAGCACGCAATGTAAACATGACATTCAAGTTAAAACACTCAAATTAAACAGCTAACAGTCAAATTATATTAACAAATTGTGGTTCATTAAAAAATGTTGGTCAATCATGATGCTAGAACAGATATAGTTGATCCTACATAACATAACGATTTTACAAAAACAATCACACTTGGCACCTTTAAACATGACCTAGGTGGAATACATTTTAGTAAACAAATTGTGCGGACAATAGTGATTTATGTGGACCCCAAACCTTAATGATGTCAACAACTCTGTGACGTAAACAGCCAGTCATCTGGAGTAGGATGTAGGGGATACTTGTATCAATAGTGAAGTAGATGATCAAACAGCACTGCACGTTTGTTGACATTCTCACCGCCACTTTGTATCAGTGGCATCATCAGCTAGGCACTGGAGCAGGCAAATTGTTGATTGTTTATTTGTTGGATTAATTCTGACACGGCCTACATGAAATTCTGCTCTCTGGCTCATATTTCATTTAGCCTCATCAGGCATATCAGAATTTTATTTGAATAAAGGGTAACTTTTTATATATTCCATCAACATTTCTATCAATACGAGTCTCTACTGTGCCTGGAGCCCATTTTCTACCCTTTAAAGAATGAAAAAAATTAACCACATTTATGATCTATAAATTAGTTTTTTATCTGAGCATATTGCTGCAAAACTGTATCAGTGCATCGGAGTGCATCCTTATCAGCATGCTCATCTATTTTCCAGCCAAACCCTATTTCTAGATAATTGTCAGAGTCAAATTAGCGGGTATCGCTTAGCTGGAAATGCAACAAAAAAGATTGTTGTGCAACGCCATACCGACCACTAGTGCACGTGATCAGTTGCAGTTCTGCAGCTTTCTGCAATGCCACCCTGTGGTGAGTATACAGTGATGGATTTCACTACATTGAGATAATCCTACTGTCATAAATCTACCAGTAATTCCAGTCCACACGGCAACAGAAAGTTAATTCAGACAGTTTTGTTTGTGCTGCGACAAACAAAGACGTCTATACCTAGAATGACTTCTGCCACTCGTATATATCAGACACAATAACAAATGGCTGCGTTTCTTCAAAAAGGACTTTAATTATTAAAATATCTACACTGTTGTAAAAATAGCAAATATGACAAAGCCTAAATGATTCTTTGAATCAGACTAACCATGCCAGAGATCAGCATTACCATACAACAATGTGAGACACCTCATACACATAAATCTGTTAGAATCACTGTCCGTATAGTCAGCATACACCACCAATAAATATACCCATCCCTTCAAAATGAAAACGACTGCCTCCAATGGTTTCTTTTAGGAACCACCGGAGCCAAGTGCACAGGTATGGTTTGCTGCCATCAATGTACCAATAAAATTATAATCCAGCACAACAATCGTAGAAAATCTTATTTGGCTAGTGCAACTCAACTACCAAATGTAGCCAAACAATCTCAGTGTATGCTTTAGTGATTCCAATAGACAAGCTTAGAACAACATCACAACCAAACAGCATAAAAGTTGCTTATAATTAATCACTTCTTGGAACCAGACTGCACTGCTGTTGTTAGAATCACCCAACAGAGAGTTTGGGGCAGGCTCAAGACTAAAATGCATCACTGTGTGCATTAGAGTAGTTTGTGTACAATAATTATATCAAGACCATATTATGTTTAACCTGCACACACACAAGGCTTTCAATACCAAAGCCATTTAACATAGCTATTAATCTTATTTATAATCAACCAAATGTAATTCTCTTCTGAAACAGAATGGAGCAATTTGTCATTTTGTTATATTTCAACCCAGCAAAAAACACTCCTGTAGATTGCATGAGCAAACTTTCCAGTGGTATTTTTACCATCATGATACCATACAGCACCTAATAGATGAGCATGCCCTAATAGAAGAGCCCCTTTACAAAGAACATATTTTATACGTGTTCACAATTTTATGTGACCAAAAACAACAACGATTGACAATTTAAAATTTGAAAAAAATTATAATTAAAATATACATATATTTATATTATGACTTATATGAAGTCTAACGATATTATTCACCTATCCTTTCAATAAATGCACACAATGGGCTCATGCATTCAGACACTGCTCATCTATTAGGTACAATATGGTATTTAAGATATTCTCACTCATTGGACATATGCAACTGACTGTTTGTCAAGTGCTTGTGTTGTCAAGCACATCATTCTGGATGCTTCTTCTCCTTCAAAAATAAACACAATTCATCCACACAATCATTGCTGGGTGGCCTCACACAACTTATACTTACAGAAACTGGCCACTAAACTATCAAACTGTCTCAGACAAGCACCTTTCTGGATTAACTGTTCAATGTCTGCAGGAAATATACAGTGGTGACAATGACTGGATGAACACGAGTGATTACTCATACAAACTCTCTCAAACAATCACAGATGCTAATGACAATGACGATGGCTGAATCCCAATAGCTCACACAAACAAACCTACAAATGCATTCACCCTCACAGTACATACAAACACACATACGCATGCACAGATATACACGACTTGAAATACTGTCCACTGTTTCCAACACTATCCAGGCAGCGAGACAAATCTGGATCTTCTATAACATCCACAAGCAATACTGTATAGTTTCTAAGAGCAGCAACGATGGCAAAAGAATCCTGGCCATATAAATAACTGTCTGGCCTGCCGATCCTCGACTTCAGATTACATCCAATTTGAGGTACATATGCCATATTCAAAAGAAAGCAGGATTTAATCCGCAGAAGGTAACCTATACCTGAGCTATGTAATCCAGCATGCAGCCGATGAGAAAGACAACTGGACTTACATGCCCAATAGCAATAGTTCTTGGTGTACCCGTGAAAGGACAGAAGGGTCCAGGATTTGCACTGAAGCAGTTGCCATCACTGCAAACGTACAATGGCACTCGTGCATTAATCAAAATGCTTCCAGTGTTGTGTTAACATGCATGCGTACACACACTGCACATGGCTCTTGTTTGAAAGCTCTTCTGTCATATCACTTTGCGAACAAACAACTCCATCCCGGCGGCAAGCGTCGTAACATCGCGCACTATCCGCAGCATGCACAGCGTGGCCACTGGGAACACAAGCACGCATTAGTGAAAGAAGTCAAACGTGGTGGACACCAGTTCATTACACCTGCACCGGAGGCCCCTTGTAGATGATGTTCTTCTTGAAGAGGTTGTCCTTCGACTTGTCGTACTCGTAGATCTCCCATTCCATGTTCTGTGTGATGAACTTCACAAGCAGTTGGTAGACAGTATGCTTTGCCTTGATTTGCACCGACATCGAGATGAAGAAGGATACGAAGAAGAGGACGCCGCATGCAAGCGTAACAATCTCCTCTGTCGTCAGATCACCCTTTTTGTTGCGTGGGAACTCCTTTATTTGGCCATTGTCCGACAGGAAGCACATGACCGTCGCGATGGCACATGCGATCATCACGACGAGATTGAAGAAGAATATGGCGTGCAGGATTTTATCTTGCCGCGAGACATGTGGAAAGCGCCAGTGGTGCATCTGCAGACATGAAACAAACATCATGAAGTAGCATTAACGCTGTATAAAACTTTTGGAGGTTCTGCCAAATGACTGCTTTGTATCATTCATAGCAACAATCAATATTAATAAAAGCATACTGATCATAGGTCAAGATACAGATTTTGTAACGAAGAAGAGCATGCTTTGTAAATAGCACACATATATTAAATTCTTTACCAGAAAAAAAGAAAACCCTTGCTCTCATTGAAAGTGTTTATTATGTCAAATGTTTGTGTTTAATTCCAAAATGACCCATACAGGCATACGCCTTAATGTGTGCGTGCATGCGTGCGTGCGTGCGTGCGTACATGCATGTGCTAGTATGCCCTGTGTACCTCTGTGCGTGCGTGCATGCGTACATAAGGCAAAAACAATGTGTATGTGCCAGCAGGCACAAAGAGGATTAAGTAACTAAGTGCCTGTGTATGTATGTGTGTGTGTGTGTGTGCGCGCGCGCGCGCGCGTGCGTGCGTGTGCGTGCGTGTGTGCCTGTGTACATATGTATATAATGTGAGTGTGTGCCTGTGTATGTATGTGAGTGTGTGCCAGTGTACGTATGTGAGTGTGTGCCAGTGTACGTATGTGAGCATGTGCCTGCATGGTTTACTGAACTCAAAACTGATTTTGATATGAAAGGAACACATCTGTTTTCTGTTAAGTATGTGTACAAATGCACTGAGCTGATGCTAGTCGACTCACCTTGAACTGTTTGTGTCTGTGAAACTGGTAATGGCACAACTCACATCGTGGTGGCTTCCTTGACCGTTTGCTGCATATTTCTAACCATCTCTACAAGAAAACAATGCCTAATTAATTATGGGGAATCATCCTAACTTATTTATTTATTGTAGTGTTGTCACTTCACTAAGCTATTTGAAATATTGAAAAAGGGAGCATACATTTAAATATTACATATATAATATATAACTTGCAAATTTCAATTACCTTCACATGGACAGACAAAACAGGTTTGTTAATTGTTTTCAATCCAATGCTGCCAAACAGACTACTTGAATCTGCCATTCATTAAAACCTTCCTATAATATTGTGTAATAATATATGATACATCCATCATATTTCCCTTTAGTACAAATGTTTATCTTCAAAATGGTACCATATTTATATAAAGCAAATTTGAAAAAAATTATAGTAAGGTTGACCATTTGGCAGAATTGCCCACAGATAATAAAATGGGCCAAACATCTTGCCACAAAGGAGAATGAAGCCTTATAATTATATAAAAGGGAACCTTGTTGTAATTTGTGTAACTAGTTTTTCACAGTAGTACCTTGACCCTCTGCCTATCAAATTAAAAAGTAATCATTTATGGATAAGCACACAGAAACTGCTCAACAATGCTGTCAAATCAGATTTGGCAAGTAATTTACGCAGTGCCCCACTGCAGGAATATGGTTACTAACAGGATATTGCCACTGCATGAACTTTGGAACTTCAGATAATCCCATTTTGAGTCACTGATCCGCTACTCATTAACAATGGCACTAATCCTGCCCTGTATGTCAATGTACTAGTTAAAGGTGATTGCTTTACATATCTCTGGGATCAATGTCAGAGCCCACGACCTGGGTTGACCTCTCTTTAGTAGCTTATACTAGAGTAATATTAAAACGGCTACACAGGTTTTATTTCTCAGAACCAGCAGCACATTGAATGCTATATAATTTATATATATATATATACACTGGTCAATTAATAACACATTGGAAGTTGTCCACTACATTCGGACAACATGTGGCGTGCTGTGCCGCTCTTTTCATACACGTTTCTGGGCCTCTTAAATGTGTGCACACCTTTCACTGTTTACCCTAATTTACTGTACATACACAGCGCCCACTGAGCAAATGAACTTGGTGGACTCTGCATCATTTCATAATAGACTCACTGCTGGTGGGATTCTATCAAAACCCTATTTTGTTATTGTGTAAAAGAAAAGCTAAAATTGTGATTTGGTCGAGAACTAGGATCTGCCGCTGTGAAGACACTATATAAATCAAACAGCTGATATACATACAATGAACATTAGGAAACTTGTCACCAACAATAATGAGATAAAGACCCAAAATGACTGACAAAAACATATTTACTTAAAAACCTAACTTTAAAAAGTTGGCAAGCTTTTACTAGTTTTTCTTTGTTCCTTTGTCTGGCAAGAATTCATTCCACTCCACAAGTTTAACAATGCTAAACTAAGTATCTTCTTAAAAAAGTGAAGTGGCTGCATAGGATAAAGAAAATAACACTCACCATTAAGCATGTGTTGTGTATAAATTGTAAACTTCCTGTGCACCGGCATGGGCTGATCAGCCTCTCCATCGATGATGATTCCATCTCCGACATGTGACAGATTCGACAAATTGGCAGAAACAGTGAAGTATCCGATACGTTTGACTTAGTGTCCAGGCTGCAGGTGGTCGGCGTTTTCTTGAGCATCAATGAGCAAGTGTCCTTGGGAATGACCATGTTGTAAGGGGGTAAATAGAGCCCTGCACATTCGGGGCATGGCCCAGCATCGTAGGGAGGTGCAGGCATGTCTAGTGGTGCAAGCACGTCTAGCGGTGCAGTCATGTCTCGTGGAGCTGCACAAACATTCGGCAGCTTGGAGGAGCCGACAAAAGATGGCAGGCAAGTCTCTTCTCCCATCTCCACAGCACCTGTAAAATCAAGCAGTCCTTAGTAGAGCACGGAATGTAGTGACACAACCATCCGCTGGCTTGCCTCCTTTCTGACTGCACACAAGCGCTGCAACTGTCAGTTAAATCAGATGCGATGTGTACTCTTTCAGATGTAAACAAAGCCAATGTGGCCCACCGGCCTTATTAGCCGGGCTATGTGCTTCACATCACATTGACCCCCACTTGCCTACTTGGGTCGACCCACTGGCCTGATTAGAAGGGCTTTGTGCTTCACATCACATTGACCCCACTCATCTACTTGGGTCATGCCATTTAATGAAGGGGTATACCCACCCGCTGGTGGCTTGGCAGATAACTTCAGATAGACTTGTATATAAATATAGCTACACGACAGAATGAAAAATGCCCCAGGTCTATGATCTGTTTCTTTCAGGTTATTCACACACATGTCAGTTTCATAACATATCCTTTGTCGTGAATTTGACCTCACATGCACTGTAATGTCATCAATGTAAATGATTTATCTGTATGGCAATTTTAGCCAAAGTGAAGATTAGACTTGTCCAAAGGAAACATGCATTAATGAGCAAACTGATTGGCTTTTTGTTCAGGATGAGAATATTAATATTCCCAAATAACCAACTGTTTACCAGAAGGATTCTATCACACAGCTAACATGTAAAATGATACCAAGTGGTTGTTCAGAACAGAAGTGGTTTGTTGTTATTGTGTTGCCAGTGCACAGAGTTTGATGTGGTGATTGCATCTAGTCACACTGTCATGAGTTTATAGATTTATGCAATGCATGGAATGCCACAGTTAAACCAGGGTTAACATGGTAAAACATGCATCAGACTCAGATAAGTTCAACTGAAACACAAAATGCTCACACCAATTTACAACCAGTTATTTTGTTTCTAAAAGAATTTGCATTTTAATAGAAATCATGAACTCAAACACATGGATAGCATGAAGTCTTTCCCTAGTTCCTCCTACTTTGAGTTAACAGTGGTCAGCCCTTCAGGCTACCTCACGTCCCACCCCTTTTGGACTGTTGATGATGTCAGGGCGCTGTTGTTTTTTCATGGGGACTAGATGACAGGTAGCCAGACGGGGATTGCCCAGCATAAATGTTGAATCTGGGTTGATATGATGCCTATGGTTGTCTGTATAATTATTATTATGTTCCTTGAGTTTAACACCAGAGCCTCACAGTAACAGATATATGACCAACAAGAGTAATTTAGCCTTCACTGCTAACATAAACTATAAGAGTAACCTAACCCTATATGATCTGTCCTGTCAAGGTTTACATTTCTAGAACAAATCCAGATAGGAAATCCCTCATAAAATCAAGTCAGCAAATGCAATTGGTCAATGGTACATACCTTAATGCAGTACCGCTTGTTGACCTCAAAACCGCAATAAAAATGTGACCTTTGTGTGTCTTTCTAACAACTTATTATTGGTACAACAGTCTACAGAACCACAGTTCGATCAACCTTCATTTGTCTAACTGACATAGTATTTTTTTCGCAAATGAAATCAACAGCATGTGTCGACTTATTATATGCCAAGTGTGACCAACTACAATAGCAAGTGACATCAGATATAAAATCCTGTGATGTCTTCCAGTCAGTCAGGACTGTCCATGGTTATAGTTCCACCACAGGATCATATTATATGTCATTAACCATAACTGATAAATAGATCTTGACATGCTGGTGGTTTTGTGAATAACTCACAATAAGTCTGATTACTCTGATATATAACCATCAAGTCTAGTTGGAAACTGTTACATAAAAATCTGGCCAGCAGCTACATAGTGTTTATTTACGTATATATTTACTGAATCATTCCACTTAGCACTCCCAAAAGGAGCTATTTCCACAGGATTGTTTACAACAATACTACTGCGTCACATAGACACTTAACACCAACGACTGACATCATATTACAGAAAAGTGAAATGCACAGCAATATATTTCAAATATAAGCAAACAACTGTCACAGTGTCACTCACTTGGAAGCTTTTGCTGTCATTTGTGTGTTTGACAGATGGAGTCCACAGCAGGTTATACATTTACCCCCTGTGTGGGATCTTTTACTTCCCCCACCATAGACACCATGTAGAAATTGGACCAACAGTATTCAACAACATATTAGAGGGAGGGACCCCCTAGCAGCCACGTTGCAACAGACCAGGGTCTATCCAGTTTACAAAGTTGATACAACAAATGAATGCTTTTAACATCAGACCAAATGCAAGAACTTTTTTGTCAATATTAATTTTTGAGTTGGGTAACGAGGCCTTGCAAGAGTGACCCTAAATGACACGCTGTGAACCCATCCCCACTTTACACAAGTCATGATCATTGACACAATGTATTAGTATTACATAAACCAAATCTGTCAGAGCATTTTCATTTTCAACATACTGTATTCTACCTAACAAGCGTACAGTATGCTTGGAAAAAACTGGGCCATGGAAAAATTTCAATGAATCTGCTCTTAGAAGTGTGCACCAAAATGTGTTTCTCTAGACAATAAGGTAACTGTTTAACACGAGTGGTGTCATTTGGTAACTAGTGTAGAACAACTGAAAAGTGGTGCCAACTGTTTGATACCAGATGGCGACACTTTTCAGTTGTCCCACAAAATTACAATAATTATGGATCCCACTGATTAAAGGGGGTGTATGCTAATTAGGGCATGTACGCTTAATATGTTGAATACGGTAAGTCTGCTTATTACAGAACATTAGCTGGATGTAAGATGTTTCCTGGTTGTCAAGTGGTAATATTTTCAGATGCCATTTCAGTAAAAGTTGGCCGAAATGTTAATTTATTATTCATCTCCATGTACATTTCTGTTTCCACATTGTCCGCCGGGAGGGGCTCCACTGGTAGTACGTTAAATTTTTACTGTTTTCGGTTATAAATTAAACATTATCAGAAGTTCTTGTGGCTCATTTATGCCATACTAGCCGAGTTAGGCAGCATTTCTTGGGAAACTTTGGCTTATGACTTGCACTACCCAGTCAAGTTTTGGTAGGACAAAGCCAATACCTGTATTAGCTTTATTAAGCATAATTACCTCTCAAGAAACTTAGTGTTTGTTCTGAATATTTCGACTGCATCTCGCAGTCTTCTTCAGCAGACTGAAGTTACGGATGTGTCACATGACCAATGTCATGTGACACAAGCTGGAGTAGGACTGGTGGGAGCTCCTGGCCGACGTCTCGGTTCAGCGTAGGTTTCTTTCTGTGGATGTTAATCGCCTCCTTTATTTTTCTCAGAACGAACACTAAATTTCTTGAGAGGTAATTATACTTAATATTAATAACCAAGAAACCGGATCATCTATCCATTCAAGGAATATTGGCTTTGTCCTACCAAAACTTGCATGTCGTATTGCTAACAATTGTACATAACTATGAACTCATGTTGTTCTGAGTTTTTTTACGTCATACGTCCAAATAGGTTCCTTTGTAATATCTCTACCACCGGGGAATTTTTAAAGTTGTTTAATGTAAGAAGCATCCCCATGGGCTCCCAGGCACGCCTACAAAATGTCAGCCCCATATCAGAGAAAATGACGGAGAATAGGAGGGATAGACATGCATACACAGCAAAAACTACTTTATAGCATAGACCTGTTGTCCAACTAAAGGTCACACCACAAGACACTCAAATAATGCATGCATGCACGCACGCACGCACGCACGCACGCACGCACACATATATATGAACATGTTCACACTGACATGATCTATTACACTACAAAATGCGAACCTCTAAACATTACAATAATTGCACAAGGCTCAAATCTCCAATGTGCTTTATGCATTTTCATACACATTCTGACCTTAAATAGCCAAATGCAGCAGGCACATCTGTGGCAATATAACCAGATGATTACAATGATTGGCCATATAATGTAATTACCTGAGCTGCCAGCCTCTGTCAAGCCAACAGATGCTTCCCTCCCGGTCTCATTTGATAAAACTGATTCTAGGTAATTTCTAGGAATTACACCTGTCACTGCCTTTGGCACACAATGACACAAATTGATTGCAGTAATGGACTCATTACAGTGCATTAAAAAAGTACAACTATCCATTAATGGATATGGTTGTTCACAGTGGTATATAATAACTAAGGACTGCTACATCCATTGAAATTTTGTTTGCATCATAACAGATTATTTATTAATTTCTTGGGTTTAATAATTTAACATGATGTCCGATGTGTTGAACTTAGACATGGTGAATCAAGTTGTAAATGTTTTAAACAGCTTCCACACAACAATTAACACCATTCTCAATTGAAGAATCATCAGATCAGTTGATCAGCTATATGTACTCTACTTTAAAACAACTAAAATGTGTTTAAAGTAGACATATGTAGTGTGATCTAACTCTAAGCATACAAAAATGTAAGTGCTCATACAAAGGCATGTATAATATTATTATAATAATACTGTCTTCACTAGTTATTTTGAAAATGTGAAGATGTCATGGTATGTCACAATGGTATGTTCATTTCAACTAAAAGAAATTGTTTTCCTAATAGATTCCAAAAGAAAGTTACATTCCTATTTTCACAAATTGTAATTGCAACACTATTTATTTAAGTTCAAACAGGTTTGCGGACCCAGTAACAGGACTGATGGTTTATTTCAGTGCATCCTAGAGTTAGTGAGTCCACGACAGATGTTTTTCATTTCCCTGTGACGTGGGATCTTTTATTTCCCCTGGCCCAGACACCAGGAAGAATGGAATTCAAGGGCTTAGTGTCTGGTATGAAAGACACTGGCAAAGTGCGGTAAATGAAATTGGCCGAGTTTCAAATTTAGTTTCTGATGGTTTTGAACCCCGATCCCATTGACTAAAAGTTTGACATCCTACCACAGTCACCACACCCAACAGTATTAAATTAAGCGACATGGCTGCCGTGTAATTTTCCTATGAATTTAAGTTTCTTAATAAAGCAAGTGGAATAAACCCAGAAAGTTTGATATGGGCAGATAGCCCGTAATTACTGAATATTTAGATAATCTTTCAAAATAAAATATGTGATTTTTTCCCTAGAAAAAACAACAAACACATTTCTGGACAAATTACCAAAATCACCCTTTCATCAGTGCAAAACTGTAACGTCTAAGGCAAAATCATCAAGAACAGTATGCCTGGCCCTGACAAAGTTAAAGAATCTAATACTGGAAATATAGTTCACTAACCAGATAACATTTTAATATATTTTTTTTACAAATTATTAATTTTATTTATTTTTTCTCTACGCCATAGTTTTATTCTTTCTTTATGACTACCGGTCATCCCAGCTGCGAAATGGCTTCAAGTGTCGGCTTCACTGCCTACCACCAAGTCTGCCTGTACTTTGGGTGCACAACACTGACACTCACACGGGCCACGGCTGATTCCTAGCGCAACCCGCACGTCATTCATTACAAAATAATTCTAGGAAGAAGTTTTATTCCATCGATCGCTAAATTAATTTATCCTTTGATTGTTACTTATGTAAACATAACATGTAGATAACCTCGTAAATGTGTAAAGTCCATTCACTTACCATCCGCCATTGAATATTCTTGTCAAACCGCTCTCAGCTGGTTACTCGTCGCGAATCAGCTGATGACCTAGATTGCCTTTGGCTTTGTGAATTTTACGTACTTCGTAGCCACTCCTGATTCACTGTGAAATGCTCATTAATTTCGCAGAAATGCACATTTTTTAACATGATGCATGCAACCGTTGCTGAACACTGCACTGTATGTTATATTTCAAATTTATACCAATAGCCGTTGAATTGTTTCAATGTTTAGAACGCAACCCTAGATGTCATTGGCAAGATCACGTGACCAATCCGGCGCAATCCGGTAAGGAACACACTAAGGGGATCCCTATGGTATGACGTCACATATGAGGAATTCCACGGAATACCTGTATACAAACCCCCTACACATAGCTGTAGTTCCATATTTACCACAAAAAAACTCATTTAAACATGAATGTCACACTATAATGCTTACATATTTATTTAATTACTGATCTTCTTCGTGCCCTGTAGATGGTGCATATAAGGCATGCATAAGGTGCATATCAAAATATCTACAAATACGTCAAAACAGGTCATTTGGATTTACTGTTCAAAAATCCTTTTCAAAATAAGCAGCGTTTGCTCTAGATATCAATCTTTTTTAATATGCAAAATTTTCGACCACCCAATGTAAATATAATTACATAAATTTGCATATTCATATACGTGATCAAATCAGAGTACGAGCAACTTTAAAAAAGAAGCATTGATTCATTTTTCATTATGATAAACACAAAATATATCACCTGATATGTATGTAATGAGTTTTTTTATTATATGCACAATCCTAAATTGTTTTATACACGAAAGAGGAAACGAGAAAAAACCTTTCCTTCGGGGAAGCTCTGAAGTATATTTAGCGAATGTGACATCACAAGAATGTGACATCACCTCTTATGTTAACAAGGTGGCGCCACTAAGCTTTGATTAAAGTTATTAACAGCACCGTTGTCCGTGGCACACTTTAACGACACCACATAAATGCCGATTTGTTTTGGCAAAACACTGATTTATCAACTAGGTATTGTTCATTGATACGTGGGACCTGGTGAGTATAGGTGAGTGTACAACAACCGAACCCTGGATTTAACCCTTTTCTTAAGCCTAAGCTAAGCCCTAAGCCAAAGGCTAAGCCTAGGCTAAGGTGGCCGACTTACCTGAAATTGAATTGAATTGATTTCCACTACTATAAGAATGATACAATAATAGTACAGTACTCCAGGGAATCCCCGCGGTTATTGTTATAATATATATTCAAGTGAAAATGGGGAAAGCAGAAGTGCAATACGTATATATATATATAGTACTTTCCCCTTTCATATCACCACACCATTCTAAGTAAAAAAAAAGCATATAAAGAAATATACCATAAAGTCATTACTGGATGATTACTTCATATTATACATAATTAATGATACTATTCAATTACACATGCACGTATTACTCACATACCTTACTAGTAGTTGCATTACTAGAATCACATTTATATTTCTATGCTAATACATATATTTCTTTAAAAAAAATTTTTTTATTTCTCGCATTCTTTTTAAAATTTATGAATATTAATAGCATTCCTGATATCTTGCTGTATTAAGTTCCAAAGTTTTACACCATATACGGATACATATTTCGCCTTTAACGATGTTCTGGTATATCGATGTCTTAGGTTGTTGAATTCCCTAGTGTTATACACACTAAATCTTGATCTACATTAAACCACCTTTGGATATTTATAGGTAAAAATTTTTTATTAGCCTTGTACGCAATAACTGCTGTCATCAAATCAATCATGTCAAATAGTTTCAATATACCTAATACATTAAATAATCCATTTGAGTTATACTGATAGTTTACATTGCTTACAAGTCTTATCACTTTCTTTTGTAATAAGTAAACACAATTAATATTACTTTTGTATGTATTTCCCAAAATTTCACAGCAATATGTTATATATGGTACAAATAATGAGCAGTACAATATCACTAGTGAGTTTTTGTCTAACAATTGCTTTGCTTTATATGTAACTGCGATACATTTTGATAGCTTATTGCACACCAAGTTAATGTGTTCTTTCCAATTTAGTTTACCATCAATTAATATACCCAAAAACTTTGTCACAAATACTCTATTTATTTCCTTTTTGTTGATGCTTACTTTGATGGGAGTATTTCTTTGTCTGGAGTTACCAAATAGCATGAAATTTGTCTTGGATAAATTTAATAATAGCTTGTTAACTGCAAAATCAAGTTATAATGGCTCATCGGTCTATGATCGAGGTCGTAACAAGAAATCAACACACCAGTAATACTGTCGATTGAAACTAGCGTCTTTTATGCCAATAATAATCAAATACAAATGATAGATTTTTTTGTAAAAAGAACGTTAATTTATAATCGAAAAACAGTATAAATTTAACATAATACCAGTGGACCCCCCGACAGACAACGTAAAAACAGAAATGACATGATGAATAATACAATTAATGAACATTTCAGCCAACTTTTACTGAAATGACATTACTCCATGTGGGCAAAATGTGGGTTTTGATAAAAGTTTTGCTAATTTAGCTGCTGACGTAGCTGTTACTATGTCAGATATTTCAACATTTTGTACGTGAACCCCCATTTTTTGCCTTGTTATAGAGATAAATTATAAACGAACATATTGGCCAAGTTTAACTGAAGTGGTGTTAATCCTTGTGGGTCAAATATTGGAAAAAATTGCTAAAATGTGCTTTTACTCTGACTAAAAAATGCATAAAATAATAAATTTTACAGTTTTTGTTACGCATGTTTTACATATTATGCTCATCGATCGCTGCTATGCCTATAGTCACTACATTGTAACAAAATAAAAGCTAACACAACACACCTATTACTTTATGGCTATGTTCAGTTTCATTGATAATTTTTAGTATATTTTGCTATACAACGACCCCCGAATAATATCATGCTTTCGGAAATGTGTTCGACAGCGTCCTGTTGATATAATATTCTAAAGCGCATTTAGTAAAATGCAAGCATTAAATTACTCAAAACAACTGTTAAAAAAGTATTGCATAATGACATAGCATTAGTTATTTAATGTGTCTACATCTTACACAAGCACATTGCAAAGATATCGATAATGTTATTAGTATTAATAATATTACCTCAACCCAACTAGTATAGGGGAAAGTGGGGCACAGTTAGACAAGGGGCACAGTGAAACTGAGGCTACCATCACTTGAATTTTACACCATGACCGGTGCAAGAAACAAGTACTACAGAGCTTCGTGTCTGCCATCTTTGCAAATGGCTACGTGTTTTGCCTGGATGACTTTCAAGAGAGGTAAGATCGAGTAACTTTTTCTTTTTGAAGCAAATTTGTGTTAAAGTAGCGTAAACAGGGGACTATCAGGACAGCATTTTGTGTCAATAGTTAGTGATAATTACACACACAAAAAATTATTTGATGAATTAAATCAATGAATGAGTATAAAAATAGCAATTATGATTTCATTCTAGAAAGTCCGAGTGGCGTATATGTGCATACAGAAATGTCAGCAGAAAATGGTGCTGGGGACGTTCTCACCTCAGTCAATGAAGGAGGCTGTGGAACTCGTACTCAGTGGCACCAATATATGAAAAGCAGGAAGACAGATGGGACTAGCACTCCAAACCTTATATAGGTACATAGTCCATTAAGGAAACAATTAAAATATTTTTAAATTATATTTTAGAAGCAACTTCACGAAGTATTACAAATACAGTGCCAGTAGCATGTTTTTTATTTCATTAATAACTTGGTGACGCTCTCTCATGCAAGCATATTTATAGCTTTAGAAAACATATATTACATTAGTTTATGAAATGTATGAGCAATTGAATAACTGTTTAAATGGATCTGTGTGTGCAACAGTGGTTTTATATCATGTTTAGTTATATTTAATTATTTATTATATTATATTTTACTTATTTTATATTAAATTAGTCGTAAATTTGTGTATTTACATGGTCTTTCTGTTTCTCTATAGGTATGTGAAGAAACAAGAGAAAAATCCTGATGAAGAAATACGCATGTGTCCCAAATATAACTCAACACATCAACAGCTCCTGCCAATATGAACAAGCAGACCACACCATTCCTTAAATAAGAGCTATTAATCCACAAAAGAAACACTTCACAAGTCCCAAAGTATTGAACTTAATGAAGAGCTTGAAGCTGAACCAAGAGAGGGTGAGTGTGTTCTTGTTGAGTTATGTGATGCAAAGAACAATAAACATAAGGTTTACTACATTGACAAAGTACTGAAAAAAAGATGAGGATAATGATTATGAAACCAGCTTCTTGCATGATAGCAGAAAAATGTCTGGTAAATTTCTAATGCCAGAAATCAGTAAATGATGACAGCATCAGGGCCATATTGACAAGGCCAGTATTCTCTGGCCACACTAAACACCAAATGGTAAGTTTATTTTTTGAAGTCGAGTTTGGAAAAACTGACATTCGCTAAATATTCTTTTACCAGAGACATTCTTAGTTGATGTGAGGTGGTGACCTATCTAGTCTAATCTATGTTAATTTCTGTGACTGTTATGTGTTGAAATAGAGGGCTGTTAAATTGGCATTAATTACACAAATTGAGAGGCCTTTATTCATGGGCTAGAGTGATATAGTTCTTGTGACTGTCAGAAAGCCATTTGGCTAATTGCATCTTTCATTTTATAATTGAGTTACGGTGACATCTAAGGCAATGTATGATGTAGACCTATTCTAATATTAGTTAATTTTGTCAACTGCTTTGTGCTTAATAAATGGTGTTTTGTAAATAAAACTGATGGTATCTAGGGTAATCAATTGTTATGTATATGGGCCTCTCACTCATACTAACTCACTCTGCTCCATGTACTGTCTCAAAGAACCCCACTAGTCGGGCACAGTGAGACAATTTGTGGTAACTCATTTGGATGGCCATAGTTTCCTTGTTTTCCATCTGACAAATATAATGTCGCTGTTAAATATACTATGCTTCATACTATGAATCATAGTCTACAAAAACCTAATACAGTTCGATATTTTTAATATCTCATCATTACAAGTATGTGCCCATTTAACACTTGTCTCACTTTCCCAAAAATTGCCGTCCACTGCAGTACCACTTGCATGCTAAAGCCCGCCATACACCCTACGTCCCAACGCAACTAGTAACGACACTATGCCTAGCCTATGCTATGGTAACGACTACTAACGAGTCGGACTCGAGACTAAGTCGGACTGCATCTAGTTGCGTCGCGTCGTAACGTGTATGCACTGTCGTAAGTTATCAGGCAGTACTAGAATACTATTAGGTGTGTGCATCCCAGTCGTAACAGTGCATACACGTTCCAACCCGACGACGCAACTCCACCCGCTACGACAAAAATAAAACTAGCAGACGAGTTTTTGGTAAATGTTTCAGAGGCGCCACCTAGCGGATAATCCATAATAGTACACTTGAAAAACGCCTGATGCCGTTTACAATTCATCCGTTGGCGACAAGACTATAATTCGTAAAATATTATTTTCAGATGGAAACCCATGGCACCGCATACTTAATACTTTTTTGTCAAAGACTAATTGGCAGACATACATTTGCTCACTGTTTTCGGTTAGATTTAATAAGCACGTTGAAAGGTAACTCAATTTGGAAATGTAAACAAAGTATTTTTTTCTTCAAAACAACTTGTCTTTCAGTCTAAATTACTTTCGACCGAAAACACACACAAAAAACGCCATAAATGGTTGTATTTTCAAACACGCCACTTTTGTCCACTGCTGCCATAAATCCTGGTCCAATATTAGCTATACCAAGGTATGCGACTGCGCAGCAATGAACTAGAATATTTCCTTCAAATATGTGAGCAGGAACATCTAGTGTTGAAATGCCAGGCGATGAAATATGTGGAATTAAAAATTCATTTAGTTATACTTTGAACAACACAGGACACATCTGAAGTACACTTAATACATTACACTTTATTGTTTCCAGGTAAAATGTTAAATGTGTATCAGCCATAGATATGTATGCCAAGTGCTAAGACCTAAGTCTAAGACACTGACAATGGTCGCATGTTCAACTGACTTTCATTTCTGTCTTGGTCTGCTGAGTAACCACCACATCTAGACATCAACTACTATTCAATGTTGTCTGATTGTCATTCACAGAAGATGCATGATTACCAGATGTTATTTCTATTTTATCCATTACAAAACGAACAAACACAGAAACTGCAGTAATAACAACTGGAGCGTCTCAATGATGCACCCAGGTTACTGTACAGTAAACCAAGTGTACCATTGCATGTGGAATGTTTTGTGCCGACATCTAGTTCACAGTTGTGCCTCTAGAGGCCAATCCTGGACAGGCATTGAGGCATGCAGCATACAAACATGCAGAAGGCAACATACACCTGTGAATCATCAAGGCAAGTGATTTGTTCTCTCAAGTTTTGACATTTTAAAAACTATTTTCTCACGACTCTAAATGTAAACGAGAAACGTGAACTTTTAATTAAATGAAAATCAAGTTATATTGGCATCTTGAAACTACCTTGTAAGAAGGTACCCAAGGAATCTATAGGTATGCACTCCAAAAGAATTACAGAAGGTCGACAGAGAAAATTGTAAACCATCTCAAAAGTTTTGTTTTGTGTGTATAATACTGTGTACGTGTTTTGAAAAACAATAATGTTTAGTATTTAAGAACTACAAGGGTTACAAAATTCACATCTCAATCAAGTTTACAACATCCATCTTACATACGACATTATTTTGAACAGGAAACATTCAGAAAATTGGAGCATTTTAAATTTAATAATGCTAGTTAATATGACACTAATCTGGACATTGTGCCATAATGTACAAATAGGTAACCTAGTATATTAACCCAATATATTATCTTCCATAGCAGCATCATATACAGGTGTAAACCAATAAATACAATTACCTAGTTACACAATACAACACGACCACTTTGCAGCCAATCCACAGTAAGCTATGCGTGTTGGCCAAAGACAAATCAACATGAACTTCCTAGATTATTATACACTTCCAAGAATGAACTGGTTTTGTTGTCAACATAAATGACCAGTATTAACGTCTGTGCTGCTCTGTGAGCGATGTCAGTGGTATGCAACTTTGGCAATGCTGCATAAATTTGCCTATTTTACAGAGAAAACATCATTCATCCTTAAAACGATATTGACAACACGATACAGATTTACAATGTTGACCACCAACTCTGATCTCCTGTGTCTGGCTGGTGGGTGGGTGCAAACGATGGTAGACACAATTCGCTGGCCAACATGGGGCAAAAGACATTCGTACTTGTTCAAATAAAACCAGTTACAAATACGTTTGGATTTTAACATTTTAATAATTTTATACATGTTAACATAAGTTTCCATGAATATTATTTCTTCAAATGTGTTTGACCCCATGACTGTCCACTGAACAGAATGTCCTGCCCTTTGAACTCCCACTGTTCCGAGTGAGGATGGGGTCAATTACAATAATAATTAACTTCTATGGCGCCTATATCCTTAGGAACCTGAACTCAGAGGCGCAACAAAACAGAATCAGTAACCATAATTTCAAAGGTAATCGTACTTAAAAAACTGTCAAGAAGCTGCTCAATTGCGATCCTTGTCTATACTTCATAGCTACGCTACAAAATCTCAGGATTTATCATATTTAAATAGTTAACTTTGATGCTGTTTTGCCTTTTTACTTTGTTTTGCTGTTAACATTTCTTTATAATAACAACTGCAAAGTAAATGTGCAGTTGCAAATGAAAGGAAATTAACAAACAAGTGCCACTGGCCAGTCTAATAAAACCTTGACAAAAGTAATTAGATAAGGCTTGCCATGCCAGGGCTCTACTTTATTGCTGGTTAATTTTGAGCTGACAAAAGAACAGCATCAGTGATACAACCAGTGCTACAATACAGTGTTCTCTAACCACTCCCAGCAACTCATAATATAAGATATTAAAAAATATTATTTTCACACTAAAAAACAATGAAGTCATTCTGTTTTATAACCGTGTAATGTGATTCTACTTCAAAGTGAGCTGTCCAGGGCTAACACAAGTTTCTTCCCTGTGTGTGATCTTTCTCTGGCATAGCATAGACACCTAGTAAAAAGACCCTACAGTTGTCAGTTTCCCATATTAAAGACACTGTAAGGATTGTAATAACAACTGACCTTTGGTAACTCAGATATAAAAAAATGTAACTGATGTGTAATTGTAATTGACCGCAGCCCATTTCCGAGTCTATCACACCAATCAACGAGCAGGTTATTGCGAAGCACATTGGACGCGACGGGCACCGTGCGCATCATCATCATCGTCGTCATCATACACCTCACCACGATGGTGGTTGTGCATGTTCTGTGTGTTTGCATCAAAGTCCTGAAGAATGCACTCATCGGCACCGTCTGGAACGATAATATCTTCTTTCGATGGAAGGACTTTCTCGAGGATTGCGAGCTTCTCGACCGGCACCCAGTTGCTTGACGGGAACTTGACGGTGAACTTGATGATGAGCTGGCCCTTCTCGAAGGGGTTGCGGTGTTGAGGCATGCCCTCACCCATGATGGCCTTCAGCTGGTTGTGTTGAACTACCTCGCCTATATAACAGACACATGTTGTCACATAATATAAATGTTCTCAGAGAATAAACTTCATGAAATATGTTATGAATTTATTTATTCTAAAGGGAGAACTGTTAATTTAACCCTTGGAGTGACCACTGGGCCGAATTCGGCCCACATGACCAGTGCGAAAAGAGTTCTGGTCGATTTTCTCCCAATTTTGGTATCACTCTTTTAGTAACAATTTTGGTTTCCATCACTAGTACCTCACACGGGAACAAATGGTATCATTGAAAAGCTGAATCACTCTTCATTCTGTCCCATATTTATTCATGAGCCTAGTCAATGATAGCTAATGACGATCTAGCTTACAAAACATGTCACATAGTTGATGCCCACATTTGGCTGCTTTTACTAAACTCTGCAGAATAAATCTACGCTTCCATTCAATAGTATCTAAATATGGAACACATTACACCATTGGAAAGTTCTATGATTGGCCTATTCGAATACATGTGAATGAGTGAGCTGGCTATATGCAACGAATGAGCATCGTCGTTACAAACATGTGTTGTCTCGACCATCTGGGTTTTCTTTTTACTAAACTGCCAATTTGTTTTCTCATTTCGATCTATGTCAATTCAATTTAGGCGGGATTATTTAAAGTTTCTGCATCAACAATTCATCAAATTTCATGACAGCATTAATGAAACCTGGTACTGTACTACTTCAGACAGAACAACGTTGCAGGCTTTTTTGAGGTAAATATCAGCGCGTTGCCATCATGATTTCCACCGGCTTCAACAGCTTGCACTGCCATGGCACAGTAAACGACAGCGGACTGATGGGCCTGTTTGAATCGGCATATTCCAGTGTTGAAAAAAAATCATATGGCTACATTATTCTAATTGGACATAGGGACATACAGCCACTCGGTAATAGTAGTTTTTATCATTTTATTATAATTAAGAATTTTTTTTAACAAATTGGTACCTCAATCAGATCTGTGCGATAACTATTACTGATGTTACGATTTTTTAAAAGTACCCTTATCAATAACTCCAATTTGTGTACATCATGGACGTTTATCATTGGTCACTCCTAGGCAGAGTTCATATAGAAAGCATAAAGTAAAATTCAACATTTGGGTGAAAAAAAACAGCACTATTTCAAGAACATTTTCCAAAGCATCTGAACGTTGTTTCAGAAACAACTTTAAAATATTAAATGAATATTTCCAATATTCAATAGTCTGTTTGTGCCACTCGTACATCTATCAGCACATGTAGTTGCACACGGGAAAAAAAAATAATTGATACCAACAAATTTCTCTTAATAGGAGTCACTGACAACTTTTCGTTTACTTATATAACAATAATTTTTTTTTTTGTGAAATTACAAAACGGCTTTGAAGATATCAAGTTTTGCAGCAACCAGCATAGTCACAGGCATAGTTTGTGTTCTCGCTGGATCTCACATTAGATACGTCATTAGTCCGACATAAAATCATATATCGGTCACTGGTAGTATAAATGTTTGACAGTTACCTTTTGCCGAAGAAAAATTAAGCATAAACAGGTTTTTGAGACATATTTCTGTATATCTAGTTCAACATTAATCACCAAGTGGCTTTATTGGTACGACACATCGGTGCGTTTTGTAAATACGCCATATTTCACGTCATCGGATGTAAATATAATTGAACGGCCTCATGATTTGTATACTTTTAATGCGTTGCATATTATCGTAGTTGTCAGATAAGCCTATGGTAGCCTTGGTGACACTAACCTGGGTAGGAATTGATGACGAGTATCCGCTTGTCCAGAAACTCAATTGTCTTCTGGAAGCCACAGAGTGCCTCTGTCAGGCTGATCTCCATCAACATGATGAGGTCCATCTTGCGCCGTTGGAACACTGGGTGCTCCTTTTCGTCCAGCACTATAATGATGTCTCCTGGCTCCATCCCCGGCTCCTGATCTCCCTCGCCTGTGAACCGGATCTGCTGGCCGTCGCGCATACCTGCCATGAATATTAATGTATTATTAGGGACCATCTACAAATTTTTTATACA
The DNA here is from genome assembly GCA_963662155.1 of Lamellibrachia columna. Taxonomy (NCBI): domain Eukaryota; kingdom Metazoa; phylum Annelida; class Polychaeta; order Sabellida; family Siboglinidae; genus Lamellibrachia; species Lamellibrachia columna. Next base: position 49,391,023 of record OY759265.1, on the reverse strand, counting down.
AAACATCATGGAAAAATGACCCCCCCTCCACCTCTGTATGCATCAGGTTTGACCCCCCCATGCACGAGGTAATGCTAACGACCCAGCTAACTCTATAAACTTGGTCCCATTTGTCAATGGTTGGACAACCTGGGATAAAGCTACCAGAGACCTGCAGTACTACCAAGCCGGTAAGCCGACAATGCAAATGGACTACTAGGCCAATTGTGAATGGTATGAAACAGTCTAGAGTCTCTAGACTCCCCCTCCCATCATGTACGCACGCAACCAATGTTACCCCTTGCCCTTTCCTTGTAATTTGTAGATGGCCTCTTAAGAAATATCTTATTTTCCTCCAAGAAGATTTTATGCTAAAATCATGACAAGTACAATTTGAGTTTAAAATACGGCACTAACATAACATAATAACATGGGCGCTGGTGACCATACACTCTGAAAAAGAGCTCATTTGATTGGATCATGTTCACATCTAGTGATTACAGCCAAACTAATTTTTTATTAATTGTAGCTTTGCAGCGGTCTTCTCCAGGAAATTCTTGATGGCATATTAAACTTATTAAAAATAATTTAAGCAATTTGCATTCACATAGCAAAACAGAAAATATATTTTCAAGACTTGAGTCACAAGATCAAATTCAAGAACATTCGGGGATCTGTGCGAACCCTTATCATAATCAATGTGTGGCAATTTGACTCCATCTGCAATCAATGCCATCAAGATACAGCATATGTACATGGAGGTGTAAGACGTTTGCGCAATGTTTCTATCATAGGTATCACTTAAAAAATGGATTTATTATGGACGGGTCATATTTCTGCCAATGTTTTGCGATTGATGTTCCCACTCACCCTTATCGATGTGCACTTCGAGTATCTTGCGTTCTCGTATCACTTTGCGTGCTTGGCAGTGCTTACAGCGATCCTTGGCGTTGATGCGCTCTCCCTGACCCTGACACTCGTGACAGACCGTCTGCACTTGCTGTACCATGCCTGGCGCGATCTGGTGGATACGCAGCTGCATTCCACTACCGTGACAGGTCGTGCATGACTGCACCGAACCCTTCTTGCCGCCGTAGCCTGTAATCAATGCCTTGTTACAATGTTACTACTTTTGGCACAGGTATGCCCCATAGGAACAGAATATGTTGCCTGTTCACTTAATTTTATATCAATGTCGGTAAACATCGAAACTACAGCAAGTAATATCATTCCAGAAATAGAATTAAAGCAGAAATTTAGAGGTGGTTAAAAAAAATTCAATACCATTTTAAGCACACAAATCCTAATCTGAGGTAATAAACAAATCAAATGAGCTACATGTCAATACATACTCGTAAATACGTTGTTTTAAAATGCATAAATTGCCAACAACCCGCAAATTTATTTGATAAAACACATTTTGCACCAACCGAAAATGCATAAATTTAGTAGATGAAACGTAAAAAAAAGGTAAAATTTACTGTGAAATACAAGAAAAAGATTAATATTCTGTCTTTATGAAAGTTTTATCCATATGGCCAGGTAGTTGCCCAAAACACTGAATAATAATAATAAAAGTATTAATATAGCGCCCGATCAATGAAGATTGTTATTAGGCACTTATTAAATATTACTATTAAATAAAAAATAAATATATTAATTATATAAAAAATAAATATATTAACATTTATATTAATTACATTAAAAACAATACGTCTGACCTTAACAGGGATACATCGAGTGTTTTGATTCAGCATGACAAACCATGGTGCATCATTGTTTGCATACTGCACAAACATTTTTATTGCAATTCGTGTAAAAAAAAGACGAGATTTGTACGATCTGTATTCCTAAAAATATCTTAGATACCATATAAAAACACAGATTACATTAAAATACTTCCCATTTCAAAAATAAAAAACATGGAGACCCCACCAGACACAATGAACCATAATAACAAATTCCAGTGATGTCTATTCAAATGGCATGGAAAACACCATCATCCTTGTGTCTTACCATCACACTTCGAGCAAATGACATTCTTTTGTAACGCAAGTTTACGTAGTGATCCATTGTACAGTTCCTCGAGTGTCACTTTCAGCTGCTGTACCACGTCCTTGCCCTTTGATGGGCCGCTGCTGTGATGTCCTCCAAAGAACATGTCAAAGATGTCCATGGGCGAGTGAAAGCCGCCGCCACCACCAGTGCCTCCTTCCTTGATCGCCTGCTCGCCGCCCTGGTCATAGATCTTACGTTTCTTCTCATCCGCTAATACCTCATACGCTTGTGAGATGGCCTTGAACTGCAAAACAAACCACAATATATTGCCTTCTCACTGTGGAGTTTGCATGAAGTCCATCTTCCTATTAGCAGAAAACCGATACGAACATAAAAAATGTGAAAACTCACCAACATGCTGAACAAGGTCAAAATCGCACATCTAAAACAATTAAAAAGCCACATTTTGTTGGCCGACTTCAGTTATTTCTAGTAAAATAATACTGGCTAACTAACGAATTTGCGGGAACTTAATTTGCTTGCACCCTACAACAATTCCCTAAACAGTGTCAATGTGTAGCATTCATGGTGGTGCCATCTAAGGACAGTGCTGTCACCTGGTGATCATGCCATTTACTTGAGACAATGGACACTAAACTCATTTGCAAAAATAATCAACATGAAACCGCAACTTGTGGATTAAAATAGTATATCAGATAACATTTCTATACGTGACTGTTTATGTTTACCTTATCCCCCTCGTCAGGATTTTTGTCTGGGTGATATTTTAGAGCCATCTTTCTGTATGCCTTCTTCAGTTCGTCCGGTGTTGCAGTTGGCTTCACCCCCAGTATATCGTAGTAGGCTGTTTCCTTCACCATCGTGCTGTTGTTTCTTCAAACTCAAGAGTATGTCTACAACATAGACAAGGTATCAAGAAACAGCACAAGATATTTACTGCAATCTCTCTTTATCCTAGTACATTTTTAAAAGCCTGACAATCTTGCGAGATCGATTATTTTCGAATGAAAAAAAACCGTGCTGAAATTAACTCCCACGTTATCTCAACTCGCCGGAAAATGTGTGCAGCAAACAGTGGCGCCACATCACAGAACCTGAATAATCGAAGCTAATCATGGTATCGACAAAGTCAGGCGCTGTCGAAGATGTTGGCAAACTATTTTATTATCCCACATAATATCGACGGAAAGCTTTGCGGTTTACCTTATACAATGATGTCAATTAACCGACTTAATTCAGCAAATGATATTTGAAACCCGTGTTTATAATATCGGTCCCTGAGCTCCAACCTAGTTTTGGTCCGGTCATCATTCTGTTTTGCGATGCTTTAGTACGTTTGTATTAGGTCAAGTTTTAATCAATATTTTGGCAAACTGCCAGCCAGTATTAATGAATCAGGTCATTATGCTAGTTCAGACAGTTAAAATGGCTTTGCGCTTTTTTTGGGTGAATATTTTGCGCTAAACGATGATGAGCCTATCGGAATCACTCTTGGCCTTGTCCGGGGCTAAAATCATAACAATAAGTTAAACATATATGAAACTTTATTTTTCAGCTGATATGTATTTTCCCTATTGGACATGTAACTATTTAGTGGCAAGATGAAATTTGTTTTATTCCAACAATGGCCACCGGATGATCAATTATGAAAATCAAATCATGTGATCCCCAAAACTGCTCAAATTAACTAGTTTACGGAGTCATAAATAAATGTTAATTCCAAATGACACTTCGCAGGCTGACAAAAAGGTACAACATCTGGATCAAGTCAGTTTGAAGGAGTGATCCTGGTATATACCAGAAATGCGCAATTCTCTTTGTACCAGAATTATCGAAATGCACAATTCTGGTATACCAGCAATGTGCAATTCTTGCATAGCAGGACTGACAATTGGTGCAATTATCATTACACCATAATTATCGGATGTACATGTGTCCGGCACAATTCTGGCCAAAGTCATGATATAAATAAATAAATAGAAAGGTAAGTTTGCTCAATGCTAACAAAGTTCCATTAAATAAATAAACTAAATGCATGATATAAAAAATAACTTGATATCATGTCTTGCAAAAATGACAGACACTGCAGATGTCGAAATCATGTTTTAGTTTTTGCAAATTTCCATTTGTTGACTGCGTAATGTGTAAGAATAGTAAAAAACATATCAGGACAAATTTTTTTAAGATATTAATGTTTTATTAAATAATATTTGTTTTATTCCTTATCTCATCCATCCATCTCAGGTCTTTCATCTATCGCTTGCATGCCTCCTGCTTTTCCAACCTGTCGTCTTCTACACACGATATGTGACAAAAGTGTGAGAGTACGAGACACACCAAGCGTTTCTGCAGCCGTCTTCACTGGCGAATTCTGGGTTCACAGTTTGATATAAATAATTTGATTTAAATCACTTTTTTGACTTCCAATTTTTTTAATCACTGATTTATATGAATTTAGCACAAATAATTGTTTACAAGCATTGAGATCAACAGTTTTGTATGTTTTTTAATACAAAAGCACAAAGTGAGCACACTTGTGTAGCTGTATTGACATCAGATAGCCTGACAGTCAAATATTTTATGATATTGTGTCATCTCACCTCACCTATCCTCTTCGGGTCCAGTGGCCCATAAGGCCGAAGTGCATCTCCTCCAGCTCGCTCTGTCAGCTGCTACATGTCTGGCTTCGTTCCAGCTGTTCCACCCCAGTATGCGTCTTTCATTTTCAATAGTTGATCACCATTTGTCTTTGGTCGACCAACCTTTCTTCTACCTCCAGGTGTCCAGGTCATTGCCGTCTCATATTTGCTGTTCTTGTCCATTCGTAGGATATGTCCTACCCACTTCCATCTTCTTAACTTGACCTCAGTGCTGATTGTCTTCAATTTTGTTTTTGCGAGAATATCTCGATTTGATACAACATATGGCCATCGAATTTGTAGGATTCATCTTAAGCACTTGAAAAAAAATGTATCTAACTTTCTGTTGTCTCCTTCGTTAATTTTCCATGTTTCACTTCCATACAACAACACTGGTTTGACAAGTGTGTTCAAAAGCCTCAATTTAGATCTCAATGTGTATATATTTGAACTTTATATTTGCTTTAGTATCATGAAGGATACCCTAGCTTTACGAATTCTGTTAACAATGTCATTGCCGCCCCCTCCTTGCTGACTAACGTTAGCACCCAGGTAGTTATACTTCTCCACTTCCTTTAGCTCTTGATCATCGATTAGTATTCTGTTTTCACACTTGCTGTTTATCCTCAATATTTGAGTTCTCAAAATATGTTAACTGAATTAAAGTTTAACTTTAATTGCAGAATTTGGGAGGTTATTTAAATTTAATTAAAGTTTGTTTAATTTAATTGAAAAAAAATTGGGAGGTTAATTTTATTTAATTAACCCAAGAAATGTGTGAATTTAATTGCCCCATGGCTGCTGTGAATATGCTACAGTAATTAATTTTATATGTAGGAACTGACTGCAATCCACAAGATTGTAAAAAGATGTTGTCTATCTGCTGAGACAGAATACGGATGCAGAAAAAGGCGCGAGAAGTCGACACACGTTATTCTGTACACGAAATGACCTTACAATTTGCGGCACGAAGATCGCAGCTGATAGATGCTATCCGCTCATGCAACCCTAAAACTCAACTCCAACAACAGCTGGAGACCCTAGAACGACACTTCCCTGAATATTCCATTCCGGGGAGCAAGGACATCCAAAGACTTGACTTACTCATACTGCAGATTGTACAGTCGTTTGAGTAAATTCGTGAACGCATCGGATATTTTGTGTGTAGACTGTTTCTTGTATGAGTTATCAATTTTTTTTTAATTAAAACATTTAGTACATACAGCTGTATGTGATTATTTATTTGTTGGCAGATTTACATTATTGTGTATACTAGGCCCAATTTTATTTATATACACACTCAAGTTAATTGCCCCATGCCTGCTGTGAAGATGTTACAATGCGGAATACGGATACAATTAAAACAGATTAGGCCTCAGTATCCCTTCACTGGGCATCAGTATTTTGATTGTGTAATGTCATTCCTACCCCAATTTTGCTGTCATATAGGACGTTCATTCCATCGAACCACGTCATTTGAGAGACTCAGAGACATGCACAAAAGGCGGGTTATGAAATATACTTTTTGGGGTCTAATCGCATCATCCTTCCGAAATGCACATATCATCCAGCCCAAGGGCACACAATGCTATGCAATAACAAGAATATTACTAAACTTTCAGGTAAAGGCAGGTTATGAAATGCATGTACTAGTATCATCGACATCGCTCACAAAGTTACAAACGCACGCACTGCATGTTTTCTTACCACACAAATTTGCCTAAAATGCAGTATTATATAAGAACATAATAATGAATGACCATTTCTTGTATACCAGAAATGTACAATTCTGGTACTTCCATGGACAGCGCTTACAGTACATTTCTGGTTTATACCATTTCTTGTATACCAGAAATGTAAAATTTTGGGTAATCGTTTACTTAACTGGCCTAAATTATTAGGACTTTATGCCGTCGGTTTTTCCAGCATTTTTGTACCTGAATGCGTTCCTTACACTATTCTGCATATGTTCCACTAAAAAAATGTCATATATTCTTTAAAAATATTGTGTTTTAGGCCACTTTTAATCAGTTTTACACATCAAAACAGCGGAACCAATTGCATGATAAACATGGCGCGTGTGCGATTTGCGCATTAGTCACGCCTCGGTGCCATCAGAACCGCGAAGGCGATCTTTGTGTGTATCGCGCGTACAATTACGCATCGTAAAAAATTAAGATAAAAAAAGTAAGAAAAAGAGAAAGTAAGCTCAAAAAAAATTTCAAACGAAAGAATTCTACAAAAAATTAAAAATTCTCCCCAGTTTTTATATTAAACGCAACATTTGTAGAGCACATACAGTCACTTGTAACGTAATATTTCATCTTTTATTTAATTAAATATTTGATGTTGCAAATATTGTTTTTTTTTTAAATTATTTGGTTGATATTAGATGTTATGCGCATGCGCAACTACAAGGGGACATCTCATTGCCTTTCATTGTTAATATAATAAAATTTAATTTAATTCATATTATCTGTCGTTTGGTGAACAAAGACTATTGTTTTTGTAATTAAAAATTATACTGTTGATATTGCATGTCATGCGCATGTGCAACTTTAAAGGGACAACTCATTGCATGTCATTGTTAACATAACTAAATTGAAAAGAATGCACGGGTTAATTATCTGTCGTTTGGTGAACAAAGGTTATTGTTTTTGTAATAAAAAAAATATACTGATGATATTGCATGTCATGCGCATGCGCAACTTTAAAGAGGGAGTGAAGGAGTACTTTAATTTAATTAAGTCAATTTATATAAATTTACAATTTAATATAATCTCTTTACATCAACATGTTCATTTAAATAATAATTAAATTATATGCATATTCATATTTTTGGGGTACACCAAATACATATTTAGTTTTTTCAATAATTCTAAACTGGTGAGTAACCAAACCACATATGTATTGCTTTTCACGTATATGTTGTGTCTATTTGCAGTTGTAGTATCACCGATTTGTCTGTATACACATTTCTTGATCGAATGACTGATAACACATTCACAGCTCACATCCAGCGGATACGTAATCCTGTGCATTCAATGTGTATTCGATGGTTATGCGCTCGTCACGGCAGTTCGTGCAAATGCTACACAATTTATTTTGTGCAAATGCCTCGGACCGAGGCCCTTGGTGCGTGGAAGAAAGCCACACGATGTAAATACTTACTAAATAGTGTTATTATTTAGGCTTGGGCAAGGATTTCCTACAACAATTTACCTTATTCCTTTCATCCTGTCTCCCTATGTCCCGTCTCCTTCCGTCCCGTCTCCCTACGACCTGTCACTTTACCTCCTCTCAACCTCCTCCCAGGCTGAGGTGAGCTCACCCTAGCATCTCTCTCGTCGTCTTCCCCCACTTTATCCACTGTCCCCTTACCAGAACCACTGGCACAAACCACCTGCTCCCTTCCCACCACTGCCACAACGAGCAGCCTCAGCTGTTCTAACTCCAATTCAAGTTCCTTCATCCTCCTACATCCCCTACACTCAAAACTAAAACTATCCGTCTGAACCTCAGCCAAGGACTTCTCACACCCGGACTTGATGAAGTCCACCCAGTTGCTACAACTACTACATATTAAATGCCTAGTGGCCTTTAGTTCTTTACATATAACTGGCCATTGATGGTAATGATAACGAAACTGACAATGATGGCTTGTAATGATAATGAAAAGTTATGTAGTCCTGTATTGATAATAATACATTTCTGTTTTTACGTAATTATTGTGGCAAGGATACTGAATACTCTATGACGACTCCATCCCTTTAAGAAAGCTAAATAACTGTAAACTTTTGTGTTTTATTTATTAAACGTCAAAATCACACTAGCAGTTACAATAGTGTAGCACGTGGATTCATTAATTACTAATATGTTAATTAATGTTATATATTTTGTTGAATGTAAAAGCATCCAATGAAAGGATGCTTTTAATTCACATGTATAAGTAATTAATGTTATTTAATATGAACAATTACAATTATTTCTGAGCTATATCTTCTTCTTCCCATTAATCACTGGCAAGGCGGTACATCACGATTTCACAGGATATTGCTGCAAAAACGGACAACACAGAATACCTCCCTCCCTCCCTCTCCCCATCAGAAGGAAACCAGACATGCAATATCAGCATAATTTAAAAACAACCTTTGTTCACCAAACTACAGATCATTTAACCCTACATTCTTTTAAATTTAATTATATTAACAATACCCCTCCCCATCAGAAGGAAACCAGACAAGGAATATCAGCATAATTTAACAAAAAAACCTTTGCTCACCAAACGACAGATAATTTAATCCCTGCATTCTTTTAAATTGAATTATATTAACAATGACATGCAGTGAATTTTCCCTTTAAAGATGCACATGACATGCAATATCATCAGTATCATTTTTAATTACAAAAACAATAATCTTTGTTCAACAAATGACAGATAATTTAACCCATGCATTCTTTTAAATTTAATTATATTACCAATGACATGCAATGAGATGTCCCCTTGTAGTTGCGCATGCGTATAACATCTAATATCGACCACATAATTTTTATACAAATAATATTTGCAACATCAAATATTTCATTAAATAAAATACGAAATATTACGTTAGAAGTGACTGTATGTGCTCTACAAATGTTGCGTTTAATATGAAAACTGGAGAATGTTTTAATTTTTTTCTAGAATTTCTTCGTTTGAAACATTTTTGGAGCCTATTTTCTAAATGTTTTCTCTTCATTTTTTTACGTTGCGTAATTGTATGCCCAATACACACAAACATTGCCTTCGTGGTTCTGATGGCACAGAGGCGTGACTAATGCGCAAATCACACATGCGCCATGTTTATTATGCAATCGGTTCCGCTGTTTTGAGGTGTAAAACTGATTAAAAGTGGCCTAAAACACAATATTTTTAAAGAATACATGAACTTTATTTACTGGAACATATGTGGAATGATGTAAGGAACGCATTCAGGTACAAAAATGCTGTAAAAACCGTCGGCATAAACCTCTAATAATTTAGGCCAGTTAAGTAAACGATTACCCAATTTTGGTACCTCCATGGCATGGACAGCGCTTACAGTACATTTCTGGTATACGAGAATTGTACATTTCTGGTTTATACCAGGATTGCTCATTCAAGCAGACTTGATCCCAACATCCTGTATTTTTTTCAAGTTTATTACTAAATTGATTAAAAAAGATTTAATATGAATAATATTAAGATTTAAGGAATACAGTTTTATACAGAACGAGTCCAAACACAAAGAAACACCAAATGTGGCGTCGTTGTCCACATCCGTTTTTCAACATCTAATACTATGGTAAATTAGGGTTTTCCAAATTTGTGTTTAGTCTCATTACAGGATGCCTGTCCATACACGATTACTGTACACCATGGTCCTAGGCAAAGTCAACCATGGTCCGACTCCATGTCCGATTCCAAAAGCAACATCACCGTTGCGATCAACACACTTCTTACCGTTTCCTCTCTCAATTTCTCGTTGACCGAATAATTACTGTGCAGTATATCTGCCGTTGACTAAATGATTCTCACAGAGCAGGGTTCATCCGAGGTTCGCACGTGCACCACTTTATACAACACAGATTTCTATATTCGCATCAGAACTTTCTCGTGTTCCTGCCCTACTACTGCGCAGAATCAGTACAACTCGGAAATAACGCATAGCACGGCGGGTAATTTCTTGAAGCGCCATTTTGAAACATGCTTCAAAGTTTGTTTACAACGAGAATCCGAGCTAAACAAGATAGATATACTGTAAATGCAATAGTGGTGGGTAATCATCTAGTTTATTTAGGCTGATGACATCTAACGTTCATATTGCTATCAGAATTTGTGTGTAGGCTACGTGGATATCATTCATATTTGATCATCAAAATGCGGATCGCATTCGAGGCAGGGCCGGCTTCGGTTGCCGCGCAGTTTGAATGTGTCTCAGCATGTCACTCAAGCTCCCCTCTTCCGCTGTCAAGGGTACAAGGCTTATCAGTGATCACCTATTAACAGTGGTTAAATAGAGTAGCCATGTATGTATGTATTGTATCAAATAATGAGTAGTAACGAATGGAAGTGGAATATGAGATGCCATCAGATTCAGTGGCATTAGATGTTACATTTTTTATTTTAGTGTTAAATTCTCAATTTGTATGATTTCGCCGTCTTGACAGTTCTGGCTGCTGCTTAGCCTAGGCTCAGGGTAAGGCTTAGGAAGTTAGGGTGCCTTAGCTTAGGCAGAGTCAACCACCCCAGTAGTAGTACTCTGTCGGAGGGGAGCTCCAGTCACTTGCAAATGTGTGTGCGTATCTTCGGCACTTCTGAACCCATCCCAGTTTGGAACTATATAACTTAAAGAAAGATTTAAAAGTGACATGCACTAACGGTTTAATAATTGATTATGAGTACATTTACCAGGACAAGTGGGCAATATTTTCTCAAATCAATGCCCACATGACATCACATGGTGTTACAGTTTTCATCGCAGAATGCCATAATCTTGTATTTATGCATATTTACTGTCACAAAGCTTTATTGAGATATTCATATAATAATGGTTACATACATGAAATATGTGTTTATTGCATTTTAATAATGTTCCAAATTACCCAGATAAGTTTTTTAACCAGCGGAACTACATCCCTACACTAGCGTTTTATTATACCTACCCCTGGCTCTAATATATGATTTGGCACTTGCCCTTATTTTCGTTGTAATTATACTATGGGTTTCTGACTGGAAAACGATGCTGCCTTTAGTGAAGCCTTTAGTTAATTTTGTCATATGAATCAGAAATAATGTATTTGAACATTTCAGATACTTTATGGAAATATTTAAATAAACAATATTTTCATTGTGTTAACTAAAAAATACAAATACTACTATTGTATTTAAAAGAAAATCATAAATAATTATCACAGCATCATATTTTAAAAAGTACTCAGTTGTACTCATAAAATCTGAGTACATTGAGCATGAGTACGAGTACATGACCCATAATTTCCATGAGTACGAGTTCTTAAAAAATGTACTCGACTACTGAGTACATCGGTCACAGGTCTGATTAGTACATACAAATTAGTTTGATGAATTTTAGGGTGTCTAAAAGCAGTGTATCTGAATACATATATTGCGCAATACAATATCCTCTGTGTGTTTGAAGTAATGCCACACTGCAGTGACATAGTGTTCATGAGTTATTAAAGTATAGCCAAGAAACATGCCTTTCCTGATGATACCTGGGTCGTCCTGTTGTTTGTTGAGCTATCTCTATGATTTAATTGCCATACACTGTAGATGCAACTTTGATTGCCCGCAGATACGCAACAGTTAGTTCGCCTCATTGGAAAAGAGTTCACGATGATTGAGAGCGTGGCCGTGCGCCAACGTGGAGCCTATGACTTTGAGACACACTACAATAACCTATGTGCGCTACAGAACTCGTGCCCGATCCCGGCGGTGAAGGCACATCTCGCATGTGGAAAGCTTGACATCAATGGTGACCGCATGAGGTAGGACACATTCCGCTGCTTGTCGTTACAGCAGCTGTCAAGTACAGTGTCTCTAATACTCTCTATACAGGAGGACTTAAACCAGCACACAAAGGCATCATGTTCATATGCAATATTTTTTTCCCTACACCAGTGATAAAATATATTGTATAATTATTGTTAATACAGTTATTATTTCTATGAACAACACACTTTCGAACAACTCCAAATTTATTTCCATTGCCTTCAAAACAAGAAAGCTTCATGCAAAAAATGGCCTTCTTTTACTCGGAGCTCCTTAAGGATGCAATGTCAACCAGACTGTTGCATGTAGAAGTCTTTATTTAATATGTGCATGCAGAACAGAATATTAATATAAAATAGACTGCATATAGAAACATTATTGTGTAAACATATTGTTATTGTGTGAACATGATTTACTGACCTTACAGAACTGTTTAGAGACATTCATATCTGTTGTAGGACGACTGATTGGATGCCAATACTGAACACACTGCGCATCAACAAGACCCTGTCATCTGTCTCCGTACACAGCTACTACCAGCAGCAACTGGAAGATGAGGGTAGGTTCAGCAGAGCAGAGCCTGTAGGTTTATGAGTGCCTTAGGCAATGCTTGTGCTGTCACGGTTCCCAGTCTGGAACTGAAACCGCAGATCCCAATCATCACTGTACATTTTGGTTACACCCTTCCTCATCAGGAACTATCACACAACTAATTATCAGTAATAAAGTAACACATTATTGCTATTCAAATCTCAACTGTAGTAAATTAGCACAAAAATTGCACACTGTCTCAGCGCATGTACATACCCCGTACTGTTCTCTACCGGCAAGAGAAAGTGGCAAAGTCGGAGTAGATTTTATGCATGCAAAACCATTAAAAATCACATGAAATCAAGTAAGAATAAATAGAAACACATATTATACCTTGAGTTAATTCACTACTGGTTCGTTCATCTGGTTATATCACTGATCATCTGAGGCCTCATTGAGAGAGAGCTCTCTACTGTTCACCTCTGCCCTTTCGAAATCTCTCTTAACGCCGTCCCTCCATCTTGATGTTGGTCTTCATCTTTTCCTTGTACCACCATCTCCTCTTTTCCATGCTCTCTTTGTCAATCTCTTGTCACTCATTCTCTGTACGTGTCTTGCCCATCACAGTCTGCTCCCCACTATCTTCATCCTCAGGTGTTTCTTCATTCCAGTCTCTTCTCTTAATCCCCCCATCTTCCTTCTGTCTTCTCGTTTCACTGTATACATTCTCCAGACCCAGTTGTTCTCTGCCTATGTATGGCTTCTCCTGTCTCTCTGTCGGTGCAAGTGTTACCAACACAAGCTGGCAGTACACAGGCTTCCAACACTTTTCTCTAACTATTTTCTTTTATATCCTGAGAACAGAGATATAAGTGGTGAATACTGTTTGTAGATTACCTTTTGTGTTGCAGAGCGACAAGGCTTCAGACAGAAGAAGATCCCTGCGATCCGGTCGAAGGAGATCACTTATCGCCTGTGTAAAGCCCTCAAGGAATGCCTGTGGGTAACGCCTGCACTCAGCTCGCTCGAACTACATGGGTTGCCACTGCGGTCTCGCGACCTCACCGCACTTGCCAAGGTCAACCCAGTTCTCCGTTTTTAAATTGCTAAGTTCAACGCATTGCACATTTTTTATAAACTTTTTAGAAATTATAGGGTATCATGGGCAGCTATAGGAGTGAACATCACCCATTAAGCGGCCACTATCATAGGCAGCTATGGGATTCAACGTCACCCATTGAGCGACAAAACATTGGGAGGTTAATTTTTTTTAATTGATTGGAAAAAGTTATGGGTGCCCAAGAGAAATTTTTACTTAATTTGTACCCCTATTTAAGGTCCACCCTAATGATAGTAATGCATAGATAGGCTAGTTCTGATGTTATAAACTGTTTAGCCCCCCAATTTTTGTTAGCCCAATACAAATTGCTTTAGCCAAATTTTTTTAATGTGCGCAACTAATTCTCATGGAGTAGGTCTGCTCCTCTCAAAGAATGCAGCAAAAAGTCTCATAGAATGGGAACCAGTCTCGGAGAGAATCATCACAGCCAGGTTTACATCAAAAGGTCGGAACATCACCATTATACATTGCTATGCACCAATCAACTCTGCTGAATTTGAAGTGAAAGAGACCTTCTACCAACATCTACAAACAGTCATCCAAAAACTACTGAAGAGGGATATCCAAGTTGTTATGGGGGATATGAATGCCAAGATTGGAAAGGATAATGACAATTGGAAAGGCACAATGGGGAAAGAAGGTCTGGCACAGATGAATGAGAACGGTCTCCTGTTTGCTGATTTCTGTACTCTCAATGATAATCGGAGGAACCCTCTTTCCACACAAGCCTACACACAAAGCCACATGGATATCCCCGGATTTACAGACGGAAAACCAAATTGACCACATAACAATCACCAAGAAATGGAGGAGAGTGCTTCTAGATGTCGGAGTGAAAAGAAGGGCTGACTCCGAATTTAGGATGAAGCTAGCAGCAAAGAAGAAGACGGATAACAAGGTACAAAGAAGGTTTGAGATAAGAAAACTTCAAAATACTAAAATACGACAGGAACTGGGAATCACACTACATAACAGGTTCCAAGCATTGGAAGATGGAAAAAACATTGATGAAAAGTGGACAAGATGCAAGAATGCAATTACAGACACATGTGAACAAGTCCTAGGCTGCTGGGAAGCTAGGAGGAAGGACTGGATTACAGACAACACCTGGGAAGCTACTGAGGCAAGGAGGGAGACTAAAATGAAACTGAACAAGGAAGCAGGTGACACAAGGAACGAAAAACTGCAGCAGGAATACCAGGAAAGAAACAAAACAGTTAAAAAGAAGACAAAGAGGGACAAGAAAACATATGTCGAAAAACTAGCAAACGAGGCTGAGATCACAACTAGGCAAAACAACTCCAGACAGTTATACAAGATCACCAGACAGCTAGCAGGGAAGAACAAGAGCACTAGTCGCCCTAACAGGGACAAACGGAAACTTTCTCACTATGGAATCTGTACAGTTACAACTCTGGAAAGAATATTTCCAAGATATCTTGAATAGGCATCTACCAGATTCAATCCAGGACATTGAGGAAACAACTGAAGACCTTAACATTAATTGTGGTAGGACATCCAAAGAGGAGATCAAGAGAGCCATCAAAAAGCTGAAGCTAGGCAAAGCACCTGGAATTGACAATATACCATCTGATGTCTTAAAAGCTGACATTGGTGCCACCACAGACGTTTTATACAGCGTGCTAAATGAGATCTGGGATAAAGAAGAAATACCAACTGAGTGGAACATGGGTATGCTAGTTACAATCCCAAAGAAAGGCAACCTCAGTGAATATAAGAACTGGAGAGGGATCATGCTTCTATCAGTGGCCAGTAAAATTCTCTGCCGTGTCATCCTGGATAGGATACAAGAAACAGTTGACAAGAAGCTAAGAAAGGAACAAGCTGGGTTTAGAAAGGATAAATCCTGCACAGATCATATCAGGATTATTGTTGAACAATGCATTGAATGGCAGAGTTCCCTTTACATAAACTTTGTGGACTTCGAAAAAGCATTCGATAGTATGGATAGGACAGTTCTATGGAAGCTCCTGAGGCACTATGGTTTACCTACAAAATTTGTAACCCTAATAAAGAACATGCACGAAGGTTTCACTGGTCATGTCATCTTTAATGGACAAGTTTCAGATGGCTTCTAGATTGGAACTGGAGTACAACAGGGCTGCTTGCTATCTCCACTGCTTTTCCTGATAGCAATAGACTGGACAATGAAAAGATCCAAAGAACACCATCGTACTGGGATCCAGTGGAACTTGTTCTCACAACTAGAAGACCTGGAATTTGCAGATGATCTAGCATTACTCTCAGAAACCCATAAACACATGCAACAAAAAACAGAAAGGCTCCAAGAAAAAAGCAGCCAAGTGGGTCTTAAGATCAATGTGGGAAAGACAAAGGTGGTGAAAGTCAACAGCAGATCCTCCGAACCCATCTAACTAGAAAGCGGTACTGTTGAGGAAGTACAAGACTTCATCTACCTCGGGAGCAACATCAGTACAAATGGTGGAGCTGACAAAGATGTAGAACTACGCATCAATAAAGCTCATCATGCCTTCAGAACCCTATGCCCAGTGTGGCTCTCTTCCCAACTATCCGTAAACACCAATATCCGCATTTTCAAAACCAACGTTAAACCAGTTCTTCTATATGGCTGTGAAGCGTGAAAAACTACTCAGTCTCTCAACAACAAACTCCAAGTCTTCATTAACAGTCACCTCTGATACATCCTCAAGGTATGGTGGCCTAACAAAATATCAAATAAAGAGCTCTGGAAGAAAACCAAACAGGAAGAAATAAGCACTACAATCAAGAGGAGAAAATGGAGCTGGATTGGCCACACACTCAGAAAAGATCCAACAAATACAACCAAACAAGCACTGGACTATAACCCACAAGGAAAGATAACACAAGGAAGGCCAAAAATCAACTGGAGATGCTCCACACTACAAGATCTTGATAAAGTGGGGGTCACCTGGCAAGAGGCCAAAGCTCTAGCACAGAATAGAGTGAGGGAGAAACATGGTTGATGCCCTATGCTCCTGAAGGGGCCAAGAGGAGTAAGTAAGTAAGTAAGTAATGCTCATGTATCCTGCATGTTTTTCAATGAAAATGCTAGTGGCTAAATTGGGTAACTTTTGTATTGCCTAGTATAGTATTTCGTAATTTTACAAAAATAATGAAATTATTTGTTGATACCAAGAACTGTCTTTTTATAGTAAGTTATTAATGGCGATGTTAAGTTTGATTTATATAAAGTTCATTGTTTGCGTCACTGAAAGTCAGAGGTCCAAAGACATACATGGACCTGCATAAACAAGTCAAGAAATGTGGCATTCACCAACGCATGTGTATTACTTGTTCTAGGGTCTGATGAAGAATGGAACCCTCAAACACATTTCCCTGGAAGGAAGTCGGGTTGCAGATGAAGGGCTAGAAAGTAGGTTTTTTTATTATCAAGTCTATTTCTCAGGGTGGGATCTTGTCAGCGGTTTCTGTGGTAATTGAACATGCCTACTGCTGTCTGAAAAAAGGTTTGGATCTAATATCGGTGATTACAGTGGAAACTCGGTTTATGGTCACCAGGGTTAGAATTTAGCCTAAAATTTGTGAGAGCCAGCAGGGCCCCATTTTCCAAAATCGTGGGGCCATGAAATGGTTGCCATAATGCAACTTTGTTCAACAAAATTGTTTAATGTGTACACAACGCATGTACGGCGAATGTGGCTTTGTGGCAGCCTGATTAATAATTATCATATGCATAAAAGCAGATCTGTAGCTAAGGCCAAGATCAAGACCTGACATTTTTTGCATTCCACGCATCCATATAAATGATGTGTATGGCTGCCTGTTCTTCATAAGAGTATGCGCTGTAACAAACAACTTCTTCAGATGTGCAGCTTTTGCAACATCAATGCTAAAATTACATTTTAAAAATAATTTCAGTCAACGCATCCCTGAACTTAATTATATATATTTTAGCCTTGGTGTCATATGAAACTGGAACGTACACAACTAGATTGAGGTTTTGATTGCTTGCTAAAAAGGTCTATCAGCAGCATATATGGAAAATTAATAACTGTCATTCTTTTTTAAAGTATAAGCTATATGCAGACATGCTGTTTGTGGTTGAAACCTTATAATTAATATAACATTAACATTCCAATCTAGTGACTACAAAATATGCATCAGGCGTTATCCGCTAGGTGTCGCCAGTTATATCTGCATAGCATTTTTTCGTAAATGTTTTGAAAAAATATTTATTAAAAAACTGAATTCATCCATATGTCTCCAAAAATCCCTAGCATCTGTTTAGAATACGGGTAATCCATAAAATATGGCATGGCTGCAAATACTCTGTTATATATGATCAAGTCTTACCTGGCTTCGCTACGTCAGTTAAGTGTTTCTCACAACACTTGATGTGGCTGTTGCTGCTTTCGTGCTGTTTGATCGCAATAATTTTGATGTTGTCACATCCATTTCCGCCGCGAACCGTCCCGACTGATCATGTAATTTAGGATATTTTATACATAAGCTGCAGCACATAACGTCTTTTATAGCATCATGAACCAGCCACGGTCGGCCATCCAGTCTCAAATCAAGGAAAAAATGTTCTTTTCTTAGCATCATAGGAAACAGGAAATATTTATTCGTCCCAAAGACAAAACAGAGTATTCAACACAAAAACCATACAGTATATTACATATATGTCAACATTATAAAACGAAGTGATGAGAATATAAAGTACGGTCTGAAAATAAAAGATAACGTCATATAAGGGACGGGAGACTCCTACTAAGACTAAAAAATAATCACTGTCGTAGGAGCCACCCTGTGGATTAATTTCACCCGTTTTTTTAATTATAAAAAAGGAAAATCCCTATAGATATTAATGCATAATTACTGAGTGAACAAAATTAATATAGATATGTCTGTATATTACAAATGCCAATTATATTCCTACAATCGGATATACATAGAGTGAGTTTTAACCAATGAGGAACGGAGACATAGTCAGTCATGTTGACATATAATAATTATAACAATTTTGGATTGCACATTGTTCAGTATATGTATTCAGATAATATAGTTTGATATAATTTGAGAAACCATGTAAACTGTGAGTGGTGATCTTGTCTTTTAATAAATCAGGTGCTTTATTTATGGTATGTGGCAAACAGTACCTGAGACTTCTTTTAGCAAACTCGTTGTGTACCCTGATCATATGTATATTATATTGACCACGTGTATTAAAGTTGTGAACACTATTGTTTTGATCAAGTGGTAAGTTTTGCAGGTAGACAGGTAGTTTATTGTTTGAAAATTTATGATATAATTTTAGTTCCTGCAATTTTAGAATATGCTCTACTTTTAGTAATTTTGAACAGTGGATCGGTATGAGAATTATATTTACTTAAACATATAATTCGGATGGCTTTCTTTTTAAGTTGTTTTATTCTATCACAATTAAATTAAGACTTTTGAACAGTGGATCGGTATGAGCATTATATTTACTTAAACATATAATTCGGATGGCTTTCTTTTTAAGTTGTTTTATTCTATCACATCTATAGCCCCAGGCCATTAAGCCATAGTTTAGATGTGACAATATCAAAGTGTTATACAACATAATCTTTATATTAAGAGGTAACAATCGTTTTAAGTTTATTTAGGATACCTATAATTCTGGAGCATGTATTTGACATTTTTTTATGTGGCTTTGCCAGTTTAATTGTTCATTAAAACTTATCCCTAGGAAATTGAACTCATCTACTCTATCGATATATGTATTATCTATTTTTATATTTAGTGGATTTATCATATTATTTCTTCTAGCTGTTTTGAAGATCGTATATTTGGATTTATTTACATTTAAAGATAATTTGTTTAATTTAAGCCACTCGTTAATTTTGTCCAGTTCTGTGTTGATTAAGAATTCTACATATTAAGTTTTGCTATATTGTGCGAAAGAATCTAGGGTACTTGAAAGTGTCGTGTCATCGGAGTACATAATAAAGTTGAATTTCGGACTAGATTGGGCAAAGTCATTTATGTAAATTATAAATAACAAAGGGCCTAGAATTGATCTTTGAGGTACGCCTGTGGAGATATTAAGCATATCTGATTGGGCATCTTCAAATTCTACGTTCTGTTTTTTATTTGTTAAATAATTTTTTAATAGGTCTAAAGCTACTCCTTTTACGCCATAAAACTGTAGCTTATCGATTAATATTGAGTGATCCAAAGTGTCAAATGCTTTTGACAGGTCCAAGTAAATATTTGTAGGTATTTCCTTATTATCCATACGTGTCAATATCCTATCAATTAATTCGAGAGCGGCAAATTCCGTAGAATGTTCCTTTCTAAATCCATACTGACTATCGTACATAAGTTTGTGTCTTTTAAAGAAAGAATCTAGCTGGTCGTAAATAATTGTTTAGATTACTTTTGAAATTGCAGTCATAGACTTTTCCTTTTAAATGTTTTGATCAGGGCTGGGTCCAATTACACAAAATTATATCAATTACAATTACATTTAATTTTTTATTTCAATTACAATTACAGTCATAATTGTCCAAATCAATTACAATTACACTGTTTCAATTACAATTACAATTACATTATGCGGAACCAAATATATTCAGCATTTGTTAATTATATATTTTTGCACGTTTTGCTGAATTTCAATATTTTATACACAATTGGTAAACAAATATAACGGTAATGTTTGTACATTTTGTTGAATTGTGACTTTGAATTATACTAAATAAAATTATAGCAGTTTAAAACAAATTTTCGTTATATCAAAATACAATGCAGCATCCAGGCATAATCAAACAGGACATATTCCTTACAGACAAAATCACAAAATATGAAAAGTGAACAAAACCCCACAGGACAAAATACAAAAATGTGAAAATTGGACAAAATCCCACAGGCCATAATGCAATATTTATTTGTAGTTCTTCTCTAAGCATCCTTTCTAGTTTTATATACATTTATCTGTGTGCATTTCTTACATTTTCATTCGGAAAATACTAATAATAGGGTATGATGTGTTTACTTTGAGGTTGTAGCTCCTGCTTTAAGCTAACATTCTTAATTGGTCTGCCCTTTGCTTCGTGTTGGGAATGGGGAGAGAGGCCATATAAACGGTCCTTGCCACCTGACCTGTCTCCAGTCCTCCACAACACAAGGGGTGTAATTGGCTTGCTAATTCTGCAATGTTTCACAGAGCTGATATTTTCTGAAACAATATCAGGCTACAGGTCTTTCCATGTTGTTTGAATACCAGCTTAGCCTTTGTCTGACAATGTCTGTGCATTGTTTATTGCTTCCTGGCTGTTACCAACTTATTGAAAAGGTTAATCGCCAAGGCTACCCACCACTAGCACCATGGACCAGTACCCAGACAGTGAATACTGTAACTTAAATATAAATATATAAGCAGGTGTTATTATTAGTCTTGATTTTCAACTCATGTGAGACTTAAATTATATTTTTAGTGACAATTCGTTCAGGTAGTTTGTGATATAAAACATACTGTAATTGATTGTAATTGAAATAAATTTTCAATTATACAAAATATAACAATTACAGCAAAATTTCGAAACCATAATCAATTACAATTACACAATTTTGCTGTAATCAATTACAATTACATAATTGGACCCAGCCCTGGTTTTGATTGAGTTTTGTGGTCTTCTTTTGCTGTCTGCCTTTTCAAAATTTTCTCCCCGCCAGTCATATACTTGAAAATATTGGCCATTATGATCAAAAAAAGCAAAGACGCTTTCCCAAAAAAATGTAAGTCTTGGTCAGGCTAGTTTGTCAACCAGTAGCACACAAACATACCCCTGGCGAATACAGCGATGACTAAGATTAATGCTCCGCAGAAACGGATCGATATTAAAATTGTGTTTTATGACTAATTGCATGGGCTTGTTCAACGTGTGTTTGGATAACGATGGATGGAACTTCCAGAAATGAAGTAGGATAGGTCGGTAGCGGTAGTGCCTCATAAAATATAAAATGACATATGTTTTGTGCCTTTGAGATGCAACGATATCATAGTATTTATAACACAAAATTCTGCCAAATTCTGGGAGCCAGCCGGGCTCTCATAGTTGGAACTTTTGGGGACCTGACAGTAAATCTAGGGGCCCCCACTAAATTCGAACCCTGGTCACCCCGGTAATACAGTCACCCTGCCATTATGGTCACCCTGGGACAGTCCCAAATGATTTCCACAGTAAAAGTTAGGACATTAGTCCCACTAATCCAGTCACCTCGCTATTCAGGAATACAGTCAGTAACCCAGTGCAAAACGTCGAGATTGTCCGCAGATTAACCCTGCAGTTATGGTCACAGCTGGGAAGCCAAGATTTGGCAGGTGCAACTGAGCAGCGGGCAGACCGCTGTTCCATCAAAGGCAATCTCAATATGAAGCTACGCACTGGTGTCTGCGTGTTTACACAGTGACCAGTTAATTTCAGAAAACAATGCAAGAAGCAAAACACCAGTCATTTTAGTTAACACTTTGAAGGCAAATTCTTAGGCCTAAGCTTAGCGGCTGAGTAAATTTATTGAAAAACATGGCGCCGTTGACGGCTCAGTCATCGAAGCTAACAATAGGACACTGTGTATTACCAGGTGCCCTATTGGAAGCGACAGCGAAAAAACTTGTTAGGAATGAGCTTAGTTTAAAAACAAAGCTTGATGTAATCAGAGATAGCAATGGCAAAAGCCATCGGCAGTTAGCTGAACGGTACAATATCAGCCGATCACAAGTTGGGAACGTTTTGAGAAATAAAAGGAAATATCTTGATGCATTTGAGAACAACAAACCAGCCAGCAAAAAGCGACAAAGTATCAACACGATATTCGACGAGGTTGGTGTAATTTGCATTACCAATTTTGATATCGATTTTGCATGGACAATTACAAATTCTAATAAATATCTTGCATGATAGTATAAAATTTGGTACATAACTACATGTACAAAAAAACGATGTGATATTGTGGAACAAAATTCAATAATCCTCTGATATGTAGCACGTGTGGTTATATAATATAGGGTGGATAACTCATGTTCGATCGTGAGCAGCAAATATCTAACAAGTTGTCATGTTGGCAAATAATGTATCGTGTGAACATTAATCTTATTGATATGTAACAAAACCAACTAGCAAACATCGGTCGATCTGATCGTGATGTATGAATAATTTCACCTCAATAGAGCACGCTAAATGCCTTATGGTGTTACACGAAGTTACGGCTTATGAAAAAAAACATCTCCAAGTCCCATGATGCTTCAGTGCCCATATTTACTATTAAGGTCACCTTGCTTTATGATCACTTTGACTCAGTCCCGTGGGTGACCATAATACCGAGGTTCCACTGTACATTCGAAACTTAAATCCGTTATACTGAACATAATTTTAATATAAATTTCTAAACATTGGCAACATAAAGTAAGTAAATTTATTGTTAAATCATGATATGTTGTATAAACCAAAATTAGATGTTAGAACAAATAACGTTTATACTAAAACATGATTCTATGATTAAAAAGCATGATGAGACTTTGTATCTTTACATTCTGTAAACTACAAACAAAAACAAAAAACACTGCAGCTGACTACATTCTGACAGCTGATCGATTAACCTGTCTTGGCCGTGGTTGATTGAACATCTTTTTTATGTGAATGACATCAGAGGCTGTCAGTTGATTATGTAAATCTAAACTCCATGCAACACAAATGTTCCACGATTGATTGCTAATATCAGGGCCCTTTTTTCCAATTGGCTACAGTTATTGTACTTTCTATGCTTGCTGGACATTCATAGTGGAAATGTAGTGAAATTTCTTCATTATGACATGCAGTAGAATTTGTTAGAAATGAAATTCACGTAACAGTGCTTAGTATAAATTGTTTTATTATTCCATTCCACACGCTGCTTTAAATATTTCTCAGTATGAATTGTAAAAAATGCTACAAGAAATGAAGTATAGTTTGAAAAATGCTAACCATGATCCATTTAGAACAAAATCCATGCACAGTGGAATGAAATTATGTTCTCTCACTGCTAGTGCTGCCATCTGGGAGATTATTTTTAGTTTCATTAGTAGTGTGTACTTTTGTCAGTTCCCATGTTTTTCTGTTATGTGATAGACTTTTTACATAAACTGTGATCAAAATAATGACCTCATGCACGACACTGTAGAGAAGCTAACCGAATTAAATAAGTTCCACTGAGCAACGTAAAATTAACATTACAGACATCACACTTTTTCTACGCATGTACAGTTTGTAGCATCTTGCACAAAGTTTGTGGCTTTGTTGCACCTTCATAGATGCCAAATCCTTGGTTAAGAATTAGTCACCGGTTCATTCACCAGGTGGCTATGTATGGTTACTTTACTGTTGGACAAGATTGTGTGCACTGGTACGTCCCCTTCCTACATCTCTGGAGAGACGTAGGAAGGGGATGTTAATGATGACTGTTTGTAGGATAATGAGATTGATTGAATAAATACCGGCCCTTTGCACACAGGCATTATGCTAGTGACTTTGTGAATAACATTGTTGTGATAACTGATGGATTTGGCGTCAACAAGCTCCTCAGTAATGTAAGGTTGATTGTTGTTCTAATGTTGCATTGCACTTTTGGTGACTGAAAGTGTGACCACTTTCCCTTCTGGACAACTAGATTTGTTTGGGGTAAAATAAAGGTTTGACCGACTTTTCCGCTTGACAGTTTGAAGAAGTGTGTGTGTTTCTAAGGAATTCTGACATTTGCCTGCCTGTTGAATGTTACAACAATGCATATGATGCTTGATAGACAATATATGATTTGGTCACTGATAACATTTAAAACTTGCTCGTCAATTGATATAGCCTATCGCGAATCATGCTCGTTGATATTTTTTGCCAAATTTTAACTGGATCTGGCCAAAATTTAATAGTTCGTCAAGCATATTATGGTGGATACTACAGCCAACGTGTTGTAGTGGATACTAGAGCCAGCATGTCGTAGTGAAATGATTCTAAAATGAGACATGGTAATAAAATTCAATTGAGGAAGAACCTTCAATGCCACCAGATTGATAGAAACATTATTTAGGTACACATGGTTTGGACATGGCAGAATCTTATTGATTGACAAACCCCTGTTATTAAAGTTATTATTTAAGAAATTTCTCGATCCTGCATAATCCAAAATGTAATTTATCTCCTGATGTTAAGTAATTTTAAATGGATGCACAAATAGTGTATACATATTTTCTATCTTGCGTTTCAGTAATTTGCAAAGGAGTAAAAAATTCAGCATCCGTGACATCTCTGAACTTCTCGGGATGCAGCCTTGGCTGGAAGGGGGCAGACATACTGGCAAGGGTTATAAAGGTGGGTCGTCAACTTAAAACGCGTACCTGTTGAATGAACACCTGGGACCAGCATAAGCTGTTTCCAGGTGGGTGTAGTTTCTTGCATTCAATATCTGCATTCAATATAATCATTTCTTTCTGGTGCCGTCAGGATTTTGTCTGAATTGGACTCACCTGAGGTTTACATTTTGCCATGATCAGTTGTGTTTATACATACAACCAGATTATCTAAATTGGGCACATTTGGTAGATAATTGTTTGTTCCAGTGCATGTTCTTTGTTTCCATGATATGCCTTTGGTTTCTGTGAATCTGTGATATGTCTTGTTTCAGTGAAATGTCTTCTGTTTTAGTGGTAATCTTGTGCCTTTTATTTGATTTACGTATCCTTTGTTTCAGTGATGTTCCTGTTTCCTTAGGTGATGTTTTAATAACATGCTTTTTTGTGCAGGCATTGTTTGTAAGCCATAGGGCACTTGGGCAGGTGGGGTAAGACTCTTTACCCAGCTGTAAGCGTGTATAAATTTCTTCGTTGATCGAATGCTACTTGACATGTGCACAGGTATTGATGCCATTCTTGTGAATTTCAATCCCTGTCGATCTATCTGTCTGACATCGTCACATGATAATTAGAATAAATATGACAGGAAGAGAGATTGGCTATTCTGCCCCCTTTTCGTGTTGATAATGATGTCAACAAAGTGTCCGGGAACGGTAAACATAACTCAACTGGGTCCAGCAAGCGAGCATACCATGCATATCTATTGTATATCTCAACGTGATGAAACCGCAAATAAAACGATAAATAAGCAAAAATTCTGTTTCTCTTTCAATGATAAATATAATTACAGAGATACGCATCATATTTATCATGCATATATTGATTCACTTCTACGATCGATTATTGATTGATCAGTTGCATAAATCAATGATCGATAATGAACATTTTATCAGTTCCCAACACTATCGATGTCCCGTCTCAACCAGGATGAACAGGGTTTCAATGATCTTGCTGTCGGTTATGCCTGGCTAGTTGCAGCCACTCCACATGGCCCCAGTTCACCCTCGGCTGTATAATGAGTCAGTGCAAAAAAGAAGTACCGATCAGTCTGATTCCGGTCACTGATGCTCACTAAACTGGGAGATACAACCAGTGAGTTTAGAGATACAACCAAAGAGTTTAGAGATACAACCAGTGAGTTTAGAGATACAACCAGTGAGTTTAGAGATACAACCAGTGAGTTGAGTCAAGTTCACCAGCTGAGTCCACAACATATTTTTTCCATTTCCCTGTGTAGGAGCTTTTACTTCCCCAGCACCAGATAGCAGGGACCAACAGCTTTTAGTGTCTCTTCCGAAAGAAGCCAAAGTGGGGTGAACGAAATTACTTCGACCAACATTCCGACGCTCTAACACGCACGCACGCTCGCTTGCTCGTACACACACACACACACACACACACACACACACACACACACACACACACACACACACACACACACACACACACACACATCTGTTTAGTGGATGCATTCAGCTCGTGCATTGTTCACTGCAACTCTTGTGCTGATAAGAGAGCAGATACAGAGTTGACACATATTGCTTTATATATTGTTTTAATAATATCATACATGTGCATATTATTTGTAAAAACAAGTCAAAATGTGATGCTGTCCTTTAATATTGACTGATAACATATAAACATATATGTAGTGGTAACCTGAAGCATATGTCTTGATTATGAAGACCCTACGTCGGGGGAAATCCCATGTCAAACAGAGAATATTGTTCTAGATTAATTTGATGTCACAATGGTCATTGTACAATGTCAAAGAGTAGATCAGTTGTCATATTCGACACAGCCACATTGTCATATGGACTAACATATGGATTGAAACAAGTGTATTTGTACAGTATGTGGAATATCATAGCGCCCCGTAACATTAAATTGAGCAAATTAAAGAAGATTATGTCAAGCTAGCAAGGAGGCCTAGGTGATTATGCCAGCTAATTATAGTGGTATTTAATAAAAACGGTGTGAAAATCAGGCAGACAGAAAAGTTACAATTTGTAATCTGTGAATAACACTAACAGTTGAGGAATAATTCATAGAATGTTTGAAGTTTGTTAAGACATGATATACTGTTTGGAATATGTTTTGTTAAATAAAAATATTTATATTCATGAATAATGCCTTGGCAGATGAGGATCTTAACCCAGTATGAACACATAGCATGTTCTTTCTTTCTAAAACAGTTTGTTATTGTACCAGAGCTAAATGTCAGGTGAACTGAGCAGCGCGGATGCTATGGCTTAGATACATCAATGTATTGGCATATTCAGTGCACTTCCTGACAATATATCAAGGATATCAAATGTTCATTATTAAACTACAGTTACAGTGGATTGGTCATATGTCTCAAGCAGGGAAGGAAAGACTTCACAAACAGATCCAATATAGCTGGTAGTAGGAACTGTGGTGGTCAGACATTAAGATAAAAGAAAGTATGAAAACAGCGTCAAAAGTATGCGGGATGTCAACACCGGCCATTGGCATAAACATCTTGGAGAAAGTGTTGGCTACAAGAATGAATGACAGATGTTCCAACATGTCATTTCACTGGTAGAATGTTGCAACATGTCATTTCACTGGTAGAATGTTGCTAAAGATTTCTAGTTGCTCTGTCAAAAAGTTGTATCCCAGTATTCCAACAGCTGTCCACTCTATAAATGATCTACTAAATTCACATCATGTTTGGTACACATTGTCAGCAGGAACCCAGCTTATAATTTAGCAAACTGACCAGTCTTTGAAGTGACCAGTTACCCTTGCAGCTGGTACACAGATACGATCATTTTTAACAAAGTGAAGATTTCGTTGACAACAGTGGACTTGTTACCGATCTAGCAAGTTGTTGATGATTGTGAATGCCAGGTATTTGTACAGGTACCTCGTACATTCCAGTAGAAGTATTTGTTGCATCAGTGCTTTCATGAAGCATTGTCTCTGATGAACCGACAAAAGCCTGGTTGGTCCGTTCATACTGCTGTTGTTTGGTTGTGAATATCGAACTCGTTGTTTCTGACTTGTGGATAGCTGTCGGGCAAGATGGCGCGTCTCTGATGCATTGGCGATGATCGTCCAACACCCGAGGGTTGACGATGGTGTCATCACCAGCGAACAATCCAAATTGTGACTTGGATGATGTTGACTGTCGAACCTCAGTTGGCGATTTCGTTGTGAGTGGACTCATGTTGAGTTCTGGCATGGGACTGGTCAGTGGACTTGAGAGGATGTCGGCGAAAGGACTTAGCTGCGACAGGTTGCTGTTGTCGCATGAAGCATGGATCAGCGGCGTTGTATCACCCCAAGAGTAACTGTCGGTTGTCTTTGGCATACCTTGTGAAGTGGCTAAAAGTTCTGTTTGTTTGTCAGTGTTTTCATCTTTTACTGTTAGGTTCACAGTTGAATATAGTCTGTTTGGAGTATCATTGCCTTTCTTCACTGGAACATTGACATTGACCGTGCAAGTGTGTTTGTTATTTTCGCCAGAAGGGTGCGTGTGTGTCTCAGCGGCCACCTGAACCTGCTGCGTGTTTACGACCTCGTCGAGGCTGTTGTTATTAGATGGGTCGCCTGGGAACATTTTCATTGGTTGTTCCTGTGTGCTGCTGTCCTGATCGCTGTTGACATCTGACGACACTGTGGCAAATGCGTAATACTTCTTATTTGAGTACGTACTTCGCAGTGGAATGTCATCGTTATCACTGTCATCGTTATCCTCATTCTGTATTCCTGCATCGCTTGGCGACGTTATCTGTTGATACTTTCCCCGTGTGTCCCCCGTCTGCGTACTGTGGCTGCACACCAGGCGGCCACTGCTCTGCATAGATGGCGACACTAGCGGCTGCTGGGCTGGGCTGTTGGTGGCCCTGGGCGATAGCACGTGGAACGACTCGTTGTAGTCAGTGTCGCTGTCGGTCTCCGTGAACTCCATGTCCGTGTTGTACTCATCCATCTCATAGTCAGGATCCGTGTCCTGATCGCTCTTCTGCAGCACGAACACGCTGTTGCGCTTCTTACAGAAGACGATGAGCGCGGCCGTCAGTGCAACCGTGCAGAAGAAGAAGATGCTCGCGATGATGATGACCATCGTGAATGACTGCGCCTGCGTCTTGTCACCCATCATGTCCGTGAGGATGCGTGTCTTCTTGAAGAAGTAGTTGTTGCTGTTCGCATACATCGTCGAGTGGTTCATTGTTGTGTTGTTGCTGCCATCACGTACCGCCGCACTGCCATAGTCGCGGCCGCTGTACGACGTCCGGTTCGGCATGAGCATCGTTGAGTAGTTGTGGCGCCGATACTTCATCTTTTTCTCCTTCTCGTCCCACACGCTCTTGGGAGTATTTCCCAAATGTCGGTTCATAGTTTACTGGTGATTTCAGATAGCTACCAATACAACGCCCTGTCTGGTTGTCTGTTAAGTAGACTAAGGAATGATTCTTGGTCCTGATCCACGGATCTCTTGCAGGTGATCCTGCATTGATTCGTGGTCTAGTAGCTGTGATTGATCGTCCTCAGAATCTGTTATAACTACAGATATTCCACCATGATAATCAGACTTTATCGCACGTCACTTACAGTTCCCACACACAGCTTTGTCGGTTGTATAAGTTACATTGCAGTCACCGTTGCGTGTGCTTGACTAATTTGCTTGACCAGTCCAGTGTGGTGATTACTCCCACTTGACCGGCGATGTTACTACCTGCAGTAATGCGAGTGCGTCGTTCCAGGGCCCTGCGAACAATAAAACAGACGGTTGGTCAGTCATTGTATTAGCCTTATCAGTCAATGCACATCAGAGCAAATTGTCATACGACAATGCAATATGAGCAGTGGGGCGTACAACGTGCACACAGGCTACACGCCATTATGTAAAGACAATTTCTATACACAGAAAATGATTTCTAGCTTTCTTTTATGTGTGAGTTTTATATGGGATTCACAGAAAATGGTGACAAAACATGGGTCCAACTCGTGAGTTCTGTTGAGAAGAACACATAAAATCATATATGAACATGACACATTCACAAGCTTGTGAATGTCACGTTAACCTGCCCATTTTAAAAACCACCTTTTTGACATTTATTTCAATCCAAATACAATTTTATGACAAACATTGAATAATAATAGTTGTCACAATTGTGTAATTTTATGTGTTTTGTGAGTTTTAATTTGCTGCCAAGAATTAGCAGAAATTTGGGTGTGTTGCATGTTTATCTTACATAATATATGGCAAAATTATGCCTTACAACACAAAATACCTTAAATTGCGATTGAATTCACTTTCACTTATTTTCATTCAATTTCATTTATTTTAGTAGCTCTTGTCATTATTCACTGTGAATTAGCCCGCTGCCCATATAATATTTATTGTGATACAGTCCATATAATATATTACACACACATGGAATATTTTTCTGACAGATTGTGGATAGCCAAGCAACCATTGGCAAGCCTTTTGGCATATTAATGATATGTGAATTAAATGCTACTATTAAGAATTTCCCTTTGATCGAGTCTACATTATTTATAACAACAACACTTATTGGCAAATTGTATCCATCTCTAAAGTGGACTTTACTAACATGTGGAAGTGTTTGCTATTCCCTCAATGATCTGCTGTGCAACTTTCCCCATTATGTTCCCCATTATGGGAGGGAAGTGGCAACTTGCTGTTATCCAATTATTGACTAATGGACTGCATGGCATTCCTTCCACTTGTACGAGCGCCAAGATTTCTACGTCACTATTTCAGTCCTGAAATGGCTTGAAATGTTGGTCTGAAAGTATGTCGTCATACTTCTTGAGCTGTTGTGTCACTAATTCGTAATTTTTTTAATTCCTGACACAAGATGCCAATTATTAGGCTTGACTTTATGTTATGTTGAAAAACTTCTTCCGGTGACATTGTCAATGCAGCAGCATTGGCAGAAACTGGAATGCAACAAATAGAAATATACAGACTTACTTGAGCAACATACCCCAGGTGGCATGTGGTCGACAAAATCATTGGCTAATCAAAAGTCTGTGATTTTTAATCGTGAGGTTGTTTATATTTACTCTGTCAATTCTCTTTTTAAACACATTCACAGAAATATAATTATTTATCCATTGTAAAAATGAGTACATCCTCATATCCAATCAACACTGTTCTTTTACTACCATTATTTAGTGTCCTTGTTTTTTGACCTTATTTCGGTTTCACGAACATATTTTTAGCAATAGTGTTAGTTAGCATTCAAAGATTTAAATCATTTCACCTCTTCTGGTCTCATTCACCTTAGGAAATTATGTGACATGTTGAAGTATTTAGTTGTGAAAGCATATGCTAGTGCACATATGTGTGCGGTTCCTGGTGATGTGTACAAATTGGCCATGAGATGTGGGGATTACTTCATATGCTACACCATGTCTCTGATATGCTACACTATGGTGTCCTGGCAATTATTATTACAACATTATATGAGCAGCAGCTGTTAATGACACATTCTAGGAATGCCTGGCTGCTATGGATGTCAACAATTAGTCACAGCAGCTGTGTCGAATAACTGAAAGTTGTTGATAATGCCAGTGTTTCATTGCCCAAAGTACCTTTCTGGTAAATGTGTTTATCATTAAATGCTGCAGTGTCGAATCAACTTTTATAACTGATACAGTTACAAAGACCTAATATAATATCAAGGTAGTTAAACAGGACACAATGTCAGGACATGTTCGCGTGCATTATCATTGTCTGTGAATAATTTTTTCATCACGTCATGTTTCCGGACAGCTGAGAATAACATTTTTAAGTTTTTTAATACATTTAACCAATGTGGTACTATTTTTTATTATATATTTTTTTCGACCGACCTGATTTTGTGTTAGAAAAAATCCATAAACCAACTTATAAAAATAAAAGGCCTTAGTTGTTGTGTGCAAAAATAACCGTGTAGAAGATATTCCTTGATGCATATTATATTCCAAGTCTCTCGATTTTATGGGATGTCTACCATATTTAGAGAAGAATTATTAAAATCTGCTGTTCTCATAAATTTAAATTAAATCTCCTGCTTTCCTGTAAAATCAGCAAAGTTTTGTTCTACCCATGCCAGTATTGTCACGATTATATCAGATTGCCCTACAATGAAAATATTAAAAATACTCTGAGCTTTTTTTATGATATTCCAGAAGTTTGAAAATTGCCAGATGACTCTACCAGTTTTGCCACCAATTTGTTTTACTGCAATCTCCCGATTTCATTTTGAAGAAATCTTTGAATTTCTTTCTTTGAACTTGGAACTTTTACTTGATATGAAATCAGATTTGGTTGAGACTTGACCAAACAGTGGGCTGAGTTATGCAAAATGCAAGTAATAGCAGGAAGTCCGCCTCTTCAGTAGACAGTAACGATCCAAAATGGTCAACTAATTATTTCAACGGTTCTTTTTATAGGGAAATTATAGACCTGCAAAAGGTTAGGGAAGCATTTCGTGTCGAGTCATTACATTTTCATTGTGCGTCATGGGTTTCTATGACAGAAATTGTTGAGAGTCACCTGTAACTATCCAAAATGGTTAAATCTGGCATTTCGTGCAAGTGGTCGTTGTCTGTCTCTGTTCACAAAAGAATGTTTCATGGCCTCATAGTTCAGTTATTAATTTTATTCAAATTTAGCTTCCAAGAGAAACATTTTTCAATCCAAAAGAATGTCATCAAAAAACATGTAAGTATATGTCAATGGTTAATGTAGCTGGGGTGGCTATTATATGTTTGTCTAGAATTGATTAGTTTCAGTAGAAGTTTTTAAGATAAATTAACCATTTCTTCACAGATTGTAGTTGAAATACAATATAATATACCAGATACAATTTTTTTTAGTTTTTCATTTATTTGGTTATGTTACAAGGTTTTGAAAACATTTTTGTAAATGTGAAAAAAATAGCCACTAAAAATGAAGTTTACCCGGTAGTCGTTTTGAGAAAATCCCAAAAGAGATAAATGACATACATGTATGACAGTGTAACTGATAACTTTACAGCAGATTTTGGTTAACATAAACCAGTTATGTCTGCTACACCACCGTGAATAAATTAAGCAAAAGTTGAATGACAGACTAAAGTGGCAGTATAGTTTTTTGACACAAATCCTTCACCAATCGTAATTTACTGCCGTATTACGTTGCATGCATGTAAGACGCGTTCATACGCAAAATTGCAACATCGTGAGTGTTGTAGTTTTTCTCAAACAATATTTGAAACATCATTTCCTGGTTATTAATGAAAACACAATTTCAACAAATGCTTCTTTTTGTGTTGAAATTTACGGTTTTTCACTGGCTTTTATGTATTGTTGACAATGCATAATTGCCATTTGTAATATTGACATGTCCCCTTAATTTGCCGCTAACCCTTGAATCTGTACTTGTAACATGTTGTCTTCTATGGTATCAGGTTATGCCAGCCATCTAACAAACACGTGTCACGGCATGTTTAATGGTCATTTTGATTGGCCCGTTATCACGCGGGGTCACCAGGTCATATATGCTTTGGCATTTCCAGTAAACTACATTAACGCTGATATTTGTTGGTTTAGGTACATGATTTAGTTAGGTAGATATAAATAATACTGATGTGTACTAGCATTACAGTAACCAGATGTGTTCCGCTTTCACGGTGAATGAATATAGCTGGTTTGAACGTCATAGTGCATGCGGACGTTACTATATAGTCTATGGAAATATGGTCGCTTTTCTGGAAACTCAAGGGGATTTCCAAAAGGACTGCATTTTTAAAGGATGGATTAGCGAAATATGATGTTAGTGCTGGGTGATGTTTTTGTGGTGTCGACGTTTAGTTCAGTATATCCTAGCACATTATGAAGAAGAAAAAAATCAACTGACACGGTAGCTGCCCCAGCCACCTTAATGTGGCCAAAAATGTGTTTTCTTAGTCTTGCCATGTTACATACCTAGTTACGTGTGTATCATGCAGTCTTTTTTTAGTTTCAAGCCCACTATTAATTTTTTATGAAACAAATTTGTTTACAAAATCTACCAGTGTTTGGCATGAATACATAGGCTTGTAAACAGACCCACTCGTCGATGCATAGTAAGAGAAATGTCTTCAATGATAACCATTCTTTACATTTGACAAACTTGTGTGCGTGCATTGTGTTGCATGCGTGCACATGCATGCTTGTCCTGGGTGTGCAAGAGGGCGGCAGTATTTTACATGTACAAAGTCCATTTCCGAAGGAAAATGATCCATAAACTGCAGTTCCTTTTATCAGTGTCCCAGACTGCCTGACCTAACATGGCCATAGATATGACAATGTTAAACGGGGGCAATTAGGGCCGTACCATTAATCAATTGGAACCCATTAATCAATCACCGTACACCGAAACTACATTTCTACGTCTCCAAAGACCTGGTTGATTTAACCATCCTTTGAATGGCAACAATTAGTCTAATCTGCATGCTCGCTCTCATTCCCCACTGGCGACTTGTAAAAGCATCCAGATTTGTAATTGCTCGGTAGTTTCAATGGCTCCTTCCACTTTACTCTTTGTGGCGTAGTTATGTGCAGTTTTGTTCAATGTGCGTCATTGGCGACGCTCATGGATTATGATGGAGCTAGTTAGTGCTTTGTTTACCAAGTAAACTTGTGTTCTTCCCTTTGGTTTCTGACTGTCTCACTAGGGGGCCACCTCGAAGCATCAAAGGTTGATACTAAAAGTGACATTTTCCCTCGGACCCCCTCACACCCCTCGAACCCCCTCGAACCCCCTCACACCCCTCGAACCCCCTCACACCCCTCGAACCTCCTCCACCAAGAAACTTTGAATTGCGTTGACCTGTGGATATCCATGAAAATGTCTTTCATGCCTCATATACCTCGAAGTTGGCATCCTAATTATGAACTGTATTCAGAAAGTAGGTGATGTATGGTGCTTAATGAAACGTCTGCTAATCCCCAATAAAAACAATCTGGCTTCAAACACTGAAGTTTTGATATGTGTGTGTGACACACATATATAGTCATGTTTACAGTCATAATGTGTGTATGTGATACACAATATAGTCATGTTTACAGTTGTAATGTGTGTATGTGATACACACATATAGTCACATTTACAGTTGTAGTGTGTGGAAACAGGTTTTATTCAGCAGTGTTGTGTTTTATATCCACGAGA
This sequence comes from Lamellibrachia columna, assembly GCA_963662155.1. NCBI lineage: Eukaryota > Metazoa > Annelida > Polychaeta > Sabellida > Siboglinidae > Lamellibrachia > Lamellibrachia columna. Next base: position 49,355,617 of record OY759265.1, on the reverse strand, counting down.
CCTAAATGAACTACCTTTTAGATTATTTTTGTTATAGAGCTCCATACTCAGTTGATTTAGCCCATCGTGAATCAGGTTCATCGATATTCAGATGTTTAATTTGTAACTAGTTTAAGTAATACGCACAGTTAGTTTGATAAAAGAGGGCATGCACTCACTTGAAAGAATTTACTTACTACACTGCGGGTAACTTGCGAAAAGTGATTAGCCTTATGTTATAGTATATAGAGCCTTTTGTTGTGGTATATAGAGCCTTATGTTGTAGTATATACAGCCTTATGTTGTAGTATATAGAGCTACTTTTTTCACTGAATTTTGAATGGTGCTGTTAAAAAATGTAATAGTCAGATGTTTTCACCAATGCTAAATAAAAAAATGTGTACAAACAAGTCTAAAAAATTACACACAAGTTGAATTGAGGACAAACTTTTAAATATTTTGTATACATGTGTGTTTGCCTATTTTTTCCTTAACTATCAAAATATTTTATTAACAATTTTTATATTTAAATACTAGTTTTGTTTCTGAATATAATTTTATATAATCACACTTTTTTCTTCATATTCTTGCATCGACCAGCAAATGTTCCATGCATTTGACATTCAGATCACTGATGGGAATCACTGGGAGCCACATTTGCCAAATGTAATTTGCCATTTGTAGCCAAGACAATTTGTAGCAATGTGTCTCATAGTTTCGTGCAGCTACTGGGACAAAGTTCAGTTCCGCATTTTTCTGGGTGGCTCCACCAGGGGTGCTAGTGCCTAGGAAAGTAAGGATTGCGCGTGATGAGTGAATTTTTTTCAAGCACTTTCACATCAGATATACGTGTGAAAAGGTAATGTTTTCTACAGATATTACTACATTAGATCTATCATTTGATGGCAACAGACAGATGCTAACCACTCACGTATCACTACACTGACTATTCTGCAGAACATACCAACATTTCAAAATCAGTCACAGGCCTGAGCTAAAGTTGAGAGGTATCAGCTTTGGGTGCGTTTTTCTTAAAAACAAGGTATGTCATGTTCACAAATGTCACACAACACATGTGTTAATAGAGGATGAATGTGCTGTGAACTTTTAAGGGAAATCGTAGGATAAATTTTCCAGTTATCCAAAGAAACGTTATAATGGTGGCCTATGAGAAAATCAAATTTGGTCTGTCCCCAGGGAGACTGACTTGCACAGCTAACAGTATGGGAGTGTGGCGCTCATTTGGAGTGGTGTGAATTGGTGCAAAGAGCAATCACTTACCATGTGTGATGCATTACTAGGCAACAATACAATATGCTATGCATGCGTCTTAATTTGATCACCATTGGGACGGCAATCAGGTAATGTGGTTTGATTGAGTGAATCCACGCTGACGAGATGCGCACATTCTGTGTGCCTATTCAGCATGATTCCCCTGCATGTTCGTGTTGACACTGTGAAGCTCTAGAGGATCGTGCAACTCTCTATTTGTGCTCAATCCACAGACGTAGCTCTGTGGCTCAATGCAACTACCTCATATGTTGCTAAATGGGCAATCCATCAATCGATTGACATTAGACAGGCAGTTCAAGGATTGCTCCTGAGTCCACTGAGATGTTAAGGCCTGCAGCCAGGGGGAATTAACACAATAATAATAAGAGTAATATTAATGCATGTACAGACACAGTTAATACTACAGGTAATGAGTGTATAAAATAAATAGTCAAAAGGACAGGCTAGGTACCAAAAACCTGTTAAGGTAGTTATTGCCATTAAATAAGGTTAAGGGTTTCCCCACCCGCTCAAGGGATGTTTGTCCTTCATTGATTAGTTTTGTTAACTTGTGCCCCACTCTGAGGTGATGTCATGTAAATGTGTCCTCCATCCTCAGGTGATGTCACATAGACTTGTTCACACCATGAGGTAATCATGTAAACTTTTGCTCCACCCTAAGATGATGCCATGCAGACTTGTGCTCCACCCTCAGGCGATGTCATATAAACTTGTGCACACCCTGAGGTTATGTCATGTAAACGTGTACTACACCCTGAGGTTATGTCATGTAAACTTGTGCCCCATCCTGAGGTGATATCATGTAAACTTGTGCTTCACCCTGAGATGATCTCATATAAACTTGTGCTCCATCCTGAATTGATGACATGTAAATTTGTGCTCCATCCTGAAATGATGTCATGTAAACTTGTGCTCCACCCTGAGATGATGTCATGTAAACTTGTTCTCCACCCTGAGATGATGTCATGTAAACTTGTGCTCCATCCTGAATTGATGACATGTAAATTTGTGCTCCATCCTGAGATGATGTCATGTAAACTTGTGCTCCACCCTGAGATGATGTCATGTAAACTTGTGCTCCACCCTGAGATGATGTCATGTAAACTTGTGCTCCATCCTGAGATGATGTCATGTAAACTTGTGCTCCACCCTGAGATGATGTCATGTAAACTTGTGCTCCACCCTGAGATGATGTCATGTAAACTTGTGCTCCACCCTGAGATGATGTCATGTAAACTTGTGCTCCACCTGAGATGATGTCATGTAAACTTGTGCTCCATCGTGAGATGATGTCATGTAAACTTGTGCTCCACCCTGAGATGATGTCATGTAAACTTGTGCTCCACCTTGAGATGATTCCATGTAAACTTGTGCACACCCTGAGATGATGTCATGTAAACTTGTGCTCCATCCTGAATTGATGACATGTAAATTTGTGCTCCATCCTGAGATGATGTCATGTAAACTTGTGCTCCACCCTGAGATGATGTCATGTAAACTTGTGCTTCACCCTGAGATGATCTCATATAAACTTGTGCTCCATCCTGAATTGATGACATGTAAATTTGTGCTCCATCCTGAGATGATGTCATGTAAACTTGTGCTCCACCCTGAGATGATGTCATGTAAACTTGTGCTCCATCCTGAATTGATGACATGTAAATTTGTGCTCCATCCTGAGATGATGTCATGTAAACTTGTGCTCCACCCTGAGATGATGTCATGTAAACTTGTGCTCCACCCTGAGATGATGTCATGTAAACTTGTGCTCCATCCTGAATTGATGACATGTAAATTTGTGCTCCATCCTGAGATGATGTCATGTAAACTTGTGCTCCACCATGAGATGATGTCATGTAAACTTGTGCTCCACCCTGAGATGATGTCATGTAAACTTGTGCTCCACCCTGAGATGATGTCATGTAAACTTGTGCTCCATCGTGAGATGATGTCATGTAAACTTGTGCTCCACCCTGAGATGATGTCATGTAAACTTGTGCTCCACCTTGAGATGATTCCATGTAAACTTGTGCACACCCTGAGATGATGTCATGTAAACTTGTGCTCCATCCTGAATTGATGACATGTAAATTTGTGCTCCATCCTGAGATGATGTCATGTAAACTTGTGCTCCACCCTGAGATGATGTCATGTAAACTTGTGCTTCACCCTGAGATGATCTCATATAAACTTGTGCTCCATCCTGAATTGATGACATGTAAATTTGTGCTCCATCCTGAGATGATGTCATGTAAACTTGTGCTCCACCCTGAGATGATGTCATGTAAACTTGTGCTTCACCCTGAGATGATCTCATATAAACTTGTGCTCCATCCTGAATTGATGACATGTAAATTTGTGCTCCATCCTGAGATGATGTCATGTAAACTTGTGCTCCACCCTGAGATGATGTCATGTAAACTTGTGCTCCATCCTGAATTGATGACATGTAAATTTGTGCTCCATCCTGAGATGATGTCATGTAAACTTGTGCTCCACCCTGAGATGATGTCATGTAAACTTGTGCTCCACCCTGAGATGATGTCATGTAAACTTGTGCTCCATCCTGAATTGATGACATGTAAATTTGTGCTCCATCCTGAGATGATGTCATGTAAACTTGTGCTCCACCATGAGATGATGTCATGTAAACTTGTGCTCCACCCTGAGATGATGTCATGTAAACTTGTGCTCCACCCTGAGATGATGTCATGTAAACTTGTGCTCCACCTTGAGATGATTCCATGTAAACTTGTGCACACCCTGAGATGATGTCATGTAAACTTGTGCTCCACCCTGAGATGATGTCATGTAAACTTGTGCTCCACCTTGAGATGATTCCATGTAAACTTGTGCACAACCTGAGGTGATGTCACGTATACACATTACATGTATTCATGCATCGGGATGTCATGATTGAGTAGTGTAACTGCTAAATATAGAACATTTCAGAAATAGTGTTTATCAGTTATATAATATGCATATTCATACATGCTTGTCCACATGTTTATGCAAATACATACATATACTGAATAAATTCCTTAGTTTTAGAGTACTTTTAATAGGATCTGTCCTCATTTCTTAATATAAGAATGTATACTTATATATATATATATATACAATGTATAGAAATGAAGACTGAATCATATAGCTAGTTCTATGAACAGTGCATTCAGTATAACTGTTGGCTGTCTATGGTGTTTCATTGACTTCCCCTTCAATGCCCACTTCGCTACCAAGAGTCAGCACTTCAGGACGTCACATTTCGGTGGCAATCTCTGTCCTAATGCTCCCGAGCTTTGTTGCCGTGGCAACCGCAATAATATTTATCAGGAGATTTTACAACAGAAGAAACTAATTAGCGGCAACGTGCACCATTTGCATGACTATGGCATTCCATTCATCTTGTGTGTACAATATTTCCCCCTCATCACTGATATCCCAAATGCCTGCCATGACAACCGCTTAGCTTTCTCTTTTTATGTATCGCTTCCTAAATAAATGATCAAATCACGTCTTACCTCGAATTTATCCGAAAACAGTCACATTATGTTTGATCCATGAGCACAGATGCCAGCTACACAGTGGCAGAAACATGTCAGCTGGTCTGGAGGCTGTCTAAGGTAACCGGACATAACCCCTATGGACAAGGCCACCTCCGTACAAAATCTCCTCAATTTAAAACTTCCTCTAGACGTGTTGTTGCTCTCTTCCTTTTCCCTGTAGTCCGGGGTGAGGCTGGCACCGATACTGGTCGTTGATTTATGTTTCTCCTTCATAACTAGTCCCGATTTACTACCATCTCCACCAATCGTCTCCACTCCCCTCTATCCCTCGCCCTCATTCTCCATTCCCCTCCCACTCCCACTAAATCCCTCTTCACGCAGTCCTCCCGTCTCAGTCTTCATCTTCTCCTTCTACCCACTCCAAGCGCATCCACTCTCTTCATCAATCGTACCCCTTCCATTCTTTCCACATGTCCAGCCCACTTTAGCCAGCTCCTCACCAGCTTCCTCGTGAGACTCTCTCCCACCAGCTTCCTCGACTCTCTTTCACACCAACTTCCTCCCTTAACTCCTCCATTCTTCGCTTGTTGATTCTTTTCACTCCTGCAATTCTTCTAACCCAGTTATTCTCGCAAACTTGCAGTCTTTGTTGTTGTTTTTCTGTCATCGCCATGGTCTCTAGGCCGTATAGGTATGCTGGTGTTATGCATGAGTTAAGAACCTTTCCTTTTAGCTTTTGAGATATGTGTCTATCTCCCATCACCCCTTCCACTTTCCTCCACACACTCGTCCCAGCTTGTACTCTCCTGCGAATTTCCGTCTCTGTCACTTACTCTCAGTCCATGTTTGCCAACGATTTCCTTCCAATCTACCAACTGCTCTTGAAGGTCTGCCTCACTGTCCGCTACTACTGCCAGATCATCAGCGTATAGCAACTTGTGGAGAATGTCCCTTGTACTCGCTTTCCTGCTGATCACCTCCACTACTGCAATGAATAACAGTGGGCTTAGGGTGCTCCCCTGTCTCAAGCCGACGTCCACCCTGAATTCCTCCGATATTCCCAGTCCGCACCTTTTGTCTCTTCATATGTGCCTTCGACCATCCTCACCTCTGCCTCTGGGACACCCATCCAGTTCAACATGGCCATATCTCGCGGAACTGTGTCATATGCCTTTTCAAGGTCTATGAATCCGAGAGCCATATTCTCCTGTTCCTCCAGTTTCTTTTCCACCAGTTGTCTCAGAGTGAACATCCCGTCCACCGTACCTTTCCCTCTTCTGAAACCTTGTTGTTCTTCTCCCATTTCACACTCCACTATCCTCCTCATCCTTCCATCAAGAATCCTCTCTAACACCTTCTGGACATGATTCAGCAACGTGATACCTTTCTTTCCATACAGGGACTATCAACCCCGTTCGCCACTCCTCTGGGATCTTCCCCTCTCTCATGCAGGTATTTAACAATCGCCTTGTCCACCTAACCCCAACCCGCTCAGCCATTACCAGCATCTCCACTCGCACTTCATCAATACCTGTCACTCGGCCTTTCTTTGTCTTCTTCATTGCTCTCTCTACCTCTGCATCCCCAATCTCCTCCAGCTTCAGTTGTCCTTCTATTGCACTTGGTAGTTCTAGTTTGCTGGTTTCCCTTTGGTTCCCAGACCTTTAATGCATCTTTCCTGTCAGTGACTAGCTTCCCATTCTTTTCTTTGATTACTGATCCAGTTTTTACATCCTTGTTGTCCTCATCCCTCTCTTGTGCCATCATATATATGAACTTCTTTCCGCAGTCATCGTCTAACTTTCTGTATAGTTCCTCCTCCATTTCCCTCTTTGCTTTGTCCACGGCTCTCCTAGCCGCCTTCTTCTGTCCGGACAGGTGCTGTAATGTTGTATTCGGTTGTTCCCCATTCTCTTTGATCCCTTCTATCATCTTCCATCTCTCTCTTTTCTCCAATTGCTTTTGCGACTTCTTCCATCCACCAAGTTTGGTTTTCCTTCTTGATGATGATCCCCTCTTCCGGACGTTCTGCCACACAGCTCCTCTGCTACGCCAACAAAAGCATCTTTGAAAGCCTTTCATTCTTCTTCCACTGTTCCTACTGTTGTTCCAAGTTTCTTGTAGTCTAATGTCAACCTCTCCTGGTATGCAAAGGCTGTGTCCCCACTGTGTCTTCACTGTGTCCCCACTGTGTCTCCACTGTGTCTCCACTGTGTCCTCACTGTGTCTCCACTGTGTCCCCACTGTGTCTCCACTGTGTCTCCACTGTGTCCCCACTGTGTCTCCACTGTGTCTCCACTGTGTCTCCACTGTGTCCCCACTGTGTCTCCACTGTGTCCCCACTGTGTCCCCACTGTGTCTCCACTGTGTCTCCACTGTGTCCCCACTGTGTCTCCACTGTGTCCCCACTGTGTCTCCACTGTGTCTCCACTGTGTCCCCACTGCGTCTCCACTGTGTCCCCACTGTGTCTCCACTGTGTCCTCACTGTGTCTCCACTGTGTCCCCACTGTGTCTCCACTGTGTCTCCACTGTGTCCCCACTGTGTCTCCACTGTGTCCCCACTGTGTCTCCACTGTGTCTCCACTGTCTCCACTGTGTCCCCACTGTGTCTCCACTGTGTCCCCACTGTGTCCCCACTGTGTCTCCACTGTGTCTCCACTGTGTCTCCACTGTGTCTCCACTGTGTCCCCACTGTGTCCCCACTGTGTCCCCACTGTGTCTCCACTGTGTCCCAACTGTGTCTCCATTGTGTCCCCACTGTGTCTTCACTGTGTCTCCACTGTGTCCCCACTGCGTCTCCACTGAGTCCCCACTGTGTCTCCACTGTGTCTCCACTGTGTCCCCACTGTGTCTCCACTGTGTCCCCACTGTGTCTCCACTGTGTCTCCACTGTCTCCACTGTGTCCCCACTGTGTCTCCACTGTGTCCCCACTGTGTCCCCACTGTGTCTCCACTGTGTCTCCACTGTGTCTCCACTGTGTCTCCACTGTGTCCCCACTGTGTCCCCACTGTGTCTCCACTGTGTCTTCACTGTGTCCCAACTGTGTCTCCACTGTGTCCCCATTGTGTCCCCACTGTGTCTTCACTGTGTCTCCACTGCATTTCCACCATTTGATGGTCTTTCGCCCCACTACTCCCTCCTTTTCTGCATGCGCACAACAAAAACCAGGGGCTTGTGCTGTGTGGCCACATGCTCACCAGCAATGATCTTGTAGTCCTTCCCTCTCCACATCTGTTGCCTCCTTACTATATGCTATAGTGTGCTTTTCCCGCTTCTTGAAGAATGTTCCTGCCAAGGCCAGCCCATTTCTCATAACCAATTCTACCAGCTCTCGACCCTCTCGGTTCCTTTCCCCCCATCCGAATAACATAACCCTTTAATTCAAAACTTCCTTGCTCTCCCAACACAGCCCAAAATTTTGCCGAAAGTTAAATCATACAATCTAATGGAACCAATCAAAAATGGAATGACTAACATAATGGTTCAACCAATTTAATTTCACTCTAATGGGTGGGGTTTTGTCCATATTGATATCAAAGTGAGAGGATTTTGTCCAGAGGAGGTTGTTCAGAGAGGGTTTTGTCTGGAGGGATTATGTCCTGCATTCGAAGTTTAACCACACGGTGAGGATGGACGGTCAATCTTTCACCAATTGATGTCCAATCAGTAGAGCTCGGGCGTCCCGAGGCATTCCATGAAATGGTGTAAATGAGTCTTGCTTGTCGTCTGCTGATTTCTCCCCAGACTGATGCAGGCTGATGATGTCGTTGATTTGTGTGTGATTTTTGTTAGTTGATTAGGTCGATGCTCAACTTAGTATTGGGACATATGCAGTGTGAATGACCATACGGTGTACTTGTGTTGTACTGTATTGTAGTTTATTCAGTTCCAACAGGTCCAAGGACCCAGTGACAGGACTGATAACAAAATATAAGAACAATATGTATAAATAATAAAAACAGTAAGAACAATAATTATAATAAGGGTTTATAATAAGGGTATAAAACCACACAATACCGACATTACTAACATAGCAAGCTAAGACATTAGCATTAAACATAGAAATGTTTTTGAATTACAGATCTGAAGGTATTGGCTCCTATAAATATATCGCAAGTGGGTTCAATATGTTGAAAGTAGTCATACATCTATTTAAAACTTGAGTATTTCTTAATGTTAATTCTGCTATTGGAAATTCTAAAAGGAGTATAGTTTCGTAGGACAATGATATTGGATATTTCCTACCAGATAGGACGAATCTAGATGAGAGTGCACACACTTATGTAGAAAGATCAGATCTGCAACTTGCCTACGATGTTGAAGGGACGGTAGTCTATAATGATGGCAAAGCACAGGATAATTGTCAGTGGAGTACTGTATTTTGGATTCGTGACATAGATCCTTAATGAATTTTTTTTTAACTCGTTCAGTTTTGTCGGTAAAAGTACATTGCCACAGATTCCAAATAACACTGCAATATTCCAACTGGCATCTGACTAGAGATATATACAAAGATACAAAGCTTGTAAACCGGTAAATGTTGTACAAATGCACTTAACAAAATCACACATCTTAAAAGCTTTAGAGACATTACGACTAATATGATCTTTAAAATTCAAATTACTGGTCAGTGTGACTCCGAGATCTTTGACAGTGGTGACGCTGGGTAGAGATTGGCTTAATATGGTGTAGTCAAAAGATAAGTATTTCTTTTTGTTAGTGAAAGTCATTATGCAGCATTTGTCTGCATTAAGTTTGAGGTGCCAGGTCTCATATCAGAGGCACACACTCTCCAGATCCTTCTGCACCAACTGACAATCGGTCATCAACAAAATTTCTCTAAACAGTTTGGAATCATCAGCATAGAGTGATGTTTCACATGAATGACATGATTAGTGAGATCATTAATATACAAGATAAACAGAAGTGGGCCAACTTGTGAACCTTGTGGTACACCAGACAGCACAGGCTTCCAGTCAGATGCTTTGCCTTCGAGTACCACACGTTGTTTTCGGTTGAGAAGGTAGGACTGCAACCGTTGTATGCATTGCCCAGAATACCCATGTGATTTAAGCTTGTGAATTAATAGTGGATGGCACACTGAATCAAAGGCTTTATTGAAGTCTAAGTAAACAGAATAAACTTGTTTCTTGTTGTAATAGATTCAGAAATGAAGTCCAAGTAACAAGCTAGGTTAGATACTGTGCTTCCACACCTCACAAATCTGTGTTGGTGCCCGAAATTGTGTTACACATATGGTTATACAATGAGTCATATGGTTATACAATGAGTCATACACCACTTTCTCAAAAACTACTAAATATTGTAGCGAGAGATAGATACAGACATTTTGTTTATCTCCATTCTTATACACAGGAATGACATTTGTGCCTTTAAAACAGGTTGGAAAAGTTCCACAGTTTAAGGACATATTAAAAAGTACAGTTAGTGGACCTGCTAATTCTGTGGCACATTCGCTGAGGATTACACCTGATATATTATCAGGGCCACGTGTTTTATTTACATTGGTGGTTTATGTACCATAAACATTTCCAAGTATTGTCAGAGTTTTATTCCCAATCTCATCTATTGTTATCTATGTTTTTTTGATGATAATTTTTTTTTTATGTATGCCACTGTTAGTGATAACATTTTGTTCCTAGTGATAACTTTCCAGGCCTGAGGATCATTGAATCTGCCAAAAATTTGCTATTTTTTACTGTATGTTGTCAAAGTGTCCCCAGAGATTAAAAGGAGGAAACGATGGCTTTAAGTGAGAACCAGGGAAGAGTATTCTTTGTTTGTGTACACAACATATATGAATGTATGTCCTCAGTTTTGGGTAGTTTTCTACCATGAGTAGAAAGATAGGTTTTCTCTAACTTATGTGTAGAAGTCAGACTGTTTTCCTTCTGGAGTAAACTGATATATGACTGAGTGTAGATACAGACAGTTCCTCCAAGTCAGTGTGCTTGATGACAAGGAGACCTGTCACCTTGTACATCACCTGTCAGACAGATCTGTATTAACAACCTAGTGAGATTTAACAAGATTGCTATACAAGGTACAAAACCCAGCTGGCAAGTGGACAAGGAAGCCATTAGCTTATCACGAGATCCAACAATTCTTCACCTATGTGTATCCCGCCCTCCTGATATATCTGTCCATTTTTTTACATATTCAATTTGCTAGCATTTACACAATCTAGATAATTTGTTCCATTAATTTATTGTCCTCTGAGAATGAGTACCTAAATGATGCTGTTCCTTCACTAAAGTTACCTAATGTCCTCTAGTCTTCTATCTTTCTTAAGTGAAAAAATATATTTCTATCAATATTTTTATAATGAACTAGTTGTTTGAACCTCCTGCGGCCACCACCACACCTGCCATTTCCATTATAAATGATAATTAAAATGAAATACATAAACAATATATAAGCACATGAATTATTATGATGGAACTAAGTGATCATCATTTAGGTGGAGCAAGAAAGGTGTTGGGCCCTGGACGCACTAGGGCCCAGGATATCACTCAAGTTGAGTGATCAACTAAATGAGCTCATCCTTTGGGTATCTAATTAGTGTGATGTTCTGGCTGACACCTGTTGACAGAATTAATGAGCACTTAAAATCGATGAGTTTTAACACGAACAGAATGTCACAATGTCTGAGAAAAAGACACCAGATGAAATCAGCGGATTCATCGTATCTCTGTGAAAGAGGAAATCATTTTTCTTTTAACTGGAATCTGTCCTGTCAACAGGCATCAGATGATTGGGATTGTCACAGCCTGCCATTAGGAAGTGGTGTGTCGATTGTCACCAGCTGTGGCTGTGACAGCCACCACTGTGGGCACACTCCAGCGTAATACGTTACGACACAACGGATCACCACAGTGCAAACTTTCTCAGAGTTGCTGAATCTGCATATGCCGGAATGGGTCTCTTGCGTGCCCATGCTGATAAATCACGATGTATTTTTCTCAAATTGATGTCACTCCCTCATGCAACTCATAAGATGTTCGCTGGAGGCGGTCATTTCGCTTGTCACATGTAACAGTGTCTATATCTGGCAACTGTTGTCTCGGCCCGACTAATGACACTGGAGAGAACACAAGAGTCTGGATTCGAGACAACGTCATTTATGATAGATGTCTGCTTGTTGGCATGTCCTCAGCCCCCATAGTTTCTGTTCTCTTGTCTTCTCTCCCTGCTGTCTCCTTCATTGCCAAACATAACCTTTCCTTCACAGATCATACACAGCTTTCATGTGTGATCCCACATCCCAGTCTCCTCCCACCTGTTGGCTTTCTCTCCCATTTTGGCCATTTATATTGTCACTTCATAACCCCTATGACAAATGACTTCATAACCCCTATGACAAATGACTTCATAACCCCTATGACAAATGACTTCATAGCCCCTATGACAAATGACTTCATAACCCCTATGACAAATGACTTCATAACCCCTATGACAAATGACTTCATAACCTCTATGACAAATGACTTCATAACCCCTATGACAAATGACTTCATAACCCCTATGACAAATGCCAAACCGTTCGCAATTGTCAGGCCATTTCCATGCATTGTCAAGAATTCCTCATTTGTCTTCTTTGTGTAAATAAAAATGTCTTAAGAGCTTGCTTGGATGGGAGGGGAGGAGAAGGGAAGGGAAGGGATGGGATGGGATGGGATGGGAGTGGAGGGCAGGGCAGGGCAGGGGAGGGGAGAGAGAAAGAGAGAGAGGAGAGAGTGGTTTATTCATCACAGTGGTTCTTGCTCACGATTATCTTCCCATGTCAGTTGGCAATGTCCTGACATGATGTCACAGTGGTCCTAATGGTGCAAAGTGCTTGACATGAGTGGTTTGTCACTTCGTATTGATCCTCCGTACAGTATTTCAATCTGCCGATATCTTGGCTAGTTGTCACCTAAATCAAGTTGCATTTTTTAAACTTGGAACTACCACAATAGTATTTATTTAATGTTGTATCAATTCACAGTTACTACAACATTCACAGTCATTACAACAACATTTAAAGTTGTCAAATGCTTAGCCACTACAACAATATTTCAAGTTGCATTTTCCAAACTCACTTAGGATAATGACAACATTTCATCAAAATGTTCATCAAGTTGGTAGATAATAATTTCACCTAAATCAAAGTTGCTCTTCTGTGTTGGAAATTCCCAGCAGGTCTTAAAACATGACTTCCTTGCACCATGGCAGCTGTGATGGTTCTCTGTTCACATGTATAATAGACGAAGCTATGATGATGTTAGTGACAGTGTCGTTGGATGTGTCGCTCAGGGATAAACTCGTTCTCTCGAACCACAAAGGTGTCACAAACTGTCTTCATGTACAGTGAGTGTCACGATAACCACGATTACTGACAGGTGTGAGCAGCAGCAGTGATGAATTTTGTCACAACGGGTGCAGTTGCCATTGTGTGCCTGGTTACGTGGTGCCAATTGACCAAGATAATGAAAAAATTAAAAACACATTCTAGACCCCCACAGATAAGTTCACTCACTGTGTTTGTCCTAGTTTGGAATAATGGTCAAAACAGTTTTACTTGTGATGATCACTTCTTTGTTTTTGCTGTGGAATTATGATGCTTGTAATTTGCATGGTGCACCAGAATCATTATGAATGCGACGGTCGAAATATGCATTGTCAGCACATTTCAACAGATCCAGCTATCTAGGTATATCATTTATCTAAGTGGTGGAACGTTGGAAGATGAAATTGTGCAGAATTGTAACAATTTCCTCTCGCTGTGATTACATCTTGTTTTGGAGACCATTATAACTTAATACCATGATGAAACTAATTGTGTCCATTGTCCTTTCATTCCCACGCCCATAACACCTGTGTTTGTAGCACTTTAGTAGGTGTCTACTTTCACCAGAGTTCCTTCATCATCTATTGATATCTGGTCGGGACTTGACACCTCTGATATGTGATACTGCTCACGACAAACACCTTTTATGTTCCGCGAGTAATTATTGACTGTCGGTTCCGTGTTCCAACATCCTGCACTGTACGCCCGGGGTCGATGGCGCTTTACTGTGAATTATAATTGTGATCACCTACTTCTGTTGAATATCAATGCGAGTTTAGTCTTTATCTGGCCAGGTGTCAGCACCAAGGACAGGAAGCGCAGGGCTCGAGTGACACCTTGCCACTTATGTACCTTGCTCCGACAAACATCGATTCGGTGGAAATGCCGGATGCCTGCCAGATAATAAACCGAGTGAAACACCATTACTTTGCCTGACAAATGGAGACTGGTATCGGTAGGCATCCTTCCGACGAGGAAATGATGCGCCTACGTCATGTTGCTTGGGAGATTGATGTAGCCTGTGTGGTCATTACAGTCTTTTAATGTTTCTGAATATTTTTGCCATGATCTAAAGAAGTTGTTATTTTGGAGTTACAACAAAATCGTTAATTCAAATCTGCTTTCTTACTTTGTATTGAATAATTCATTATCTGTGTACTATTCTGTACATTCTTTACGTAATCTTTTAATCATGCGAGATCTGTCTTGTGCTTTGGAAGGCGACCAGGAATGTAGCAAAGGTACTTTTTTTACAAACGTTTGTTTTCAATTAGAAAATGTGGTGACAGACATTCATTATATAGTAAAAGATCTGACAAGGTGCTCAAATTGTCACATTCTCAGTAATAGATTCTCTGTACTATATAATAATTTTAAACTTATTTTTACTATATAATTATATTTATATAGTAAAAAAATTTTTTTTATTATTTATATATTTGTATATACATTTACAAATAAGTTAAAACAAGTAAAAAAAAAGTAGATATATATAGTATATAGTATCTACTTTAGTTAGTTGAAAATATGATCAGCCATAAACATAAAAGGTGCATTATTAAAATAAAATATGCAATAAATATAACGTTTAACTCATGCTAAATTGTGACTCAGGCTAAGATATTTATATATATATATATATATATATATATATATATATATATATATATATATATATATATATATATATAATGTTTTACTTTTATAATCTTGTTAGCGCTTGTTAGCAGATTTTTTATCCAGCTATCCAGCATTATAAGTATCTAATTTATTTATTAATTATATTATATATATATATATATATATATATATAATTTTGGTGGTTTGATCTTAGCCTGAGTCACAATTTAGCATGAGTTCAACGTTATATTTTTTTTTAATAATACACCTTTTATGTTTATGGCTGATCATATTTTCAACTAACTTGCCTACTGTTTTTTATTCATTCCTTTGTGGGCATTGTGAGAGTTTAGGGCATGTCTGCTTGGATGAGATCCCATGTTTTATCAATAGGAGTTCATTTATAGCAGTTACTGCTGTATTGGCTGGAAGAATGCGCTTTCACTTTCAGTGTGAAAAATGTAATTCAAAGTTTTGTATATAGACACTTGCCTTAACAGCACTTTGCTTAAATGCTGTACCTGTATTCTTAAAAGTATCATACGCACTTAGAGGTACATAAGCTGATAGTTTAAAAAAAAAAAATCCTGTTATGTAGTATAAACTATATTCTAACATCTTAATCACCCATATGTGTTTTAATGATCCTCAATATAATGTGACCATCGTTTGTTTTTTATATCCACCATGCCTTTCAGAATGCCATGTGAACATGATATTCAATAAAATAAGTAAAAAAAAATTCATTAAAACACATATGGGTGGTCCAACTGTTAGAATAGATATAGTTTATGTTATATAAGATGATGATCAAAATGAAATCCATGTATTGACACTACCCGGTAGTCATATTATGATAATAAACATGGAGATATATCTTAAAGATAGCTCTTAAATTCGAAGTAGGCAGCATGTGACTTTGTGACGTTGCCATATGGGTTCCAATTAACTATCACCTGATATAGATTTCAGTCATTACACATTTCGTGTCAGCTGCAAATTGCCAATTTGTAGTGATTATCGTGATGGATTGTGCAAACAAAGCTACTAGTAAATGAAATAACCATCCATTAAACTTGGTAATGATCAACAGCACTTTGTGAAAGAAAAATGGATCTGTCGTTCCTCCCACAGGGTGCTCCCTCTGGTCTTTAGCTGCTGAAGATCGTTTTATCATTTATGTTAGACGTAATTTATAATGATGAGCCTGAAAGAGTGATTGTTGTGCAGAAGCCGTGTTAAAGCTAGGATTTTATTGGCTTACGTTGATAAAAAGCAGCCAAGTACATCTATAACCAAGTCGGTGTGTTTAAATGTCAAATATAAGGCAGTTTGTGTATTTTATGCTGCCTACATACTTGATAACTGATGTGCCACACGATTGGTGTTATTGTGCCTTTGATTACAGTATGATGAATATCATATTTTACATTGATAAACCAATAAAAATTAATAACTAATTCATCGAGTGCTGCTATAGGCATGACACATAAATGTTGATCGTTTACTTTAAGGTCGTGCCCAGCCTTCTCTATGGAGAAGATTCACTTACTTGTTTTTTTTTTGTGCGCAGCTGTGTGGCTAATTTTTAATGTCTCATCAAAACCACATCACCCTCATCAGTGTTCATACGAGATACGGTGCTGGCGTGTCATGCTTGCACGTCCTTGTCATGCGATGGTCTTCAACTGCGTGTGGATGCGTAATTTCTTTTTGAGATCCGGCTTTCAACCAGCATCGGCCGCCTGGAAACTGTGCACTTTACCAATGGCATCTCTGTGCAAGCAGTCGTTTTTACCAAAAGTGCATCAGCAAACAAACTCGCCAGCTGTTGCCACCGCGTGCAAGCACGCGACTGCACGTTTGCTTCGTTCAACAACAATGGTACACACTCGCTGGCCGTGACCGGCATGCAGCAATGATTGATGGGAGGCACTCGTTGTCGCTGATTGGCTCATCATAATAAAGTTTTGTGCCTGTGCGAAGCAGACTCTCGTGTCTCGTATTCGATTACGTGGTACAATGATTTACCTAATATTCGCGCCATAGCGACACAGTGGATAGATTTACTGTGTGGCTTACAGGATTACTGGCTGGGCAGCAGGGCTGTCTGTGGCTTAGCGTCACAGCTAAGGCCGTCCTGCAACCTGCAAGGATGCACTAATCCCTCTAGTTTGCACTGGCGCACTCTGAGATTCAACCCTAATATCTCTCGTGTTTTCTTGCGAAATCTGAGAGCATTTTAGTTGTCAGAAGAAATGGAGTCTTGCTTACATTCAGTATCAGTAAAAGCATGAGATTATTTGTGTTTATTGTTGCCATAGACAACCTTTTAATTGTTGATTTCAATGGTTATGGTTGATTTGTGGCCAATGGAATGGAATAGTTGAGAGTATCGCTGTCTGCTCTGCTCAATTAGCTCTCCAATTAGCATAATTACTTCTTCTTAATGATTTTTACCAATTGATATTCTATGCTGCAAAGAAAAACTACAGGTGATGTCATTGCCATGCAAGAGATTTGTGCCTGGTGTGGGGTCAGACCGCAATTAATGTTCTAAGTGTTGAACACTTGGCTGCTTAGAAATGGTTACATGATTTTATATATACTTATTTTGTAAGCATAATTTACAATTATTCTACATCAGGTCAAGTTTATGGTTGTGAATGATTTTCATCTGGTTCTCTCTAAAAAAAATTACCAAAAAGCACAATGTTTATGAAAATCGCTGAGACAGTTTCTGCATTTTGTGACATATCACACCAATGTGTCATTAGACAATCAGCCAGATATGGCTAAATAATATGGTAATTAACACTGATGTCAACACAACCATTGTAGCTTAACTCCCACAATCACCAAGGACTTGTGATCATTTACAAAAGTTGACAATTCAAGAGAAATATCTGCTGATAAAAATGTTTGTTGAAGAGAGTTTGGTTTGTTACATTGTATTTAGCCAGATAGTGAGTTTTATCCTTTCTGATGTTGTCTATCCTCAGGGTCGGTGACTACCAGACATCTTAGTTATCATCAATATTACATAATGTAAAATATCTTAAATATATTCTGAAAAATATTGCTGATCCAATCATAAAGAAGTTTTAAAGGATGTACAATGAGATTTTTAAAGAAGTCGTATTGGCACTATGTTTAGAAGTTGTCTTTTAGTGAACATTTTAGTTTTACTCTAAATTGGTCATTATGGCAAAAAAAGTCATGTAGTTGAGTGTCGCAAGTATGCCAAGTAAACATCACAAACTCGATGACAGTTGGGAACTTCTGACGCAGTTCCCACATGTAAACAAACCACATATAAACAGACCATCTGTAAACAAAATCATATGTAAACAAAATGCATGTAATCACACCACATGTGAATAAACCACATGTAAAACCATATGTAGACACACCACATGTAAACAAACCATGTGTAAACAGACCATATGCAAACAAACCATGTGTAAACAAACCATATGCAAACAAACCGTGTGTAAAAAATACATGAAATAAACAACATGTAAACAAACCATGTGTGAACAAACTGTGCGAACAGACCATGTGTAAACAAACCAAGTATAAACGTGTAAATAAACCAGGTTAAACAAACCATATGCAAACAGACCACTTGTAAGCAGACCATGTGTAAACAAAATGCATGTAACCAAACCACATGTAAACAAACCATGTGTGAAAAAACGTGTAAACAGACAGTGTGGAAATAAACAAATATGAATAAACCATGTGTAAGCAAATTACATGTAAACTAACCACATGTAAATAAACCATATGCAAACAAACTACCTGGTACACATAAACAAACAACATGTAAACATAAACACGTAAACAAATGTAATATTTAATTATCATGGTGTGATGTGTTTTGTGCTAATTTTTGCCGAATTAAAATTAGATGACTGTAGGATGATTAAAACTCCAACTGAGGATTATGGAAACTGGCTGGATATCAGGGAATATAGACAAGTGACTGAGCAGCCAGGACCCGCAGGGTTACCTGAACATTACAGAAATTACAAATTGCATTTGGTTTGTTGACTGACATGTGCGTGGGGCCAGGAAACCTCATTACATCATTGACTGTTTCCATGTTGTGCAGTGTTGTGATACTAGACCCTAGACACATAGAGTCCATTATATTTATATCATTGTTGTTCTTTTAAAGCATGATCAATTATTTAATATCTAATGTGTACTCATTGTGGAACTGTTTTAGACAGACGCGTGGATGCAGTCATGCAGACTGACAGTTAAATGGGTGTTTGGCATATTCCGCTTGTTTCCCGGTAGAAGGTTTTTCAGACTAAGACCTGTGCACTTTATAGGTCTGCTCCTGGTGCTAGCTCTGGTTTCTGAGCGCTTCAATAAGAAACAAATTTGATATGAACGAATTACATGATTTAGTCTCTAGAAAAGCAAATCAATATCATGTTAAAAAAGGCGGTTTAGAGGTTGGCAAATCGAAAAAAACTTGGTGAATCAGGATTATCAAATTATTTGCTCTGTTGACTTATTGCAGTAATATCTAGTTTTAGTAGACACAATGATTGGACTGGGCAAACGTGCCCATTACAAACATATAGGGGCTGTAAATTAACTTAAATATTCTCCCAAAATGTTCAAATGTAGCCAATTCTGCACAGTAGAAATTGTTGATGGCTGTGTGCCATGTGTGGCTTGCTGGCAATAAATGTCAGCTGCAAGAATCAGAAGATGTGTGATTTATTACAGACCCTAAATGATGTATGTCCTTGACGAATAGAAAGTAAGTAAACTAATTATATTCTCTGGAAAATCGAACAGAGTTCACCATTGGATGCTTTGACACCAGACACGTCAAAAATGTTTGATACATTAAAAATATAGTCCAAAAATAAATACCTGCCAACAGTGTGTTGTGTCAACTGTCCTAGTCCATTTTCCTGGATGTCCAGGTGTCAGGTGGCCAACTGTCCAATGGCCAGCTATGTCACTCCCTGTTTGAAGCATGTGCCTGAGAGGTATGTCTGTCTGCTTCTATGCTTAGTCAAGGCCATCCCGGCACCTGTGTGAGCTGGGTCTTCCACATGGCGTGTTGCCCAGAAGACTTCTAGGAAAATCCTGTAAGACAACAGCATGAATTCTCGGAAGAAAAGCCCACAGATGTGCACATCAAAGAGCTGTCTGTTATCTGTCAAGTTGACAGAACTGTTGTTTAATGGTATCTTCTCAGGTGTCGTGTTGTTACCGGGTACATCTTTTTTTAGAATCATTTCATGATAAATAAAACCTGTCTAGTATCCACTTCAGCAGGCCAGCTCATTTGTGCAAATGTGGTATTCACTTTTTTTAATGAAAGCATCAGACAAACTATGACATTATTTTTGACCGGATCCAGTCAAAATTTATCAAAAAAGGCAAAAGTGGCTGTATATATTATGACATAAACCTATTCACACTTTCGCAAGGTGAAAACAATTGTGAATGATTGACAGACAGACAGACAGACAGACAGACAAACACACAGACAGACAGACAGATGTACTTTATTTGACCCATATGGATACATATAAATCAACAATTGAGTATATAAAGTGTATAAACAAATATGCAAGTATTATATAACTAGGGTCCAGAAAACTCCTGTTAAGGCTAAAACCTAGCTGCTCTTACAGGAACCACCCAAGCATAATTAGAAATTCTGGCGTATACAAATAGTAGTATATCGGTAGACACTGACATATTCAAGGCTATAAACTATGTCCTTAATAGGTGATTAGAATGGTTATTCATCCAAAGAGGTGCAAGACAAACTGGCTATTCATTCATATTGACAAATGTAACAATTTCGGAATGTACTGAGAGCTATATATGTATGCAAATAATGATATTTAACGTAAGTTGCAAATCCGTGTAAGCTGCGAGTGTAGATTTTGTTTTTTACTAAATCAGATGCATTATTGATCGTATGTGGCAGAGTGTATTTGATACTTTTTTTTCGCAAATTCGTGTTGTATCCTGGTTGTGTATGTATGTTGTATTGTCCACGTGTTAAAATTGTAAATACTACTGTTCTGATCAAGCGGTAAGTTTGGAAGGTAGATGGGAAGTTTGTAGTGTTTTAATTTATGACACAATTTTGTTTCTTGTAATTTTAATATGTGTTCTATTTTGAGTAATTTAAGACATGAACAGTGGTTCACTCTGAGCATTATATTTGGCTACACTTATAATTCGGACAAGTTTCTTTTGAAGTTTTTGTATTCTAACACATTTGTAGCCCCGGGCCATTACGCCACAGTTTAAGTGTGGCAATATCAGCGTGTTGTACAATATGATGTTTATATTAAGAGGTAATAACCATTTTAGTCTATTTAGAATGCCAATCGTCCTACTTGATACCTACACATACTTGATATTTTGTCGATGTGACTTTTCCAGTTAAATTGCTCATTAAAACTTATTCCAAGAAAATTTAATTCAAACACTCTATCAATATTTGTGTTATCTATTTTTAGTAAAGGGTAAGTCGCAACTTTTCTTTTGACAGTACACTTTGTATGACGCTTTGGTGCAGCGTGAGTGACAATGCAAGGTTTTTACTGACAGTTGAAAGTTTCTTCTTTACCACACTGCCGCTGTTTTATTGACCGTACCATCTACTCCGACAGAAATCCGCTGAATCTGTCTTACATTCTGGTGGAGAATAGACGTAGACAGACGACCACGCTTGCGACAGGAGATGTGAAATGTGGCGAACTACGAAACATGGCCTGCTGTAGCTCTCAGTATCAGAGTGATACATGGCAAGATTAAATGGGTGAACATTTATATAGGGTAGTGTGATTGGCACGCTACTATTTGCTAGAATACAAAAATGACAGAATGTATGGCGAAACTTGAGCGTTCTTTGCAGTTACGGATCCATTCTTTGTCTATGGCATGAGTAAATATTGCTAGACAGAATGCTGTGTGCTACATGGTTAAAAAAGCAACTTATACATATATCAGGAGGGGAGACATGCATGGATCAATTTGTAGCTGTCATTATGCCTCTGACAGTGCTCACTTGAACGGTGTTATCGGTCAATGCTTCACTCCCTAGACGTCTCAAGGCCATTGCTCTGACTCCTGCTATCCAGGGGCTACAATGATTCAGTTACCCCAAGGGAATTACCCACTTTATGCAAACCCCATATTGCCAACATTCCCAATATTGACATTTTTTTAAAAAGCTACCGAATGCCAGTTTCTCTTTAGAATTAGATGCCCAAAAGTTTGCCGTGTTTTTGCCATAATTTGCAACGATATTAACTGGTTCCGTGAATTAACTTGGATTCAATCACGTAGATGTTGATTTCTGCTGTTGTGGTTGTCAAGCGCTACAAATAATGATGTTTACTCGTCAAAGTGGATTAATGTGACGAATTAAAGCAACTAACGTGGTCATGAAATTTGATTGAATGCATCTCTTATGATGTTGATAATCCTGTGACAATTTATAGATTTGTTGGTAATGTGGTTATCTACAGGATTCATAAGCAGCAATCCTAGCCAAAATTGTACGAATTCGAGGAGAGCCTTGATAGTGTGCTGGTTGGCACATTTGAGTTTTTTTAACAAAAGAAAATACCGATGTCAGAAGTTGGCTATCTGCATTGGGACGGTGCATCCATGAATGATTGTGTAAAAAAGCTGGTCCCATCTTCGTAATTAATTATTAATTTGTTTGTTTTCATTCATATCCATGTTTCATGTCAATGTTCAACACTGGTCTCCATAGAGGCCATGCATGCAAGGCTGTGAGTTCACGACTGGTAATGTGTTACACATGGGATACTTCACTTAAAAACCATAGAGATTATGGTCTCTCATCCGAAAGATACACATTTTCAATATCCTTTTCAAAGCTTCTAAATGTCACTCAATCAATCATTTATTTCAAACAAATGATACAAATTCCATAATAAGAAATGCAATATTTTGCAACATGTGAATTTTTTTTACAATTATCAATATTATCAGTTGTTCACCCCAACCAGTATAGTTAATTGAATATGATATCAAGTTAAAAAAAATTCTGTTACAAGTTGGTAAATTGTACCCAATTCCATGCAAAGACCCCCGTGGGTTGAGATTCTGAAAGGGCTAGTGAGCCAAATAAGGATTTGTTTATAAGTGACATATTATGACCTATGCCAATATTTGATAGACTTCGTTCAATGACCTATACACTGTATATAACAGTGGTTGCGTCGACTTCCCAAAGAGAGGTTTGTATGCAAATATGATCGCGAACTGGCCAGTGATTGCATAATATTGATAACTTTTTGCCTGGCGATGTATCCCGCTGGCGACTAGGCACGGTTTTTGAAATGTTGATGGGTGGAGCGCCACCAGCAGCAGCGGTCTCGCAAAAAAATTAATGAAAATATATCGTAAAAATAAATTAAAGTAATGAAGTAAAAAGTTGCATTACTTTATACTGCTGTGGAGATCTCAACCCAACAGAATAAGAAAACTATAGAAGAGAGCAGTAAGACTGATAACAAACAGTCAGTATAGCACACTCACTGACCCTTTGTTCAAAAGTCTAAAACTTCTAAAAATGGAAGATATCTTTAAATTACAACACTTAAAATTTCATCATAGATATTTAAATAGAAACCTTCCTGAATATCTACAAAATTTAACAATAATTCTGACGTACATACTTATGGCAGCAGAAGTCGAGAATATATCCATATGGAAAGTACAAAGACTAAACTTACAAATAAAAGCATTAGACATGGCATCTCTCGTGTATTCAATAATACCCTAATTCAATCATGGACAAAATCCAAACCTCGAACGCTTCAGTGTGTACACAAGAAACTATTTAATTTCAAAATGCAGCACAATCTGCCGAATTAGCACTGTTATACATTGAAAAGTTAATTAATTAAATTACAATTAACTCAGAAATGTTCCAGTTAAATTAAATTAACCTCACACATTTCTCAGGTCAATTAAATTAAATTAACCTCCCAAATTCTTCAATTAAATTAAATTAACAGTTAACTTTAATTCAGTTAACAATTAAATTATGTTTTGGTAGAAATGCAGAATACATTCATATGTCACTTTTTTTGTAAGTTTAAGCACTTGATACAAGTTATCGTTGAAATAATATACTAATTGTTATTTACACATTTTATAACAGTTCTAAAATCACAAGTAGGTTACATAAACGCTCTCACGACAGTACAGTTTTCATATATATTGATGGAATTACTTATTGCATCTGAGGAACATTATTATTATCATCAAACAAATCTAAACATTATTGTTGACTTATAAAAGAAATGTGTTTTGCTTATACAATATATATATATATATATATATATACATCCAGACGTTTGTTCATGAGGTATTTGGTAACATTTAAAAAGTTGTAGATGCTTGATAAAATTTGTGTTTTTTCTGAAAGGAATATAAAGTTGTGGCTGAAGATTTGCAGGGTGGAGTTTCCTCCTTATATTCAACCACCAAATTAACAAAACCAGGCAACTACATACATCATTTCTATGTACCAAGTTATTATTTATGCAGTGTTTAAATGCTAGTGTATAAAGGGGAAACCTAATGCTTTAGCATTAGGTTTCCCCTTTATACACTAGCATTTAAATATTTATACAACATTTTTTATGTATCACTATAATTGGTTTTCTTTTGATTCCAGTTGGCACTGTAAAAAGATCCCAAACTGAAGTTATTTTACTTTTCTCTGCATGTTGTATGTAGAGTTGCAGATCTACAGAAAAACATAGATACATAGTCTAATGCATAGGTCCACTTGGTTGCAAGTTGCCAGCCAAACATGTTTACTTTAGACAGAGATTAGCCATCATTTGTATTCAACTTATCACCCTACCAGAAGACATTCTATTGTCTAGGCCTTCCCTCCACCTCACAGGTGCCTGAATGACCAGCCCACTCCAGTTGGTACAGACAGTATTAGTGCTGTGATGTTCTCCCTCCCATTCACACATGCCTTAACCTGATCTCTGTCAGACTAATGACTGGAATAGTGACTGCAGGCCTTTTGGAAATGCCTGGGCAACATGGGTGTGAAGTTTTACTGGGAACTATCCAGTAATACCAACTGTTAAATGAGCACTTAATTGAGAGTTAATTGAGAATTAGTCAATTAAATTAAATTAACCCATTTTGGTGAAGTTAATTAAATTAAATTAATCTAGCCTTTCTGGTAAAGTTAATTAAATTATAGGATTATAGGAATATATATATAATAATATAATATGTATGTTTTATTGTTGCATCAATTGCCCTATGATGTCTACGTTATATTCGTACGTGCAAACCTTCCTTTCTTCCTTTTTTCCTCTCTTTTTTTGTCATAATGATTATGAATATGAATTTAACTTTGAATTTAACTCTTAATGAAAAATTAATTATAAATGAATCTAACTTTGTAATGTTTAAGGGTGGCTCTCACGATAGTGACCTCTTGGTCTTAGTGAGAGTCTCCCTGGTCAATACAACAATGTCGTGTCAACTACTTTTCTTTACTAAAAACGTAAATATCTACTATATATATATTTGTATTACTTAGTAATTTTCATTTGTTAAAAAAATACATCATGAATGTTTAGATTTTGATATATGTATAATATGTCTCTGTGTAATGTACGATATGTTAATTCTTTCGTAACTAACTGCTAATATGTTGCCTTGTAGCTATCCGATGTCCCAATTTGCGCGAAAAAATTTATTCCTTTATGTATTTTATGGTAATCCTTTGTATGTATGTATTTAGGGGTAAAGAACACTTGTGTTCATTCTTTAACCGCTGTTCAACTAACCCTCCATTGGGCCTTGCCTGGCTCAACTAACCCCATTTCTCATTAATGCTCGAAGTGATATAAATAATCTTCTTCCCTGTGCATAGTTACACCATTTGTAAGTGCACAGATAATAAAGTCTGTTCACGTTCGTTAATGTTTTACACACCATCAGATGTTAATATCACATTTTTCTGACCGTTATGACAAATGACACTTATTGTGCGTCAATCGTGTTCTAATAACATGTTCAATCACTGCGTGGTACTGTGTAATTGTAGTTTCCAGGGAAACATGGGTGGCTCAACTAACCCAGTGGCTCAACTAACACTGCCTTCCCCTATATGCCAATTACTTGAAATAACTACTCAAGTATTGTAACAGAGTACTTTTACTTCATTACATGACAACACTGGGCTTATAAGGATGTCTGGTATCCACCACATATATATAGATTAGTAGGTTATATAATGAACAGATGGCAAGAAAGTTACCAAGCACTGACCGCCTGAACATAGCCAGGTTGGTTTAGTCTGGCTGGTCGAGGCCTGTCTGATCAGTGTTTCCAGGCTCTGTTTAGTTTTCCTCAAGTTCATCTGTGGCCTGTCTGACCTGATGTTATTAGGCACAATTTTCCTTAAGACCATCTGTTGCTTGTCCATCAGGGCTTGTTTTCCCTGAGAACATCTGAGCCTGGACCTATGTGTTCTTGCTCCTACTTCAGTCACTCTCTGCCACTTTCATACAGTTGTCTCGTCTGTCTCTGGCACTGATTTCATTTCGTCCACTTGACCGACGGCCAAATTGACTGATGACTGCTGTGATGGTCAAGGTTTTTTCATCAGCACACAGACGGTGAATGGCCGGAAACGGACGCGCTTTGTCCTCTGTCCAGTGTCCGGCAGGAAACACCTAGTCTGACTGGTGGTCACTGGTGCATGATGTGTTGTCATTGCTTTAATGTGCCAAGTGCCATGGTATGAGGATTAGGGGTGGTTTAGTGGTCTGGCGGGCCTCCGATTAATGACCAATGTGTCACTTACAGGTTTATGTTTAGTGGACTTAAGGAGTTGACTGTTAATTTTTCTCTTTTACCAGCTTTTATGAAGTTATAATTGCTTGTTCAGACTTATAATGACAGGTTGTAATGACTAGTTTGTAGGCAGCATATGTTGTGATAACAGTTATGTTTTTAATCACACAATCTAATGTGCGGTTAGGAAAGCTAGCAACAATGGAATTTGTTTACAGTAAACAATGCATTTTTTAATATTATATCCTCATTTATAATATATAATCCATTTTCATAATAATATATCCTTATAATTTATATATTTCCTTATATATAATATATATTCTTATATTATATATTTTGTTATATATAACATATCCTTATATATCTTCTCCCAGGGGGCTAAGTCAGCCACTTAATGCAGTTGAGATGACTTGTCCTCCAAGGGTTTGGATTTATATTGGAAACCCTCGAATGGAAATTTTGTGGTGTTGGAATTAGGCAACATATTTTGACTAACTGCCCTTATCCAATGCTAGCCTGCTTCTGGGAGAACCACTGATAAATATGTATTATTTAGTGTTGGCATTCTAGCATGATATTACTGTCGTCTAAGCAGTTAAGCTTTGCTATTCTGAGGTACTTAAGTAAGTTTATGTATTATGGTGAAATGTGATGATTGTGAGCATCGAGTAATGAGCTTATAGTGGACTGGTGCTGAACAGAGAATAGAGTTATTGGCACATGAATGTTATTACTATTTGGAGCATGGGTTAGTAATGAGTCGGCGATAGCGTTTATTGGTGATTTGAATTTTAGTGAGTTGTTTACGCCCGGCTAATGTCAGCCGCATTCGCACTGATGCGTTAACTTATGTTAACACAGGATGTGCACTAATGTGGGGCTAGAGGCAGGGGTTGTAAAAGTAATATGGTTATTCTTTTGAGACAAACATAAATTAAATTCATAGCATGAATGTGACAGTGTTTTGTTTAACGAATCGATAGTGTCAATGAAATTGTTTAAATACTGTTACATTCAACAATACACCATTCCAGTCGAAACATGGTAGCAACTTTTGGAACAAAGTACTCAATCAGCCTTCCCATTCGCTGATTGACGTAATTGTTCAGTTCGAGAAGCGAGTGGGATTGTGACAATGTATTTATCAGTATTTATGCAACAACCAACACAAGTCCGATGTAGGAGAGAATTGAAACAGGCCAAATAAATGACGTTTTTTATTGCAAAGTGGACTTCTTATCACGCAGCCACTTTGGGAAGAACATTAACAGGAATGTGAGCTCCTCTAAGCAAACCCGACAGGAACTGAACACATGTACAGCCCCGTCCGGCAAGTTTCTCAGAGCCCACATTCCTACAAGCATGACGATAACATATATACATCAAGAAGTCGTCATGAACATGTAATGCAAAGAATACAGACATTCCACCACCAATACACAAATTTAATTACAAACAGGTGGGGCCATTTCGCCACAAGGTCACCCACAAACCTGTGACCACCCCACCACGACCTAAATTTATAACATATTGGTTGGTTAAAAATAATATCCATGCAAAAAATCATGAAAATTATGTTTCTGCATCGCTCAATTGTTCCGCTTAGCTACACGAAGACAATTGTTGCAGTTGAATCAAAACTAAGCGGTCTCTTACTACACTCCGTACAGTAGACTTGCCTAGGAGTCACAGTTTGGCAGCCACACTATGTCTGTGTCAACCAGGAAAATTAGTACCTGATACAAAGTTCAAGTAGATTTTATGCATACAAAAACCAGCAAAAAACACATTAATTTCATGTAAACTAGAAGGGGGGAAACCCATGCAGACTATGTGTGCAACATTAATCTTTAATTATATTCGGAGTGTCATTTAGGATATACACTAGATTTATTCGAATGCATCTCTTTGTATATTCATAATTAGTTCTTGAAATTACAAAATTGTTTCTGTGCCTTGTATGGTGGCTATGAATTTCAGAATGATAGATAAAGGACATAGCCTGAAAATACTCTGGCAAGTTCTTGTTTACATACTTATAGAAAAAATTTCAAATGCTGTATTTTGTAAACATCTATTTTTAACAAAATTACTTCGAGTGATTGCTCTTATAGCTTTTTTATTTTGTAAATCCGATCAAACTGGTAACCCAAGCTAATATAGCGTAATTTATGTGTGACAAAATAAGAGAATTGTATATAGCTAACATTATATTTTGCGGTAGTATGTTTTTCAACTTATTCATAATACCAATAGATTTTTATAATTTATTTGCTAATTTATTTATTTAAGTATTTATCAACTGTGATGCCAAGAAAGTTTAATTCGTCTATGCATTCCAATTCTGATCCATCAATATGCAAAGTTGGCAGTCATATCTTTTTCTGCGGTGTGCCGAAGACCATGAACTTAGATTTATTTACATTTAACAATAACTCATTCACCTTTAACCTTATCTTGGACAATTCATAATTTATTATTTCATTAAGATTTTGTTGTTTGTTTGAATCTTGAATATTGTTGATTTGAAAACAGTACTAGCAAATACGATGTCATTTCTATAAATAAGAGGGGCCCTAGAATTGACCCCTGTGGAACTCCGGTAGTGACAAAACCTATATCAGATTTGATGTTGTCAAATTCCACATACTGTGTACGTTTAGATAAATAACTTTTTAATAATTTAGACCATAGTATTTTAATTTATCTAACAGGATTTCATGATCAAGTGTATGAGGTGCTGTATATGCTTGGACTGGATAATGTGAATTGTATGGGTGTTGCAAATACTTGGAATAAATAGTGTGAATTGTATTGGGTGATGTGAATGCTCAGAATGGATAATGTGAATTGTATGGGGTGTTGTGAATGCTCAGAATGGATAATGTGAATTGTATTATGTGCTGCGAATGCTTGGAATGGATAATGTGAATAGTGTGGGGTGCTGCACATGCTTGACATGGACACTGAATTGTATGGGGTGCTGTGTGTGCTTGGAATCGATAATGTGAATTATATAGGGTGCTGTGAATGCTTGGAATGGATAATGTGAATTATATAGGGTGCTGTAAATGCTCGGAATGGATAATGTGAATTATATAGGGTGCTGTGAATGCTTGGAATGAATAATGCAGATTTAAAAGTATGCTGTGAAAGTTGCAATGTGTCAGTAGAACCAACAGCTAGGAGATTAAGAAAATCCTTACTGCACCAAAGAAGTTACTTCATTATGCGACAGACTATCTAGATATCTCATGGTGCTCGTTGATTTGATCAGCGCATGCACAGCGAGGCTGAATCCACTTTTGCTTTGTTGAATTAGCCACCAATGATCTTTCCAGTTGGCAATGATTTCCAGCTGTGTTGCCTAATGTGATAAGCACTCGTGACAATGCTGCCCGTATTGGCAACCAGATCCTCTCGCCTCGCTGCATGACACTGCACTTCTCATCAACTCAAGGTAGGGAGGAAATTGGACAGCCCATTTTTATTGGTGTTTGTAAAGGCATCTGCAGCGTGACGGTCCGCAGATTCGAGCAATGGAGACGTAGGCCGTGGTGACTGCACAGAACCAGCAGATAGTTAATGGGTTATTTAGGCTGAAGTGGATCTCTGAGCCAGACATAGAAATGCTGTTTTTTTTTGTATGAACCGGGTTTTATTATGTAATGATGTAATGCAACTCGAAAGGTTGGATGACTAAATAAAAGGGTATTGTGTGTGTGTGTGCGTGCGTGTGGGCGGGCGGGCACGTCTTCCTCAGCCCAATTATGCAGGTTTTCCTTATCTTCATTCATACTTAGTGCAGGCTTTCTTATCGAAACATAGCAAAGGCTTTTCTCATGCAGGTTAAGCAGACTTTACTCGTTCAAAACAAGCAGGTTTTCCATAGCGATGGGCTTTCCTCGTATGAACCTACCCCTCGTATATACCCAAACTTGATGTAGGCTTTTCTACTTCACATAATTCTGGACAGCCATATCGCTGAGCGATATGCTTGTTTAATCAAATGATACAGTTTGATCACACGTAAGTATATGGCTCCTAGAGGGTGCTAAAATAAAATTTCTTAGTTTTTTGTATTGAATTTGTCATGGAGAAATGTCTTAAAATTTTTTATTATTTGTGTTAAAAAGATCTTAAATCAGCCCAAAGCTGCACATAGCTGAAAAAGTAATTGAAAATACCAATTACATTTTCATCAGTTCCAATTCCAATTAAAAACAAAACACCAACTCCAATTCCATTTAAAGACAAAACACCAATTCCAATTACTTTAGAAATTCTATTTAAAAATAAAATTCTATTTAAAATAAAACACCAATTGCGATTATTTTAAAAACAAAACACCAATTCCAATTACTTTAAAAACAAAACACCAGTTCCAATTACTTTAAAAACAAAATGCCAATTTCATTTAAAAATAAAACACCAATTCTGATTACTTTAAAAACAAAATGCCAATTCCAGTTACTTTAAAAACAAAATGCAAATTCCATTTAAAAACAAAACGCCAATCCCAATTACTTTAAAAACAAAACGACAATTCCAAGTGGCACGAAAACATTTCTTGTTTGATTTTATGCTTTCCTTCTCATGGAGCCGGCCGCTATTCTGAAGTTGTTACCATCACAGATGACACCGGTTGACATGGGGCCAGCATAGATGAAGACAGGTCGACCGAAATATCAACATCCGACTTTATCTGCAATTTTCTGCCTGATGTCTGAAATGAGAGGTTTATCAGTATTTTACCAGTGCCAATCCCACTTCTTCACTTATTCATTGCAGCTGTCGCTTTCTAAATCAATGGAGATTGCCACCTGCTGATGACCTCCATTGACCTTGTCAGCTCAGAGGCTACTGCATATGTGTTTTCATCGACCTGGGATTCCTCCGCATTCCAGCATTTAATGTGCATCAATTTTGTCTATATTTGCCGTCTACTAGTCACAAATGTTTGCTGTCATCCACTGTAGAGTTTGTAGGAGATTTTGAAGTAACTGTTTTAGTTTTTTGACTGAGCATCTTTTTCCTGGATATATTTCACTTTATTATCTTATATGTATGTTAGTGTTGGGAATTTGTTTGATTTTCGTAATCGATCATCGGTTTGGCAAAAGTGATTGATGTCAGCCTAAAACAAACCCAATTTAATTATGCCACTAGGTGCATGCCCGTTACTCGTTGCATGCCCGTAACTCGTTGCATGCCCATTACTCGTTGCATGCCCGTTACTCGTTGCATGCCCGTAACTCGTTGTATGCCCGTAACTTGTTGCATGCTTCTATGTTCAATAGGGAAAAATGTAGCTATACATGTTAGCTGAAAAATAAAGGAAAAATTATACAAATATGTTTAAAATATTTATTTTTATGAATTTCACCAGACAAGGCAGGCTCATCGCACTAAGTGCTTTATGCCTGTGCAGCAAGCAACACAAAATCATGCCAGCCACTTGCTGAATATTCACCTCAAAAAGCCTGCAAACTAATTTTTAACTGTCTGAAGTAGTACACTAACCTGACTCAGTGACACTGGCTGGAAGTTTGCAGAAATATTGATGCAAAAACTTGAACTAGTAGAAACAGACATAAACATCACAAAACGAAACTGCGACCGGACCATACTAAACAGCTCTGGGGTCGATAACACATGTTTCAATTTGCGATTATCATTCCTTCCTACATGTCTTCTCTCTTCAGCAATAAACAGGTTACTGTTGTCACACATATCAATCCACATAGCTTGCATCCAATTCACACCACAGCACGTCCGCGAAGATGTCTAAATGGGATTTGTTCTTTCCCCCGAGGTAGGATGTAAATGAATTTCTCAGCGGATTAATCTAATGGCCACACTGTCACATTTAGCAGCACCTAAAAAACATCTTCATTTCCATTCAAGTCTCAGTCCGGTACACAGAGGGCATTTCTTTGTTCAAGGTCGTCCCAGTGTATGTGTTTGACGTTGATTTAGCACAGTGTTGTTAGGCTGCTTTTATGCATTGTCATTTCTCTGCCCAAGGGTGATAGATTGCTTCTCTTCCGGTCTTCTTGCTGAGACAGATCGCCAATTTACTTGCCTGATTTTAATGAAAAACGTCGTAAACAGCTGGTCACAGCTAAACTGGGAGGTAATAGTGAGTTTAGAGATCGAGATCACCGACTCAGTGAGGCGCATTGAGTCCACAACACGTTTTTTCCATTTCTCCCAGTAAGATATTTTACTTCCCCTGGCATAGATACCAGATAAAAAGGACCAACAGCTTTTAGGGTTTCTTCCAAAAGACTCAGGCAAAGTGGGGTGAGTTTCAAAATGGCAGCAGATGGATTTGAACCCCGGTTCCTTCGACTTATTTTTTAAAGTGGATATGGCTGTACAAAATGTCAAGACTCCTATACTTATGCTGTGCATAGATTACAATTATTAGTGGATGCACGTGTCAGTGACTGTAGGATCCCTTGTGTCAGTGACTGTAGGATCCCTTGTGTCAGTGACTGTAGGATCCCTTGTGTCAGTGACTGTAGGATCCCTTGTGTCAGTGACTGTAGGATCCCTTGTGTCAGTGACTGTAGGATCCCTTGTGTCAGTGACTGTAGGATCCCTTGTGTCAGTGACTGTAGGATCCCTTGTGTCAGTGACTGTAGGATCCCTTGTGTCAGTGACTGTAGGTCCCTTGTGTCAGTGACTGTAGGATCCCTTGTGTCAGTGACTGTAGGTCCCTTGTGTCAGTGAATGTAGGATCCCTTGTGTCAGTGACTGTAGGATCCCTTGTGTCAGTGACTGTAGGATCCCTTGTGTCAGTGGCTGTAGGATCCCTTGTGTCAGCGACTGTAGGATCCCTTGTGCATGAAGACATGATGTAGGTTTTTGCACGCCATTTGATGGGGAACATCTTGTATGTTGATTTTCTGGAGAGAAAAAAGAAGAATTTGATTAATTTTGTCTAGCAGGTTGTTAACTTTCTTTTAGGTAACTCGCTAAATTGTTAAGATTCCACATTATTTAAAAACTGAGTATTGCTTCTTGAATCTGATCTATGGTTCTAAAGAAACCGCAATAGAAGCACTTACCATAACCTTGTTTGCTGCAGCCAATACGCCTGCCCTTCACCGTTAAAGCCATTTCTAGCCTTACTTTTCTACAAACACAATTATAATGCACACTGTATAATCAAATAACAGATAAATTTGATTATAAATTTGCCGATTCAAGAAATGTTTAAAAAACGCAGGTTAGATCAATTTGAATTCGATCGTTATTTTAATAAGTAATTGGCCACTAAGTGGCCACTGCCATCGCGGCTGTCAGGTCCAGTGTACTGTTTCTCTCTGGCATGGTCAGATTGCTTTATTGATTCTCAGATGTAATTTCACGTAGCTAATTACCAGTATCAACCTTATGCTTCCAGATAGTTTACCCCACGTGGTCCCAGCACAATATCTAATATCACATGGATACCACGCCAGTATGATTAGGTTCTGTGTGGCTGGCGTGATGGATGATGGCGTCGGCTTTTCAGAATTTGCCCTACAGCGGAAGTAGTTCATTTAGTAGCAGTCTGGAGTTCGCTATGTCAAACGTTTCATTTTAGATTTTTTACATATTTGATTTTGTTTTAGTAATATATTATGTCTCTTCAATGTATACATGTGTACCAAAAAATTATATAATGTTTTTAATAACCTTATACGGAGAATCAACTAGTTTAGTTTGACAGTTATATACAGCAGTTAATTGTCATGTTTTAATACGAACATTTTGAACATGAAAAAACTGAAAGTCTAATTTTACAGCCAAACCACATCAGACGATCATTAATCCAAAAGGTGTGCGATCACATTTCAATGCCTTGTGCATGCGTGGTATTGACGTCCGGGATGAGACATTGTGACATTTATTGGTGCGTTAGTGTTTCATAAATAAGGATCCGACCACAAGAAAGACGCTTGATCGAGTCTCACTCTTCCGTGCGTCGTCAGCTGAGTGAACGACCAACGTTATTTTGTCGACTGTAAAATTGTGTAGACAGTTAAAAATTGACAGTTTGTGTGCAGACAAATCTCAGCTGCCTACAAACTTGGGGTCAGTTATATATCATGAAATTGACCCCATGTCTGCTAGCATGTGATATATTGCGAATCTATCCTAGTTCTGTAATATTTAGTGGCTTTTAGGGCCTCCACGGCCAAGCGTATGTCTGAATGACATGTCAGAGCAAAGTATTTCTCAGCCTAATGTCAAATGCATTAAATCATTTTGGTTAAGAGCTTTCTGACTAGATTATTGTTCCATTTTCTAGATCAAAGTGAAGGCTTCAGTCCTTCATCTGGCCCAGATGTCCACTCAAACGGGTTGTCTTTATGTTCCGGCACAGACAAACTTTTGACATCTTCTGTTGACTAATTCTTTGTATATTGTTTGAGCATGCAACCTACCATAGTATATGATGAGTACTATCAATAGTGACAGTACTGTCATGGCAGATGTGTACAGGAAAGAAGATTGTTTTTATTCATAATTACAAGACTCCTGTTTTCTTTTGCAATTTTGTTTTAACCAGTTACTACCAGATATAGTTAACATGGAATTTTTGAAATGGTAGTATTGTTCTGTGCAAAAGTAGTGTTTGATTTGATTTTCTTCAGCATTAAGTACCACGACGGATGTGAAAAAATCTTCTTTTTTGTCGTCGATTTCAAAGTTTTGTAGAAATGTTAACTAGTGCCTTCTGACAAAAACATCGGCGAGTTACACATGGTTAGATAGGCATTCTTGTGTGCTAGTTTCTACAAGATTTCAACACATCTTGCATCAAGCTGATGTCTATTTGTTGGTTTGCAGCACCAAGCTATGAAGCGCCACAATGAGGCTTGGCAGGACAGTCTGCGTTATCGCCGTCCTGATCTCGACCGCATGTCTGGCGTACGGCGCATCACTATCAATAGCAACCCGATGATCGGAGACCAGGGCGCAGCCCGTCTCGCCGAGGCACTCAAAGATGACCTCTGGCTTAAAGGTGACTGTTTATTGATATGTCTTTGTGATGCCATTGCCATGTAAATACCAGTGGACCACCTCTTATAAGGCCCCTCTTACCTTAGGCCACACCTCACCTGAAACCACCTTGCCATGCAGCAAATAGATCTTTACCATAATAATCGCCCTTCACCAGAGGCCACCTCTCTGATAAGATCATTGTACCTTTACAGAAGGGCTGGCCTGATAAGAGGGTGACTTACTGTGCACAGGGTGGATCTGTTGTTAACATAGATTAATCAAGATCAGCGTATCCTGCCTGACAACACCAGCTAATGTCTTTACCTGAAGGATTTGTGTGAATTTTGATCAGCCTTTCTGGACATACTAATTTCTTGGTTTAACTATAAACTGTCTAGTAATAATATCATCTAGAAGGTTGTGCAAAACTATTAAAAAGTTGGATAATTTATGGATAAGTTTTCCATAATATATATGTTTTTTATCTGCAAAAATTCCATCAAAGTATTGTTGGAAGTGATGGGAGCATTAAACAGTTGTTAAATAAGATCAGTAATGTGCCTCAATGATGCATCATATACCCCAATAACATGACTGTAAACTGTGTACCCCAATAACATGACTGTAAACAGTGTACCCCAATAACATGACTGTAAACTGTGTACCCCAATAACATGACTATAAACAGTGTACCCCAATAACATGACTGTAAACTGTATACCCCAATAACATGACTGTAAACTGTGTACCCCAATAACATGACTGTAAACTGTGTACCCCAATAACATGACTGTAAACTGTGTACCCCAATAACATGACTGTAAACTGTGTACCCCAATAACATGACTGTAAACTGTGTACCACAATAACATGACTAAACTGTGTACCCCAATAACATGACTGTAAACTGTGTACCCCAATAACATGACTGTAAACTGTGTACCACAATAACATGACTAAACTGTGTACCCCAATAACATGACTGTAAACTGTGTACACCAATAACATGACTGTAAACTGTGTACCCCAATAACATGACTATAAACAGTGTACGCCATCCACTTTATACTTGTATGGAATTACCATGCTCTCAATAATGTCCATTTGTGAATGACCACTGCTTTCTCCTGGTCAGCGCTGGACCTACAACAGAGTGGCTTGACCAACAAGGGAGCCAATGCCTTGCTGGATGTGCTCAAGTACAATACCACCATTGTTGTGCTGGATGTCCGTCAGAACCCAATGATAGGTAGGTTCCACCCGAGTCAAGCCATTTGCCAATGTAACTTGGAGTTATGACTATAAGACAAACAACAACAGTTACCAATATTGGATAGATCTTTTTTGTTGCCATTAAACAACAGTGGTTAGCCATTATACTGTGTTTGTTACAAAACTTTGATTGACGTGGAGGGAAACACGAAAAGTTAGCATAGTTTAGCAGAACAATAGGGCATGTTGCCATGTGCAGTAAGCCACCGTCTACTCTATTGATACCTGGCACATCTGTTGTTGACCATTTAGTTACTTAGAATGTTGGTGTTATTGATCACACTTCATGGCAGAGTAGGCAGCCATTTCATTTAACCTGCAGGTTGGTCATATTACCCTGAATATTATTAGCATATTTGCACAAAAAGTAATATTTTTTGTAGTTATGCTGGAGAAAGTGGGATAGAAAACACACCTACTGCTGGTTAGGTTTACTATCATAATTGATATTTTAAGATTGCTCCTGTGATTTCTAGCAAAAGTCTGTCTTATTGTTACACACGTCGGTCAGGCCAGCTGCTGTGGCCTTTTATTGAATGGCTGAACTAATCGGCGAGACAAGCATAGGTGCCATAAGATCCATTCCAATTGCCGTCCCCCAAGTCCGTGGCTTATCAGTTGCCAGTTGGCCTTGAAAATGGCCACTCACTAATCCGGCCATTAGTTCTCATAATCCATTTTTTTGGTCATGGGAAGCCATCAGATTCTGAACTTAATCCTGTTTATGTGAACGAAACTACGTCTTGGTGTCCACCTGGGGACTGGTCTGTGTAACTACTCTCCGTTCGTTCGGTCCATCCTTAATAATAATAATAGTAATAAGTAAATTTATAAAGCGCCATAAATCTAGACAAAAGTCCATCCAGAGGCGGTGTGAGACAAATAAAATACATAAATACTGATAAATACTGAAAATTTAAAAGCATGGCACATAACCAGAGTAGTTGTGTGTGTGTGTGTGTGTGCGTGTGCGTGTGCGTGTGCGTACATTTCTTATGATGCATATATTATGTCATATTTTAACTAATTTTATCATATGTAAACTTGCTGAATAAATAGTGATAAAATTAGTTAAAACATGACACAATATGTGCATCATAAATAAGAAATGTATGCTCAAAACATTGCTGCATAGAATAATATACTTGAAACATTGCAGCAGAGTATATCATATTTAAAACATTGCAGCAAATACTTGAAATATTGCAAAAAAGTCTAAGCAGGGTCTAACATAATTGAAACATTGCAGCAGAGTATAACATACTTGAAATATAGCAGCAGAGTCTAGCATACTTGAAACATTGCAGTAGAGTCTAACTTACTTGAAACATCGCAGCAGGGTCTAGCATACTTGAAACATTGCAGCAGAGTCTAACATAATTGAAACATTGCAGCAGAGTATAACGTACTTGAAACATAGCAGCAGAGTCTAGCATACTTGAAACATTGCAGCAGAGTCTAACATAATTGAAACATTGCAGCAGAGTATAACATACTTGAAACATAGCAGCAGAGTCTAGCATACTTGAAACATAGCAGCAGAGTCTAGCATACTTGAAACATTGCAGCAGAGTCTAACATAATTGAAACATTGCAGCAGAGTCTAACATAATTAAAACGTTGCAGCAGAGTCTAGCATACTTGAAACATTGCAGCAGAGTCTAACACAGGGGTGGCCAACCAGTCAGAGACTAAGAGCCACATTTGTTACTGTGTTACCGCAAAGAGCCACATCATACATATGGGCACACATGAACATCACCCCATCGCTTCCTCTCTCACACACACACACAGACCTCTGCTCAGCCAGATTTATTGTAAATGTCACACACCAACATGATAATGACAGAAATTGACTCCTACAGTACTAAGACCACAGGCCAGTCATTTTCAACAATGAACATTGTGTGCACTGTTTCACACACACAAACTCTCAGTTCAACCAAGTCCAGAAACAAAAATATAATAATTTACAATTGCGTTTTTCTTTTACTACGCATGTTGCTTAGTGGGACTTCTGGCATTCCTTGCCTTGAACAATCCTCTTCAAATCTGGCTTGTATTCCGTTGTTGCCACTCGAAGCAATTCTTTCACATGGGTGTCAGTCAGAACAGATCGATGCTTTGATTTCACGTGTTTCAGGGTAGAAAACACAGACTCGCAGACGTATGTTGACCCAAACATTGACAGTATCTTAAGCGCAGCCCGTTTGACATTGGGGTATTTTTCCATTGGCACACTTTTCCAGAACTCAATGGTCCCTTCCCTTAAAGCAGGTTTCAGTTGGTCCTCCTCACAAAGATCGATCATCTCCAACTCAGCCGCAGCCTCATCTGTGACTAGCGGGGCTTTCAAACAGTCCGTCTCCGCATTAAATGGGTCGACGAGGAACGTAATATGTGGCCTTTTCAGTTGTAGATCACGGAACCGGGTCACAAAGCTTTCGTGCAGGTTTTCAACCAGTGTTGCATATCTGGCTGTTTGCTTATTAAGGGCGGCGCTGGTGACTTGCCCACTGGCTTTTAGCAGAGTGGGAAAATGCGTTAAATCTCCCTTTTGAATATGCGTCTTGAACAGCTTCAGTTTGTTGACAAACGCAAACACACTTTGCACCAGGTCAGGCAGCATTTTTAACTTACCCTGCAGGGTCAGGTTCAGTCTGTCCAAGTGACACAGCATGTCGACCAAAAAGGCCAGATCCATAATCCACTTGAGGTCCGAGAGCTCGGGATAGTCCTTGTCCTTCTCTTCCATGAACAGTTTCACGGCATCCAAAAGCTCAAAGAAGCGAGAGAGTACCTTGCCTTTTGACAGCCACCTCACAGTGCAGTGCAGCGGCAGGTCACCTGGAAGCCCTTGGTCCAGCTCAGCGATGAGATTCTTGAATTGCCTGTGGTTAAGCGCATGTGTGCGGATGTAGTTGACGATTTCCATCACAGGCTTCATGACGTTGTCTAAATTCAATGATTTAGACACGAGTTGCTCCCTGTGGATGATGCAGTGGAAATTCCAAAACTCGGGAAATGTTTGGTCAGC
This sequence comes from Lamellibrachia columna, assembly GCA_963662155.1. Lineage (NCBI taxonomy): Eukaryota > Metazoa > Annelida > Polychaeta > Sabellida > Siboglinidae > Lamellibrachia > Lamellibrachia columna. The sequence goes on along the minus strand of OY759265.1, from coordinate 49,315,678 downwards.
TTTGCACAGCCCCACAAGCCCGTTCACAGATCCGACCATGGCTGGCGCTCCATCCGTGGCTATTGCAGTTAGTTTCGGTATGGGCAGATTTGCTTTCCCAAATGCAGCCATCATTGTTTCTTTCACATCTATGCCACGGGTTCTGTCTTTTAATGGCACAATATCAAGGAGTTCTTCTTTGATCACACAATCGTTTGACACAGACCGTGAGACCGTGCAAATATTGCCAACTGAGGCTTGTCTTGTATGTCACAACTTTCATCCAATGCGACACTAAAATACTCACATGCTTGAAGTTCAGAGTGCAACTGTGATTCAATAGCCGTGTTAATGTCCGATATTCTGTGTTCAACAGTGTGGCGGGACAGTTGGACGTCTGATACCATTCGTTTTAGTTTGTCGTTTTCAGGAGACAAGATTTCAACAACGTCACTGAGGCATTTTTTAACGAACTCCCTTTCATTGTATGGCTTTTTAGCCCGTGCAATGTTCCAAGCCAGTTGATAAGATGCAAGCGTTACAGTCTCTGAGTGCTTCGTAATTTTTTGGAAAAACTGTATCTGCTTTTCTGCCTGACTTTTCAAAGTGACCAACTTGTGCTTGCGAAGTTCAGTCCCTTTTGGAAATTCCTGGTCGATGTTAGCATGGAGTGAGCTGAAGTGGCGCTGAAGATTTGAAGCCTTGAAATGCGCTAATGACGCCTGACATATAAGGCAGAATGGCTTGCCATTACGTTCAACAAAAAAATATAAACTCTCCCACTCTGTTAAAAACGTCCTGTGTTCATCTTCATATTTTCGTTTTGCTGTGCATTTTTTCCCTGCCATTTTGAGAGTGAACTTGACACAAATTGTTTACTCAAATGATCTTGCCCCTACTGGGGAACTTTGCGGTATTTTCATCTCACGCACATGCGCGTTTGACGAAAATACCGTATTGAACTCAAGCGAAGCAAACACGCACATTAAAAAAAACACAAACACAAACTTCGATATGAACGTAAGAGCTGCATGAAACCAGGCAAAGAGCCGCATGCGGCTCGGGAGCCGCGGGTTGGCCAGGCCTGGTCTAACATAATTGAAACATTGCAGCAGAGTCTAACATAATTGAAACATTGCAGCAGAGTATAACATACTTGAAACATAGCAGCAGAGTCTAGCATACTTGAAACATTGCAGCAGAGTCTAACATAATTGAAACATTGCAGCAGAGTATAACATACTTGAAACATAGCAGCAGAGTCTAGCATACTTGAAACATTGCAGCAGAGTCTAACATAATTGAAACATAGCAGCACAGTCTAGCATAATTGAAACATTGCAGCAGAGTCTAACATAATTGAAACATTGCAGCAGAGTCTAGCATACTTGAAACATTGCAGTAGAGTCTAGCATAATTTAAACATTGCAGCAGAGTATAACATACTTGAAACATAGCAGCAGAGTCTAGCATACTTGAAACATTGCAGTAGAGTCTAGCATAATTTAAACATTGCAGCAGAGTATAACATACTTGAAACATAGCAGCAGAGTATAACATACTTGAAACATAGCAGCAGAGTCTAGTATACTTGAAACATTGCAGTAGAGTCTAGCATAATTTAAACATTGCAGCAGAGTATAACATACTTGAAACATAGCAGCAGAGTATAACATACTTGAAACATAGCAGCAGAGTCTAACATATTTGAAACATTGCAGCAGAGTCTAACATACTTGAAACATTGCAGCAGAGCAGGCACGAGTTAATTTCATTTGTTAATTTGTTAATTCAGTTAACTCAATTAAGTTAATTTAATTAATTAACTTTCTACAAAATCGCAAATTAATTTAATTAATTCACTTTACTGGAAGAGGTTAATTTAATTTAATTTAAAAATTCGCAATTAACTTTTTTATTGGGTATATTATTTTGTGCAATCCAGTGGTGACTGCCATTGGCTTGCTGTCAGGAGTAGGAATTAGCTTTGATGATCATAGTGCCCATTAGACACAGCTACTCAGCCAGTGACCCTAGTTCACCCAACTAATATCAAAGAAAGCTTCTAGTCAGGTCCAGGCAGTTGTTTGAACAGTGTCAATGTCCAGCCAGTGTCAATCAGTGAATAAGCTGAACTGTGAGTGTGCCTGGCCAGGTGCTACAGCTGTATTATGTAAGAGTATTGACACCTATTGCTTATGTGGCTTTCATCACCCATCCAAGGGGATGCAATACAAAGTGTATCTGGAGTCTGGAGTTTTTCTAGACATAATCCCACATGACCAAATCCAATCGGACAAATGTGAAAAGTGAATTAACACTGATGAACCAATATTACGTACAGTACAGTACTTATGGTACTATTAGCCTTGTATACTTATCCTTGAATGGATAGATGATCCGGTTTCTTGGTTATTAATATTAAGCATAGTATTGAAATGGCGGTGGTTCTTCCAGCAAGCTAACTTCCTCGTCGTTTTCTCCAGCCCCCGTAACGTTTTCACAAACTCTCGTTCGTGTTGTCGAATGAATGGATAGATGATCCGGTTTCTTGGTTATTAATATTAAGCATATATTTCAAGTTTCTTAGAGGTAATTATGTTTGTATACTTATGTTTGTATGCTTTTAGAAAACATGATTAATTATGTTAATAATGCCAATTCAACGATTTTGTATGTTTGTTTTCTGTGTTTTTAAGTGACGTTAATTGGTAATTTAATTGAAGTTAATTGAAATTAATTGTTAATTGAATGAAAATCAACTGTTAATTTAATTTAATTGAACAATTTGGGAGGTCACATTAATTTAATTGACCTGATAAATGTGTGAGGTTAATTTAATTTAATTGGGAAATTTAATTGTAATTTAATTAATTAACTTTCCAAATTAATTAATTAACATAATTGAAACATTGCAGCAGAGTCTAACATATTTGAAACATTGCAGCAGAGTATAACATACTTGAAACATAGCAGCAGAGTATAACCTATTTGAAACATAGCAGCAAAGTTTAACATATTTCTGCATCTGGATAATTACTCAGCAAAGTCCTACTAGGACAGGTTTTTTCCATTTACTTTTTGTACTTGCCCTGGCATAGACACCAAATAGAAGGGACCAACAGCTTTTAGTGTCTCCTCCTTGAAACATTGCTGCAGAGTATAACTATTGCAGAGTATAATATAGGCCTATTCAGCTTGAGGTTTATCTATGACATTGAATGTTCTCTATTTGTTTCAGATGCTGAGATTCTGCGCAGTATCATGGAGCAGGTCGTCATTAACAGCAACGGCCAAGACAGTCAGGTAACTGCCGCTGCAGTCCTGTTGCCACCTGTCAGTCGTATGATGGCAGTAACTGAGAATGGACTTGTTATGTTTCTGGAGAATGGTACCATCCACTGCAGGGCCACACCTAGACAGAGACACACCCAGTGTAGGGGTAAATGGGCTGTGGGCCTAAGGGAAGGGGGTAATTATTTATAGTGTTGTTTCTTAACAGCAGTGTAGTTTTGTGTTTAGTTTCTTCTGTGTTATGACGAGTCGGTAGTTAATAAAAAATTGAGGGAAATATGCCAAGTAGTTTTGTTACTATTGCCAAGGTTAGGATACACCACTAACAAGATTTAATAAGATTGCCATCCAAGGCAAAGGCCCAGATGGCAAGTGGACAACGAAGCCACTGGCTTATCGAGAGTCCAACATCTTTCATCCATGTGTAACCCACCCTCCTGAGATATGTGTCTACTTTGTTTTTAAACATATTCAAGCTGCTAGCAGTTACAACATACATGCCATCTCTTACTGTTTACCTGTAACTCTTACAGTTACAACATACATGCCATCTCTTATGGTTTACCTGTAACTCTTACAGTTACAACATACATGCCATCTCTTACTGTTTACCTGTAACTCTTACAGTTACAACATACATGCCATCTCTTACGGTTTACCTGTAACTCTTACAGTTACAACATACATGCTGTCTCTTACTGTTTACCTGTAACTCTTACAGTTACAACATACATGCCATCTCTTACGGTTTACCTGTAACTCTTACAGTTACAACATACATGCCATCTCTTACTGTTTACCTGTAACTCTTACAGTTACAACATACATGCCATCTCTTATGGTTTACCTGTAACTCTTACAGTTACAACATACATGCTGTCTCTTACTGTTTACCTGTAACTCTTACAGTTACAACATACATGCCATCTCTTACTGTTTACCTGTAACTCTTACAGTTACAACATACATGCTGTCTCTTACTGTTTACCTGTAACTCTTACAGTTACAACATACATGACATCTCTTACGGTTTACCTGTAACTCTTACAGTTACAACATACATGCCATCTCTTACTGTTTTCCTGTAACTCTTACAGTTACAACATACATGCCATCTCTTACTGTTTACCTGTAACTCTTACAGTTACAACATACATGCCATCTCTTACTGTTTACCTGTAACTCTTACAGTTACAACATACATGCCATCTCTTACTGTTTACCTGTAACTCTTACAGTTACAACATACATGCCATCTCTTACTGTTTACCTGTAACTCTTACAGTTACAACATACATGACATCTCTTACGGTTTACCTGTAACTCTTACAGTTACAACATACATGCCATCTCTTACTGTTAACCTGTAACTCTTACAGTTACAACATACATGACATCTCTTATGGTTTACCTGTAACTCTTACAGTTACAACATACATGCCATCTCTTACTGTTTACCTGTAACTCTTACAGTTACAACATACATGACATCTCTTACGGTTTACCTGTAACTCTTACAGTTACAACATACATGCCATCTCTTACTGTTAACCTGTAACTCTTACAGTTACAACATACATGACATCTCTTATGGTTTACCTGTAACTCTTACAGTTACAACATACATGCCATCTCTTACTGTTAACCTGTAACTCTTACAGTTACAACATACATGACATCTCTTACGGTTTACCTGTAACTCTTACAGTTACAACATACATGCCATCTCTTACTGTTAACTTGTAACTCTTACAGTTACAACATACATGACATCTCTTATGGTTTACCTGTAACTCTTACAGTTACAACATACATGCCATCTCTTACTGTTTACCTGTAACTCTTACAGTTACAACATACATGACATCTCTTACTGTTTACCTGTAACTCTTACAGTTACAACATACATGCCATCTCTTACTGTTTACCTGTAACTCTTACAGTTACAACATACATGCCATCTCTTACTGTTTACCTGTAACTCTTACAGTTACAACATACATGACATCTCTTACGGTTTACCTGTAACTCTTACAGTTACAACATACATGCCATCTCTTACTGTTAACCTGTAACTCTTACAGTTACAACATACATGACATCTCTTATGGTTTACCTGTAACTCTTACAGTTACAACATACATGCCATCTCTTACTGTTTACCTGTAACTCTTACAGTTACAACATACATGACATCTCTTACGGTTTACCTGTAACTCTTACAGTTACAACATACATGCCATCTCTTACTGTTAACCTGTAACTCTTACAGTTACAACATACATGACATCTCTTATGGTTTACCTGTAACTCTTACAGTTACAACATACATGCCATCTCTTACTGTTAACCTGTAACTCTTACAGTTACAACATACATGACATCTCTTACGGTTTACCTGTAACTCTTACAGTTACAACATACATGCCATCTCTTACTGTTAACCTGTAACTCTTACAGTTACAACATACATGACATCTCTTACTGTTTACCTGTAACTCTTACAGTTACAACATACATGACATCTCTTATGGTTTACCTGTAACTGTTACAGTTACAACATACATGACATCTCTTACTGTTTACCTGTAACTCTTACAGTTACAACATACATGAGATCTCTTACTGTTTACCTGTAACTCTTACAGTTACAACATACATGACATCTCTTATGGTTTACCTGTAACTCTTACAGTTACAACATACATGACATCTCTTACTGTTTACCTGTAACTCTTACAGTTACAACATACATGACATCTCTTACTGTTTACCTGTAACTCTTACAGTTACAACATACATGACATCTCTTATGGTTTACCTGTAACTCTTACAGTTACAACATACATGCTGTCTCTTACTGTTTACCTGTAACTCTTACAGTTACAACATACATGACATCTCTTACTGTTTACCTGTAACTCTTACAGTTACAACATACATGCCATCTCTTACTGTTTACCTGTAACTCTTACAGTTACAACATACATGACATCTCTTATGGTTTACCTGTAACTGTTACAGTTACAACATACATGACATCTCTTACGATTTACCTGTAACTCTTACAGTTACAACATACATGACATCTCTTATGGTTTACCTGTAACTGTTACAGTTACAACATACATGACATCTCTTACGGTTTACCTGTAACTCTTACAGTTACAACATACATGCCATCTCTTACGGTTTACCTGTAACTCTTACAGTTACAACATACATGCCATCTCTTACTGTTTACCTGTAACTCTTACAGTTACAACATACATGACATCTCTTACGGTTTACCTGTAACTCTTACAGTTACAACATACATGCCATCTCTTACTGTTTACCTGTAACTCTTACAGTTACAACATACATGACATCTCTTACTGTTTACCTGTAACTCTTACAGTTACAACATACATGCCATCTCTTACTGTTTACCTGTAACTCTTACAGTTACAACATACATGCCATCTCTTACTGTTTACCTGTAACTCTTACAGTTACAACATACATGCCATCTCTTACTGTTTACCTGTAACTCTTACAGTTACAACATACATGCCATCTCTTACTGTTTACCTGTAACTCTTACAGTTACAACATACATGCCATCTCTTACTGTTTACCTGTAACTCTTACAGTTACAACATACATGCCATCTCTTACTGTTTACCTGTAACTCTTACAGTTACAACATACATGACATCTCTTACGGTTTACCTGTAACTCTTACAGTTACAACATACATGCCATCTCTTACTGTTAACCTGTAACTCTTACAGTTACAACATACATGACATCTCTTATGGTTTACCTGTAACTCTTACAGTTACAACATACATGCCATCTCTTACTGTTTACCTGTAACTCTTACAGTTACAACATACATGACATCTCTTACGGTTTACCTGTAACTCTTACAGTTACAACATACATGCCATCTCTTACTGTTAACCTGTAACTCTTACAGTTACAACATACATGACATCTCTTACGGTTTACCTGTAACTCTTACAGTTACAACATACATGCCATCTCTTACTGTTTACCTGTAACTCTTACAGTTACAACATACATGCCATCTCTTACTGTTTACCTGTAACTCTTACAGTTACAACATACATGCCATCTCTTACTGTTTACCTGTAACTCTTACAGTTACAACATACATGACATCTCTTATGGTTTACCTGTAACTCTTACGGTTACAACATACATGACATCTCTTACGGTTTACCTGTAACTCTTACAGTTACAACATACATGACATCTCTTATGGTTTACCTGTAACTCTTACAGTTACAACATACATGCCATCTCTTACTGTTAACCTGTAACTCTTACAGTTACAACATACATGACATCTCTTACGGTTTACCTGTAACTCTTACAGTTACAACATACATGCCATCTCTTACTGTTAACCTGTAACTCTTACAGTTACAACATACATGACATCTCTTATGGTTTACCTGTAACTCTTACAGTTACAACATACATGCCATCTCTTACTGTTTACCTGTAACTCTTACAGTTACAACATACATGACATCTCTTACTGTTTACCTGTAACTCTTACAGTTACAACATACATGCCATCTCTTACTGTTTACCTGTAACTCTTACAGTTACAACATACATGACATCTCTTATGGTTTACCTGTAACTGTTACAGTTACAACATACATGACATCTCTTACTGTTTACCTGTAACTCTTACAGTTACAACATACATGACATCTCTTATGGTTTACCTGTAACTCTTACAGTTACAACATACATGCCATCTCTTACTGTTTACCTGTAACTCTTACAGTTACAACATACATGACATCTCTTACTGTTTACCTGTAACTCTTACAGTTACAACATACATGCCATCTCTTACTGTTTACCTGTAACTCTTACAGTTACAACATACATGCCATCTCTTACTGTTTACCTGTAACTCTTACAGTTACAACACACATGCCATCTCTTACTGTTTACCTGTAACTCTTACAGTTACAACATACATGACATCTCTTATGGTTTACCTGTAACTCTTACAGTTACAACACACATGCCATCTCTTACTGTTAACCTGTAACTCTTACAGTTACAACATACATGACATCTCTTATGGTTTACCTGTAACTCTTACAGTTACAACACACATGCCATCTCTTACTGTTAACCTGTAACTCTTACAGTTACAACATACATGCCATCTCTTACTGTTTACCTGTAACTCTTACAGTTACAACATACATGCCATCTCTTACTGTTAACCTGTAACTCTTACAGTTACAACATACATGACATCTCTTACGGTTTACCTGTAACTGTTACAGTTACAACATACATGCCATCTCTTACGGTTTACCTGTAACTCTTACAGTTACAACATACATGCCATCTCTTACTGTTAACCTGTAACTCTTACAGTTACAACATACATGACATCTCTTATGGTTTACCTGTAACTCTTACAGTTACAACAAACATGACATCTCTTACGGTTTACCTGTAACTCTTACAGTTACAACATACATGCCATCTCTTACTGTTAACCTGTAACTCTTACAGTTACAACATACATGACATCTCTTATGGTTTACCTGTAACTGTTACAGTTACAACATACATGACATCTCTTACGGTTTACCTGTAACTCTTACAGTTACAACATACATGCCATCTCTTGCTGTTTACCTGTAACTCTTACAGTTACAACATACATGCCATCTCTTGCTGTTTACTTGTAACTCTTACAGTTACAACATACATGACATCTCTTACGGTTTACCTGTAACTCTTACAGTTACAACACACATGCCATCTCTTACTGTTTACCTGTAACTCTTACAGTTACAACATACATGACATCTCTTACGGTTTACCTGTAACTCTTACAGTTACAACATACATGACATCTCTTACGATTTACCTGTAACTCTTACAGTTACAACACACATGCCATCTCTTACTGTTTACCTGTAACTCTTACAGTTACAACATACATGACATCTCTTACGGTTTACCTGTAACTCTTACAGTTATAACACACATGCCATCTCTTATGGTTTACTTGTAACTTTTACAGTTACAACATACATGCCATCTCTTACTGTTTACCTGTAACCCTTACAGTTAAACATACATGCCATCTCTTACAGTTACAACACACATGCCATATCTTACTGTTTACTTGTAACTCTTACAGTTACAACATACATGACATCTCTTATGGTTTACCTGTAACTCTTACAGTTACAACATACATGCCATCTCTTACTGTTAACCTGTAACTCTTACAGTTACAACATGCCATCTTTTACTGTTTACTTGTAACTCTTACAGTTACAACATGCCATCTTTTACTGTTAACCTGTAACTCTTACAGTTACAACATACATGACATCTCTTATGGTTTACCTGTAACTCTTACAGTTACAACATACATGCCATCTCTTGCTGTTTACCTGTAACTCTTACAGTTACAACGTACATGCCATCTTTTACTGTTTACTTGTAACTTTTACAGTTACAACATACATGCCATCTCTTACTGTTTACCTGTAACCCTTACAGTTAAACATACATGACATCTCTTACAGTTACAACACACATGCCATCTCTTACAGTTTACTTGTAACTCTTACAGTTACAACATACATGCCATCTCTTACTGTTTACTTGTAACTCTTACAGTTACAACATACATGTTATCTCTTACGGTTTACCTGTAACTCTTACAGTTACAACATACATGTTATCTCTTACGGTTTACCTGTAACTCTTACAGTTACAACATACATGCCATCTCTTACGGTTTACCTGTAACTTACAGATTTTCTGAAATTTGAGTCTTGCTAGCGTAGGAAACATTCCTTACAGTTTTATGCATTTCAACGGTATAAAACCCGCACTTGTCGAATGGCATGCGAATAACCGATCGTCAATTCAAAGCACTTTGAAAGAGAGACGTTACGAATATCTTAAGACTACGCAGTCAGCCATGCCAAAGTCACGACATCCAATCAGTATATCACAGATTGCACGGAAAGCTCCCTCTGAACACCCATGTCAAACCAGTCCGAGACTCCTTGTTTCACCCTCCGGTCTCCTTATACAACCCTTTATATTATCCCTGTGACTATCTTCTTCAGAAGATGATAAATCCAGTGTTAAAGTGGCTGATGTCAATGTGTGTACGTTGCCATCTTGAATCACCTCCAGGCTGTATGAAGCGGTTGTACACACTTTGGTTTGTTCGAAAATACCTGTGAGCATGGCACAGCGGCGCTGCTCTCAGATCCAACGTTCTTCAAGTAATACACTTCAATACTAACTAAAGCACTAAGAAACTAATCCATGGTCCGGCCCATAATCTTAGATTACAGACTGAACAGAGACACTCGCTTCTGATTAGACTGTTGCACAGGCCATTGTTACAGTGGCGCCATCTAGGGAATGATGGCCTCTAGGGGGATGATTTGAGAAGCCGTGCATAATATTAATTTGTTGTATAGTACGGACTTTCTGCGGGCTCCCGAATATGTGCATAAGGAAATACGATTGTTGTTGTAGTTCAAGTGGATCAAGGCGCCGCCGCTACAAGACGGCATGACCAAGATGAAACAGAGAAAACGTCGAACCAAGACACTTCAGTGCAGCTTTGGCAAGAAGACAACTATTAAGGTGAGAGCCAGCAGTACTCCCTCATCTCCTGCAGTCTTACAGGCTAACAAAAATATTTTTTTAAATGGTAGAGTGATATAGTTTTATTCTTAAAAAAAAAATTTTTGCCCCATTTTTACATGTTTACAATAAAATAAATGAGTACAGAGTGTATATGTAATCGGTGGTTATAGTTTAGCACCAAGACTTATTATATTGACATAGGTAAATGTTGTCAAAGCCAAATTGAGAATGCAAGCCGAAATTGTTTTCGTTTACTCTTTGATGAAAAGCAGTTATGCCAACGTGCTCCAGGTGGAGCTACCGTCGTTGCTCAGGAGGGACCTGCTTGGAGACAGTAAACACTTAGTGACTGTCTTGCTCATGCTGCATCAAAATTGCTGACTTTATTGGTGATCGAGCCCTGGGATGCCTATGGACACTCTGCTGATGCATGTCTGCATTAACGCATAAAGACACAAACCTCAGTTATTGCTGCAACATCCATCAAATAATTACATTAAAATAGACTCCATAGGTTCACTAGTTAACATGAGTGATCTTAGCAGGCTGTTTAGCCACTCTCCAGAGTGACAGTCTGTAGGACTTTTGCTCCCAGTTCCCGCGTTGATCGTCTCTTCAATCAATTTATGTCCCGCGTAACCATTTAATCAACTGTTTTTATGTAACCAATTTACCGACATTGGAGCAGGTTCTTGTTAAGCCCAATTACTAATAGCATCCTGTTTCCCCTGTTTCCCCCGTACACTCAGCTGTATGGTGTATGCATGTATGTATCTAACATGCATGTATGTATCTAACATGCATGTATGTATCTAACATGTATGTATGTACAGTGTATCTAACATGTATGTATGTACAGTGTATCTAACATGCATGTATGTACAGTGTATCTAACATGCATGTATGTACAGTGTATCTAACATGCATGTATGTTCAGTGTATCTAACATGCATGTATGTACAGTGTATCTAACATGCATGTATGTACAGTGTATCTAACATGCATGTATGTACAGTGTATCTAACATGCATGTATGTACAGTGTATCTAACATGTATGTATGTACAGTGTATCTAACATGCATGTATGTACAGTGTATCTAACATGCATGTATGTACAGTGTATCTAACATGTATGTATGTACAGAGTATCTAACATGCATGTATGTACAGTGTATCTAACATGTATGTATGTACAGTGTATCTAACATGCATGTATATATCTAACATGCATGTATGTACAGTGTATCTAACATGCATGTATGTATCTAACATGCATGTATGTACAGTGTATCTAACATGTATGTACAGTGTATCTAACATGCATGTATGTATCTAACATGCATGTATGTACAGTGTATCTAACATGCATGTATGTACAGTGTATCTAACATGTATGTATGTACAGTGTATCTAACATGTATGTATGTATGTACAGTGTATCTAACATGTATGTATGTACAGTGTATCTAACATGCATGCATGTATTTAACATGCATGCGTGTTTCTAACATGCATGCATGTACAGTGTATCTAACATGCATGCATGTTTCTAACATGCATGCATGTACAGTGTATCTAACATGCATGCATGCATCTATGAATGTACAGAGTGGTGGAATAATGTGATGAAATAGCTTTCGTGCGCTAATTCCAGTGTGGATTAATGCTTCCCAGAAAAGTCGAGTTGATGTTCAGACGAATGGGACTGTCAGGGAGTGACGTGTAAAGCACTTTGCGTGGTCCCAAGGAATGGATACCACAGTGCATATCAACAAACCTTTTAGCAAGCTGGTTAATTTTGTATAATAATATAAACAAATGTCATGTATTGTCCCCCAGGAGTTGTGCCTTCTACCTATAGCAGATATGTTTCTTGTATTATAGATCAGTGCAAGTGTCGGTCGGCGGCGGTCCTGCAGTGTGGGGGCTGCGGTCAATCAGCAGCCACTCGGGCCGGGAGTGGTCAAGCCAGGTCCAGGGATGCCGTGGCGGACCGCCATGCGGGCAGCCAGGTTCAGGTAGGTTCAGACCCAGCACATTGCAAAACAGGTTTGTTGTCGTTACAATACAATAATACAATAAAGAAGACTTCTACAGCGCCAAAATACTCAGAAAACTGCGCTCCGCAGCACACCAATACCAAAGTGTTAGACAAAGCTTAATCCAAATTCAATTCCGAATCGTCATCAGTGATGGTTGTGTGCTGAGGAGCCAAGGAGGATAGACCAGGTCAAATGGGTAGGTTTTTAGATGACACCAAAATGTTGATATATCTTCACATGACTTAACACTGACAGGTAATGAATGCAACAAAGTAGATGCAGCAATAATTATTGAGAAAGCTCTAGTTCCAATGTTTGTTTTAATTCTGGGAATAAAAAGTAAATGCGAAGTAGATCGAATCTGCCTAGCCTTTCTTGCGAGAGTGAGCAGCGAATGTAAATATGCCGGTTGCCCGGATGAAAGTGCTTGATATAGGTAATAGTGCATATCTTGAAAATAATGCGATGTCGAATCGGTAGCCAGTGTAGAGATTTTAAAAGTGGCACGGAGTGTGAGAAATGAGGCAATTTAGTAATTACCCTTGACAAGCAATTCTGCACACACTCAAGTTTCATGATATCCTTGAGAGCAATATTATGATGTATGGAATTGCAATAGTCAAGCCTACTGCTAACAAGAGCAGTTGCAATAGTTTTCGCAACAGAAAGAAGCAAATATCGACAGATATGGCAAAGGTCACGAATGTGATAAAAACAACAAGAAATGTAGATTTATGTATCATCTGCATAAAGGCGGTGATCCAGGCTATGACTTTGGATAACTGAGCTTAACGAAGTAGCGTAGAGAGTGATTTAACAAGATTGCCATCCCAAACAACAAGTTCCAGATGACAAGTGGACAAGGAAGCCATTGGCTTATTGAGGGTCCAACAATTTTCCCATCTATGTGTAGCCCACCCTTATCAAATATCTGTAAATTATATTTTTAGACATATTTATACTACTAGCATTAACACAATCATTTGGCAGTTTGTTCCATTCATTTATCACCCTCTGTGAGAAAGAGTACTTTCTCATGTCCAACCTACACTGCTCCTTAACTAATGCTGCTTTGTGTCCTCTGGTTCTACTGCCTTCTTTAAGTTTGAAGAACATATTCCTATCAACATCCTCATAACCGTTCACTATTTTAAACACTTCTATTTTGTCTCCTCTTAGTCTCCTGGTCTCTAGTGTTGTCAAACCACATTGTAATAAGCGGCTTTCATAACTAAGGTCTCTCAATTCTGGAATCATTTTAGTTGCTCTTCGTTGTATTCTTTCTAGCTTGTCTATGTCCTTTTTACGATACGGCCTCCTTGCTTGAATACAATATTCCAAATGTGGTCTAACTATTGCTTTGTACAGGGGTACAATTAGCTGTTTCTCCTTATACGTGATAGTTCTCCTAATTAGCCCTAGAATTTGATTTCCTTTCGAAGCAGCAATCCGACATTGCTCATGTCAGCACTAAATGTTACTCCTAAGTCCTTTTCTTGTGTGGTTCTACCTGGTACAGCATCCTCCATTTTATATTCTCCGTCCATGTCTTATGTGTATACATTTACACTTCCCAAAATTGAATAACATTTGCCATTTTTCTGGCCATTTAACTAATTTATCTAGATCATCCTGTAAACTTTGCTTATCTGTAACATTAGTAACCTTTTTGAATAATTTTGTGTCATCTGCAAATTTCAGTACTTTGCTAGATATGTCATCATCATATTAAAAACAGTATAGGGCCTAATACTGATCCCTGTGATACCCCACTCAGAACAGATTTCCAGTTTGAAATATCACCATCTACTATTACTCTCTGTCTTCTGTGTGTAAGCCACTCTATCCAGTTGATTACATCATTACGTATGCCATGGGCTTTTAGTTTAAGTAACAATCTTTGATATGGCACTTTATCGAAAGCTTTCTGAAAATCAAAGTAGACAACATCCACTGATAACCCGTCATCTACCCACCCACTTTGTAATTTCTTCCAAAAACATAAGAGATTGGTTAGAAATGACCTTGCTTTTAGGAACCCATGTTGAGATGTATTTATTAATTTATGTTTTACAAGGAATTCCACCATGTGTTCTCTAATTAATGTTTCAAGTAATTTACATACAACTGTTGTTAAACTCACTGGTCTGTAATTTTCTGGCTTGTTCCTCGATCCCTTCTTAAATAGCGGTGTAATGTTTGTTTCTTTCCTTTCTGATGGAACTATTCCTTCTTCTAGTGACAAGTTAAACAATTTTACAAGTGGTGTACTAATTTGTTCAACAATTTCCTTAAGCAGTTTCGGTGGTATCCCATCATCTTTCATCTTCTTAATTTTCTTTGCTATCATTTCAGAAGTTACAAATAACTGCCCTAAATAGTCTGATTTACTGCCCTCAAATTTAGTCAATGGAACTGGAAGTGAGCTGATATCTTCTGTGGTAAAAACTGAGCTGAAATACGCATTCAGGACCTCTGCCATTTGAAACCCATCTGAAATTATGTTTCCAATGTTGTTTTCCAGTGGTCCGACCTTATCTCGAACTTTCTGTTTACTCGTTACATAAGCATAGAAATTCTTGCTGTCATTTTTTATAATACCTGCCAATATTTTGTTAAAGGTTCTTTAGGATTTTCTAATTTCAGTTGTAGCTAGGTTAAGTGCCTCATTGTAATTTGCATAGTTTTCATCCTTTCTGGTACGCCTATAAACCCTCCACATAGTTTGCTTAAACACTATTTTTCTAATAGCTTCTTTTGACAAGTGTTTCTTTCAAGACCGTTTTCCTTGTTTTTTCAAGGGAACAAATTTATCGATGATCTCTCAATTTCATATTTTTGAATATTCCAACATTCAATTGCAGTCTTATTCCTCAGCATGTTATTCCAATCTAGCTTTGCTAAGTATTTTCTCATATCTTTATTGTTACCTTTGTGGAAGTTTCTCCTATACGTTTTTTTTTTTACTTCCTGATTTTACATTGATGTCAAAATGTATTTGATTGTGGTCACTGTTACCCAATGGTTCATGTATTTTTATATTGTCCACTAATTCTTTTTGTGATGACAAAACTATATCTAATACATTATCTCCTCTGGTTTGTTCTAGCACGTGTTGAGTAAGGAAGCTATCCTGAATTAAAAATAGAAATTGTTGGTCCTCACCCCCTGTACTCTCTAGAGATTTTCATTGTATGTGTCCATGGTTAAAATCTCCCATTATGATACATTCCCCTTTACTAATTTCCATTATAGCATTTTTTATTTTTGTGTTTTATCTTCTTCATTTATGTTTGGACTTCAGTAAACTAATACAATAGTTAATTTTTAGTTTCCTGAAACTATTTTGCACCAAACAGCTTCATCGCAATCTGCTTCCCTTTCTAATTTTATTTCATGAGCCTGAATAGATTCTTTACATAAAATAGCTCCCCCTCCCCTTCTTCCTATTCGATCTCTCCTATACATTACGTATCCTGTCAATCTTAATTCAGCATCTGTTATGTCTGTGTTGGCCCATGATTTGGTAATACCAATTATGTGAGGGTCAGTATCTTCTACCATAACGTTTAATTCATTTTTCTTATCTACTATACTCCTAGCATTTAAACACACGCATTTATGACCTGCTTCAGACCTATTTTTAGGACATTTTGTTATTGATTTGTCTGTACTAGTGGCCTCTTGTCCTGCTTGAGGCATATCTAAGTAAAGAGAAATGGTCCAAGAACAGAACCCTGACGAACACCACATGAAGTAGGAAGTGATGTTGAAAGGCACTCAGCTATGTTAACTCTTTGATGTCTATCAGTTAGATATGATGAAAACCAGCATAATGTTAAGCCAGATACACCATACCACAAAGCGGTTGATAATAATGGTATGATCGATGGTATCAAAGAAAGCTGATAGATCTAGCTGGGTAAGGACTGTTACTTACACATTGTCCATATTTGGGGTTACATCATTATGCATTTTTAAGATAGCAATCTCTGTAGAGTGAAATTGTTTGTATGCTGATTGTGATACATTAAATAAACCATTTAACCTGATTTGAGACCTTAGGTGGCTTGTAACAAGCCAACAACTATTTCAAGTATTTTAGAAAAAAACCTAAGGTTAGAAATAGGTCTGTAACTGTTTCGGTCATATTTAGACAGAGATGTCGTCTTAAGAAGTGGGCCGACATGCGCTTGTTTGAAATCATCTGGAAACATGCGTGAGCACAGTGATGCATTTATTATATTTGTTATTGGATTAATTAATGAATCAAGACATGCTTTTAATAGTGTTGTAGGTAATGGATCGAGATCACATGACTTGTTTGGACAGGGCATGATTATTTTCCTTACTTCATCAACAGTAGCAGGTGTGAAAGCAGCTAGTGGAGAATTTATTTGCAGCGGATCCAAATTTGCATGATTTGAAGGATGATCTGAAAATGTAGAACATATAAGACTGACTTTGTCCCTGAAATGACTAGAGAAAGTGTCACACAAAGACTTTAATGAAACATGTTTAGGTAGAGATGGCGCAGGCCATCTATGTATAATTTTTTTAATGTAATTCCAAAGTTGACGTGGATTTTCAGAGTTATTTGAAATCATACGAGTATAATAATCCAATTTAGCTTTAGCCATTTGTCTATTGCAATACTGACACTGTTTGGAATAGCGTGACCTGTCCAAAGGTCATGCTATTCCAATGTTTTTCGCCATACCTGCTCGAGATAACGTCGGCATCTCTTTGACTGCAGAATTTCAGGAGTCATCCACGGATATGGTGCTTTTTGTGATACTGATTTGGAGGTTATGGGTGCATGTTTGTTTAGTAGTCTCAAGGACATGATGGTATTGTTTACACAAGCCAAACATATCTCCTGTCGGGTTTCTGACAAGGTCTGATTTAAGAATATCACCAATAAAGGCAGCAATGTCAATCTTATGAATGGGTCTGTAAAATATCCTGCGTTTTGATAATACCGGTGTTCTGGGTATTTTGACATCTACAATGACAGTGTGGTGATCTGCTAACCCATCCACAACTGTAAGTGCCTGGATAGTGTCACAGGTTGGTCGAGTTATTATGAGGTTGAGCCAGTCGCCATGGATGTGTGTTGCAAAAATGATATGTTGTTTTAAATCAAATAACGTCAAAATGCACCAAAGGAAGTGGTTACTGATGATGTATCCAAGCGAAGATTAAAATCACCAAAGATGTAAATTTCTGAGTGCAAGGTTTCTACAGCTATTCTTCAAAGAATTTAGCTGGCTGTCCTGGAGGGCGATAATGATGGAAACTTGAACATTCAGGGATATAACATATATTAACTGTGAAACGTTCTAACAGCAAAAACTGACACCCCCACCTCTTCCAGCTGAACGTGGTCGATGGTGGAAAGTGTAACCCAAAGGAGAAATGCCAGCAATACATGCAACAGTGTCATGTGGTCTGAGCCGTGTTTCTGTAACAGCCAGAATGCCAATCCTTTTAGGAAATTAGCAAATCACTGAGTGAAGTAGTGTTACCCCAAACTGATCGGATGTTTGTTGTTGCAAAACTTACATTATGACTTGAGGCAGGCTCAGGATTGAGACTTAATCTCCAGCTAGCAGAAGCATTATGGCAAGTTTAAAAGTTGGCTTTGAACGAGAGATTGGCAACAGTTAAAACTGTGTAAAAAGTAGGTTTGGGAAATACTGAGACAATCCTCGATTGTTGAGAAGTAAGTGGTTTGCATAGAGCAAAGTCATCACCTCGCAAAGCAAGTGAACTGGACACGAAGAAAATACTAATTATGAATATTGGTGCCATGATATTGACACAGCTTGAAATGTTGTAAAATGTTACAAGTTGTTAAGTTTTAAAAATAATTTAAATATTTTAAAAGTGAAGGTTAAACAAACAAGATGGAACAGCATGTCTAACTGTTTGCACTCAGCATGGGTCAGCTAAATCGCATAGGCACCGTAGTGGCACGTGCAGACTAACAATATGTTTTGTGTACAAAGAAACTTTTAGAGGTCTTCACCCCCCAGGGCACTGCTGGGTGTAACAGAAACGTCTTGTTGAAAGGCCTGTTAGTAAAATGGTTATATGGATTTTCCTTACCTTTCTATTTTACTGATAACCCAGCCAAAGGCGAACAACTGGAAAGCAAACTGTATTATCGCCTAATTTTTTTTTAAACTGTTTAAAACAAATTTCACAGAGTAAAATTTCAAATAAAACTTTGTCTATGCAAATTCTGTAGTACATAAAACATCTTATTATATACACTAATATGGCTTAAAAATGAGAAAGGTAAATCCTTTTAAACAGACAACGACAGAAACCAGTACAACCTCATGCGTCTCCTAGCAACCTAGCTAGAAGTTCAAATCTATTGTGAGTGAACAGTTTAACTAGTTTGCTCAGTCGGTTTAAGAAAAGAGTGCGTACTTTTGTTAAAGTCCCCTCCTCAATTAAATGTCCCTCCTCAATTAAAGGTCCCTCCTCAATTCAATTTTTTTTTGCTAGTCTCCATTCAAATTTATTTTGCGAAATATCAAGCCTACCTAGAATCCACTGCAGCAGGCTAACTTGTTTGGTAAACTTTTGTATGTAGTTTTTGTGAAATCATCAGACAAACTATTTTGGATATCCAGTATTTTGAGCCTTTCCAGATCTAACAACTAAAGCTAATTCTTTCGATGATTTGAACAGAAATATACATTTTTTATTAAATCGACTGCGGATGTTACTTAAACTATTCACACACCACATATTTGGGCATCAACAAACTGGATTCACGATAAGCTAAATCAGTTGAGGATGGAGTTTTAAAATCATCGTTAGGCGACTTGTGAAAGCACGGATAGCCGCATGTCATAGTATACAGAGCCGGACAACTTTTGCCCTTTTTAAATTTAATAGTTTGCCCGATGATTTCACCAAAGCTAAATAACAAATTTGCACAAACGAGCTGGCTTTTCGTAGTGGATTGAGAAAGGTTACATTTTTTTTAAATGACTCTGAAATGAGATGAGCAAAATATCAAATTGAGGAGGATCTTTGAGCAGGACTCTTGGTTTACCATACACGTAATACGTTTGTCAAATTGAAACAATATCAATATGAATAGAAAGGTCAAGGACACTTCCATTAAGACATAAAATGTCGCTAATGTGGGAGCCACATTTTTGCAATAAAACTAAAAATAACAGCATCACATAATGTGATTAATACTAATTTCAGATTATAAAGAATGCTTATGTCAGCATAATAAAAAAAATTCAAATTTTTTTTACACGGGATGTCAAGTCCGTGTGCTGCATAAGTCTTTCAAATATATTACAAATATCACTAGAAATACATGTAATAAATACATGTAAAAAGCATATCAACATTAATCAATAGGTGTAGTTACCTTCTTCTGTTTCAAATCTAATTTTAAATCTGACAAATAGGAAAAAATGCTCAAAACATTATCTTAACTATATAATTTATATAAGACAGTCATGATTATTGTATCTTTTTTTAGCAAATATCCACCTAACTGATTCGTGTGTGTCCTTTAAAATATCTTCTAAAATCTGAACTTTTGACTTGATCATACAGTGGATTGTTTATGTTGCCAGTAGCACCACCTACCAGATTGTGTAGTACTACTTGTCTGCGTTGGCCTGCATTGTTTGTCTGATGATTTCATCAAAACAAAACAACAAATTTGTGTGTATGCACTCTGCAGTTTATATGCTGCTAGCACCTATGTTGACTGATATGAACTAGCATGACTTCTCAATTGTGTATATGTACACATAACTTCATTCTAAATTTATTTATAATAAAGTCAGAGGTTTGTGGGATGCAAGATCCTGTGTTCTATATACATAAAACCTTTACCCGGAATCCGGATGCATAACAAATATAAATACCGCACAACAGAAGTATATGTTGATCAAGAACATGTCTTATATGAGTATGAATGCTGCATTTATCTTGCTCACTAATTGCCGAATCCATTCATTTGTTCTGTACGAGTTCGCTATTTGTATTCACGAGTCCTCCCAAATAACCACCCCCAAGTAGTATTGCACAATTTTTCTGGCGAATCCATAAATGTCTTAGATGCATGCTCATGTGCATTCAACATAGCAAACTATTGCTTAGCCAATAAGGAATTACTGCATAGTGGTGGCCTCGGTATTAGAGCGGGTGACTCATTGCTGCCCTCTGGTGCATTTTACTGAACTAACTTGTCATATCACAGAAAAACGTAAACAAATAAAACAGTATTTTGTCTTGTTCTTTAAAAATTGCCTTATTTTTAGACCTTTTCAAGGTCTTAAAAAATGCAAGATCCAATTTAAGATCTTTTAAGACTAAGCACGCACGTGTGCATGCACATAACCCTACACTGCAGTGGTGACTTTGATGCCGTAGGGGCTACCCGCCCGAGAACATCCCGCCCCAGCCAGGCATGTACGAACTGGGCAGCGAGGAGGGCTCGGGCACGACCTCGCCTGAGACGACGGTGAGGATTGAGTGCAGCCCAAGGTCGGCCAGATACATGTCATCAGGACAGCGTCACCGGACACGCAAGAACCTGTCCGACAGTGAGGTCATGACAGAATTCCGCAGCATGAAAGAAGTGAAGGTCAGTGTTTGTGGCGCCATACAATGCTAGCAGGCTTGTTATAATAATAAATACCTAGAAACCAATCTCAGAGGTGCATCGAAATGAAAGGGTTAGGCGATCTTGAAATTAATAAGCGATGTTAAAGTTGTCAACAGATGGATGAATATGCTGGGAGCTGAGGAAGATACGTACGGTTCAAAATATCATCAGATGACTTGTAAATTGTAATGTGTTTTCTACTCACCTATCACTAAGAGGGGGTGAATGCCAAAGAGTTAGTGCAGCAAGCAAGAGAGTCCTGGTTCCAATGTTAGTTTCAACTCTAGGAACAAAAGGTTAATGGTTACAGTTGGATAAAACCAACTGAAATGCATAAATTTCTTTTGATTCTAATTTGATGTGAGCGTTTGTAGTGTTTCTATAATCAACTGAAAAGCATTAGCTCCTAACCAACTATTCAGTATATATATCAGGACTTGATGAACACATTGCTGGTGTGATTTTAACTGTGTGATTTTGTTATTTTCAATTGATAACGATGTTTATATCACCATAACTTTGGCAATAGGACACAGACGTATAAGCTCTCAGCTATCTTCATTTCAAATGGTTGTAAATATGGCTGGTAGTGATTAAATTGTATTATTTTACAATTTTTTTCTGCAAGATTTTTAATATCATTTCAAATGCAAAATTACAACTTTACTAGATCCACTAGTGTTTAAAGAAAATTTGTTGTGGCAGTAACAAATAGTAATTTAGTAATTTATTCACTCTCAAATACAATGACATGTGCACATATCACTATGTTATAATTTTGCAAGTTTTCCTTTTTTTTTAGCCATTGATGATGATAATATCTCATAACTCTCTGACTCCCCACTAGGTGGAGCTAGAGCAACTGCGAAGGCGATTGAGAGAGGAGACGACAGCTCGCTCAAAGGCTGAAGAGAGAATGATTGAGGTAATGTTTATAATGACTGGTTCTCATACATAAATGGGGGATGGGGGATCATACGGATTGGGAGGGCCACAAGCACTGGGGGCCATAAGCACTGGGGCCACAAGGACTGGGGTCATAAGGACTGGGAGGGCTACAAGGACTGAGGGCTATAAAGACTGGGGGCACAAGGACTGGGACGGCCATAAACACTGGGGGCCACAAGGACTTTTAGGGCCACAAGGATTGTGGCCACAAGAACTGGGGGCCCATGTGGACTTGGGGCACCAGGACTGGGAGGGCACCAGGACTGGGAGGGCACCAGGACTGGGAGGGCACCATGCTTTACACAGGAAGTTAAGAAAATAAAAGAATATTTAAACCTGAAACTAAATCGTTGCAGAGAACCCAATGATTGGACAAGACTAGATTCGCAGACGCAAAAGACTGACTGACTTAAAAGCAGATTGACACATTGATGAACAAAGGACATACATCTGGTGACAATGTGTGTACTTTATGCCAGGTGACCTTGGAGAACAGTCGGCTGAAGAAATGTCTAGACGACTACCGAGCACGAGGCAGTCTACTGGATGATGACAGCGTCCTCGAGAGCATCGAGACGTCCTTCCAACAGTTCCATTCATTCCTTGACATGCTCAGAGATGCTGGGTGAGTGTAGGTTCTACAACATAATAATGTTCTTTTTCAATACCAATATTCTTATTTTTATTATGAAAACGAAATGACTTTGGTCATGTTATAATAATGATATTCTTTCACAGTATGGTATTCATTCTCAGTACCAAAATTCTTAACAACAAAAATTTCACTCATGTTATAACAATGATATTCTTTCTCAATACCAAAATTCACAAATTTGTTTGATCGTGAAATGTTTTGGTCATAAAAGTAGTATTCTTTCTCAACAGACCACTATATTATTTGTGATTGTGTTTGTAATCATCAAAACCAAAGTTGCATCATTTAAAAAATCTTTCAAATTCAACTTGGTACATTGGGGTAAAGTTTATCACTGTTAATTAATTAGAATTTTAATAGTTGACCATATCATCTAGGATACATACTTAATATAAAATATTCATCAGCATCTAATCAGTTTAGTTAGCACATTTATGCTGAAGCAGACATGTAAAGACTTGTTAGCGACACTGATTGCCTAACCTGTCTGCGGCTGTGTTTCAGACTAGGTCAACTGATCAGCCTGGCCGGCATTGACCAATCCAAGATGCCCTTCCCACGGGCTGCAGGCTCCACCCCTTGTGTGTACCCTCCCCCAAACAGTCAACCCGCCCCAAAGGCAGCCATGAGCCTACCCAGCCAGCCGGCCATCATCTCCATACAGTCTCCGGTGCTGCCATCTGCTGACGATCAAGAGCAGCGATTGCGTGAACACAAACAACAAGACTTCTACTCGGAGCTATCCCGCGCACGCACAGCTGCGAACGGCTCCTACATCCCCCCAAATGTTTTTCCGCAGAACTTCCAGAACGGACGTGATCCCACAATGCAGCATCCAACGATGACGTCAACGTCGTCCGAGATGGGCCGTCCAAAGGCGACGAAATTCGACGAGCTCTACCAGCAGTGTCTAACAGAGACGGAGGGCGTGTTGTCGCAAACGAGACCCGAGATGGCAATGACAGGCGCCCTGAAGCCACCCCCTACTTCCGGTGGCCCCGAAGGAGATGCCCCTGGCCCTCCTCCCACGCTTCCCAAACCAGCCAACGGGTGGCAGGCCCAACTTGACGAGACGCAGTCCGACAATCAGTCGGAACGCTCGCAGCAACAGCAACGTTCCCATGCCTCTTCCCAGCATTCAATACGATCGCAACACAGTTCGCAGCTGGCGACGTCGCAGCGATCGGCTGGTCGCAGTAGACGCTCGGAGAGAACAAAGGGCGTCCCCGAAGGAGAAGGACACTATAGCGAGTCTTTCGAGAAGAGCGTCTCAGAGATCAGCGAGCAACTAGAGATCGAAGAACTCGCGGCCGTGTCACAGAGGTCAAACGGGACGGCCAATAGCGACAATGACACGTTCTGAAGTACTAAGGCACTTGGATCTGTTTAAAAATTTAAGGAAGAAATGCAATGAGCACATCAACAGTATTAGTCGCAACTTGTTTTTATCATTTGTTGTATCTTTGCAGTGTTTGGAATCTGCCGAGTGCCGTCTCGTGTGTTGGTTACCTCACACAGACCTTTGTGGTTTTATTTTGATAGTGTCGACCTAAATCTCTACCAGCCAAAAAGTTGAGTGAATATCTGAAATCATCAACTAGCATTTTCATGTTATGTGCCTTTTTAAAAGCCACATTAACTTATTTGGGGGAAATCTGAAACAGCTTCTAAACGTAAAAACGATATTAGCTCTTAAATCTCATCTTTGTTGGATTGTTAAGATTAACGTCGTACAGAATCGATGATATTTAACCAGATTTAACAAGACTGCCATCCAGATTAATAAGCTCCAGATGACAAGTGGACATTAAGTTTTTATCTACGTGCACCGTGCCCTTTTTACTTTCACTGGTGTGTTGACAGCTTTCATTATGTTTTAAGTTGCATGGATGGCTTTGACAATTTGTTCATTCTAATTACTTACATCATCTTTAACATACAAGGGAAAAAAGTTAATTATACCTCTTTATAAAGCAATAGTTAGACCTCATTTAGAATACTGTATACAAGCATGGAGACCATATCGTAAGAAGGATATAGATACGCTTGAACGCATACAAAGGAGAGCAACTAAAATGATTCCAGAACTGAGAGACCTTAGTTATGAAGAACGCCTGAAGGAATGTGGTTTAACAACTCTACAGACAAGGAGGTTAAGAGGAGATCAGATTGAAGTTTTTAAGATATTGAATGGGTATGAAAATATTGATAGAAATATGTTTTTCTCACTCAAGAAGGATAGCAGAACTAGAGGACATGAGGTAAAATTAGTTAAGGATCAATGTAGATTGGACATCAGGAAGCACTCGTTCTCACAGAGGACAATAAATGAATGGAACAAATTGTCTACAGATTGTGTAACTGCTAGCAGCGTGAATATGTTTAAAAACAAGGTTGACACATATCTCAGGAGGGCGGGTTATAAGTAGATGAACATTGATGAACTCTCCATAAGCCAATGGCTTCCTTGTCCACTTGCCATCTGGGCCTTTGGCTTGGATGGCAAATCTTGTTAAATCATCTTGCAATATCAATGTTGTTTTATTTCACAATAAGGACGGGTTTTTGTGTGATTTACAATTGATATCAACGTCTATGGGCTTGGTGTTTAATCCGAGAACGGTGTCTTGCTTTCCTCGTGAATTCTGGGATATCTCGTGAATTCTGGGATATGTTTTAAGTTTGAATCCAAAGTGATATCTTTTTAAAGTAACTGTACTATAAATAACCACCACAATGTATGAGATAACGCACTTTTTTCAGAAATGGTACTATAATTAACCAACAGTGATAAACCTTAAACTAAGTCAGTAATATGCATTAATCCTCATGGCTATATCTCATAGAATTGACAAGAAAATGATGTGCTGTTCTCAGATGAAACAGACCCGCCACCTGTTGGCACAGAAAGATATAATACTCTGATATGAAGTGGTTTCTGAACAAAACATCGCCACAGGTATCTAACTTATGTACCGCACAATGTAAGTTGCTGGAAGTTTTTTCGTAATACATGTTTAGTTGTGTAGTTGTGTATTGTATGTTTATGCACAGTTTATAACATTTTATATTAGTGTCGATATATAACATTCTATTTATTTGACAAATTAATAAAGTTTTGTCTAAAGATATCTTTAGAATGTTGTCCTTTCCGCTGAATAGCAACAAAACATACTCATGTATGCCACTCATCTTTTATAGTATACGTTATAATTGCTGAACCTCTGTTGTAATTCAACAACTATCTATGCAGCTTGTCTCGAGTTTATTCAAACATAATTCCTCTCTATATGAGCACTGAGTTTGTATTAGTTTTCCTTGTGTATCTGTGTAACCGCGATGACTCTGCGTTCATGTTCGTTTTCGCTGGTGTTTTAATAGGCCGATAACTTTGCAGATGTCGAAAAGTATTGCAATTATGCATACTAGTGCAAAATATTAACTAGACAAAAATGCTCGCTTAAAACTATACTATTCACAGTACCTGCCATGTGCCCCAATTTTCACCAAATTTCCATTTTGGCATCTGATCTGTACCATGTTATTTGTGATTGCTACCACCGTCTGCCTTTTCCAAGCAAAATGCTCTCTTTTCCTATTAACCTGTGCCTATGGGAATGATTATAATATATATTATCTTCTGTAAACCAATTCAGGGTTAGGGTTAGCTAGATATGGGGTTAGCTAAGGTTAGGGTTGCATACTTTCATTTCCTTGTGCCCAAGCACTTACAAAGTACTGCACACAACATGAAATTGGTATTGATATGTGGTGAATAGACATTTTGGAAAGGCAACAGTTATTGGTGATACTGAAAATTGCTTATTGTAGATTTTTAGCTTACCATAAGCTCTTTCATACTATTTTAACACATCACCAATTAAAAAATTGTGTTTATTAACAATTAAATATCATAGTAAATATCAAATTGCGCAAAATATCAGCTTGTGTACATCTAACGTTTTATAGTACAAAACTGAAATGTACATTTATTTGACATTTTCTATATTTAGTAGATCGGTTATACGACACCTCCTAAAGGAGACTGTTAAACGGATTAAATAGTAGCAGCGTTTAAGCAGTAATGATCTTGTTAACTAGATGGAATCAATAAAATATATATATAATAATATTTTGTCCAGTCTGACACCGAAAATGTTCAAGTCAAACACAATATGGGGCAGGTTAGCAACCATTTTTATTTATTTTCAAAAGTATGAGCCCTAATTATATTATCGGAACTGCAAATTATAAATTTTTAAAGAAATTTGTTACAACAAACTAATAATTTCACCCAAATTACCTATAATATTCACAATTAAGCACAATTCACAGGAAGACGCTATCTACTGTGCAGGGGAGTCGCTCTCTATGGTCCAGCCACCAGGGAGCCGCTCTCTACGGTACACCCTTCTGTCACCCAGGGGCCGCACTCAGCGGTCCAGCTGGCTCTCGATGGTCTCGTTCGTGAGATACTAGCCAGATACGGGCAGCCATGGCTTGTTCTCGGTATTGATATGTGTATGTCAGCATGTCTTGTTTGGGCTGCGAAATCGTGCGCATGTTCGTGACGGTCTCACGCGACGTCAGCTGCTCCAATAGATTAAGCGTCGGCGGTTCCTTGTCTGATGACCGCTCTTCGCGTGCTCACGTCAATACCGGTAGCTCCTAGACCTAGGTTTCGCTTCGTGGAGTCTATACTACACTATATCATTGTGGACGCGTGGTCGCCCAACGTTTCGCTTAGACTGCCGTAGGTCGCCATAGAACACACCTATTTCGGCAGCCTGTCCTTGTCCATCCGTACAACTTGGCCAGTCCAATCTCTACAAGATCATGGCCTCGATGCTCAGCATGAAAGCACGCTACATATATAATTATTCTTTCTAAATCCGTTCGACGAAAAGATACGGAAGAACCAACAAGCATCGTTTGATCACAGACACAGCATAGCTTGGAAGGTCTTTGATGGGGCCACTGGTCGAATGACAGCACATACCTCTAACTAGATCGAAGGGACACCAAAAGAGAGACAGGATAAATACTTCCAACACTCCAGAAATATTATGGGGAATGCACCCTCAATACCTGACAGACTTCCCCATAAAATATATTTATAAAGGTGTCCTACCAATCAAAACCTCGATTGCCATTTACCTTAAATTGTCAGACATCAACAATGAACTTTGGCAACCGGATTAATTCAAAACACACCTGCTAGATTTTTGCAACATGAGTAGTTAGTGGAAGTTTCTGAATCCTTAACCGCCGGACACCATGTGCATGAACGACTTCCGCTTCCGGTTGCGCGCGCAGCCAATCAGAGCGCCCCCTGGTGGTTGTAGCCGTGTGCAGCGCCCCCTAGCGACTGGAGGAGGAACGAACATTGACCTAGTTACGTTTACCGGAGGGTCATTAACCTAGTAAGGAGACGAACAAAATCGTACGGTGCACACGTATTTTATTGAATACAACAAAGCGGCAGCAGTACAAACGAGGCGATCGTAAGTGATTGGATACAACGAGCAGGGTATGATGATGAAGATGATGACGAGGCGACTTGCGAATGGTGACCATCGCGCCAGAGGTCGCGAACTTACGGGTGTCTCCACCTCGCCAGAGGTTCGAGGACGAGCTTACGGGTGGTGCGACCACCGCGCCAGAGGCTCAGTACGATATGCGATAGTACGGTATACCCTTTTTCAGCAGGTTAATCCAATCGAACACGCGACAATCGTTAGCGACCAGATCGGTGTGGAAAGCGTTGACGAAAGTTCGCATAGGAGAACCGTTACAACGAAGCATTATATAAACGTTAGACAGAGGACTCTGAAGTCTCTTGCTATTATGAGTCCACTCGGAACAGTGTTTGTTCAAGAAGGTGCGGAACGCTGCGTGACGAGGTGGCAGACCGTACGAACAGAAGTATTCGCCGCGCCCGTCGGAGGACAGGTACAGCGCTATCCAATGTTCGCCCGGTTCGTCGCCGTCGTCGGTGTTGCACACGAAGGCGATCGGCAAAGCGTCTATTTTTGTAGGCAGTCCATCTTTGGGTACGACGCCGCCAAAGACGGACGCGGTGTTCGGATCCATCGCCAGTAGACGGGCGATCTGCAGGGTGTCCATCTCAGTAGTCGTAGATGACGTTGCGGTTCTTGTCGATTTCCAGCACGGACTCGAATTCGGCGTAGGCGACGACGTTCACGGTGGTCCGAAGCGCTTCTCGGAAATGAAATTCGATGCGCAGGTTGCTCTTCTGTACCAAATGAAAGCAGGGACCGTCGCATTGGTCGGGGGTCAGGTCGAAACAGAAGAAGGTGTAGCCGTCTCGGTAGTCGTCGCGAGTCAGACCGTTCCCCTCGTCCTGTCAGATCTTGCCGGTCGAGGTGAACAGGCTCGCGTAGCTCCTGGCGAAGAGGTTTTCTGCGAAGTTGGGCTGGAAGGGCTTGGCGGGTATCTGACGTCCGTCCACGTACACCGAGTGGAAGTCTATGGCGTTGTTCTTGGCGTGAAACGGGTTCTTATCGTACGTGCCGTTGTAGGCGTCGTTGTCGATGCAGCACAGTACGAGACGTTTCGGCAGGGAGCTGAGGAACAGGTTCTCGTGCGTGTGCGACAGAGCTCCCGCGGGAATGGAGTACACCTTGCATTCGACGGGTCGTAACGGATACTTGACCGTGGTCCGCTCGAGAGCCTTTATGTGAGCCACCTGCACGGCTGGATTGAGGGTGGCCTTCTTGACGAACAAGGATGCGTTGACATGGTTATCTTGTACTCGTTGGGTCCAGCAGCCATCAGCGCAAACGAGGGCTTGCTACGCACCAGTCGTAACTTGACGTCCACTCCGTTGATAAGGAATTTATCCTGCATAAACATATCCACGTGGAGACGACCCATCATGTCGACCACGCGACTGCCGGCTATGTACTCTCGTCGAGTCACGAACCCGGGGTTAGGGTCGGGTCCACCGGCTAGCTCGGTGGCGTTCATGCGACTAGCCTTGTCCTTGTACCACAGCTGATTCGTCAGCTGCGTCGACTTGGCGTCGAATCCGTAACTCAGCAGCGCCTCTATGTAGGCTCGATACGGGTACGAGTTGGACGAAGAGGTCACGAGCACACCGTTCAGGTAGAGGTCGACCTGGCTGAACAGCGACTGCAGCCAGTTGTTCACCGGTCCCACGGGGTCGGCCGCGTCGAGATTGTCACCGTTGGCTCGCGTCACCTTCGCCTGCACGTGTAGCATCGTGTTGGCGAGATCCAGGTAATCGTCACCCGATCCGGGGATGAAAAATTCTATCGGTCCTCCAGAGTCCAGAGAGGCCATGGGTTGATGTTCCACCACGTGACTGTCGGTGATGCAGTTCTGAGTGGGGGGTACGGTAAATAGATCCAGCTCGGTCTTGACTCCCGCGCACGACTGTCTATGCACGAAAGCCATCGTTGGTGTTGAATATGTCGGCCACACGTTTCTTGGACGTCCGTTTCTTGTGGCGTCTCTTTACTGCAGTGAATGTCGCCTTTGCGGCCGATCGTTTTATACGTTTACCAGGGGGGGCCCGAATACTACTCAGCACGGCGTCGGTGACGCGTCTTTTGGCAGCCGTTTTTATGTTCTGGCCGGATAAGACGTCGCCGGCTATGCGAACGCCGGTCCTCAACGCTCCCTTACCCAACGCCACGGCACCTCTCTTGATGAGCGGCACGGCGCTGCGCAACAGACTGCCGAACAGACTGCCCAGTCCGTGACCTCGCTGGTATTGCGCACCGGCGAAGTAGGGCAGCGCACCGCCAGCCTGACGCGCGTAATAATCGTTGTAATTCATCAGAACAGTCCGGACCTGCGTCGACGAAAATGAAGCGTCACCGTCACTCTGCCGTATTCGAATGGCACGCGTCGACCCATGTCGTTCCTTATATCCACCTCGATCGAGTTGAAGTTCGAGCACAACAGGGGTACGTAGTGCACGTTAGTGAAACGAGCGGACACCCTTGTCACCGTGACGTCCGCTAATCGGAAGGGCTCGCAACAGACGTATAGGGTGTCGAACCCCTGTGTCAGGTTCACCACATCGTCGGCCTCGATGTGGAAGGGGTACGACGAGTCGGAAGGGTGGGAGTCGATGGCGATGACGGGAGATGACGTAACCGCCTCCGGCTCGCTGGCTACGGGTTCACGGAATCCTAACATGGACGCCGTCGCGCTGTGGTACGGTATGGTGAACAGGGTGTTCGCTGTCATGTGTAACGTCATTTTCTGAGTGACGGAACTATAGCTCATTTGAGCCTGTGTCTCCTCCGTCCGCAGACTGTACAGTCCCTTGTTGACGTGATACATCAATGTTAACGGATCGTCGTAATACCCACACGACAACTTCGTACGTCGGGACGTGTCCGAAACATCGATCGTGTTTAGGAATAACCAGACATCGTTCTCTGTGACGTTGTACCAAGTGTGTGGATACTGGATCTCTGCCAACCCACACTCCCACTCGCCGGTAAGATCGATGCGTTGAGGCAAGGCCGTGACGTAATGGGTCAAGGTGTTGTCGGGGTGCGTCTTCATAGAAGCGTTGCTAGGCAGCGTCATGTAGAAATCAGTCGCCATTGCGTCTCAACGTGGGATTGGGCAGTAGGTAACCCAAAGAATTACTCAACAGAGCCGTCCACAGATTAGAATCGCCGTGACCTGTCGTCAGGTTGTAAATGCTGATCAGAATGACCGTGTACAAGACGACGACCTGACACAAAAACACTATCTCCTCTTTGGGACACGCGGTACCGAAAAGATGCCAGGGAGTGCTGTCTGGCTCGTTCGATGCAGCGTCAGTACAATCCTTGTGGTCTTCCTGCTCCACCTCTTCCTCGTCTATGATGGTGGTGCAGGTCTGTGATGTCGTGTCGTGTGTCATTTCTTGAATGCAGTGTCGCCATGTGCGCGGCTAGTCTTTATAGTGGAGTGGACGAGTGCCCTGGCATCGATCCAGCTGTTGAATTTGGAGGGATAGCCGAACCATTTCACCAAAGCCTCCTTTCGTCTACCAACTGTACGGCGTTTCAGTACCTCTTCAACACGGTACACTTTATCAACGGGTATCGACACCTTCTGCAGCTCCAGTTCGTAGAAGGTACCGTCCAGCACTTCGCCGAGATCGTCCCGCAAGCGGTACACGGGTGGATCGGCGGGGTGAACCTCGTGTATCGTGAACATCTCTTCGCTCCAGTTCGTCTCGTAGCCCTTTTCGAACGTGCGTTTGTACTTGCTGACGCGCACGCGATCTGATACGTGCAACTTGGGCACACCCTTACCGTCGTGACCGTACAGACGTTGCCACACCTTTTCTTGATTCTTTGCATTCACATTTGATGGAGCCATACCGATGCTGCGGTGGTGGGTGTTGTTATACGATCGCACCAAGTCCGGAAGGATGTCGATGTACCGCCACGTCTGGTGTTTCGTGAAGTATCGCCACATGCGCGTCTTCAACGTTCGGTTGAATCTTTCCACGACGCTCGCCTTCGTCTCCGCGTTGTGCGTGGAGAAGTGATGGATGTCGTAACGCTGCAATAGAGCCTGAACGGATTTGTTCAGAAATTCTTTGCCTTGATCTGTCTGCAACGTCTTTGGCCAAACGTCGACGAACGTGGATTGCAGCGCTGCCACCAACGACGCCGCGGACTTGTTCTTCATGGGAAAACACCAGGCCACTTTCGAGAAGACGTCGATCACCGTGAGGAGAAAGGTCATACCTTCGTTGTCGTTTTTCACCTTCGACATGTCTACGAGATCGGCCTGCCACTACTGATGTATACCACCCACGATGACGCGGCGTCTTTTGAAATGACGTCGCGCTGGTTTGTGTAAGGTGTAGGCGTCCTGTGCCGACAACCATTCTGCGACGATCTTCCGCGGCAGGCGCGTGACGCGTCGCAAGGCATCGACGCCGCCATAACTGCCTACCCTTTTGGGATCGAAGTAGACCTCACTCATGGGTCGTTCTCTCCTCTGCGCCATCAAAAGAGGAGGAGGACCGATGCGTTGACGTGGGCGGTGACGTTGACTCCGGAGTACGACTGCTGACGAATGACGAGGAGCACGCCGACGTGTAGTAGGACACACACTATGGCACCTACAATGCAAGCGGTGGAACAACAACGGTATAGGAGAGTAACCATAGTCTGATGCAAGGTAAGTCCTTCAAACAATATCGCAGCGACGACGGAACGGTACGCGTCCTGTTGATCGATGAGCATGACGAACACTGTGCTACGGACACGCGTCGTACCACCTTATACGTTGTTCCAACCAACCAATGACGACGAAGCCTTGCGTGATGCGGGGGGCGGGTGGGGTGGACAAGGAATGTTCCATTCGACGAGCGCGGGGGGTTCGAATAACGCCTGTTGCATAAAACTTTGGGCTATACCGTGAGCGATCAAGTAAAGTCCACTGATAAAGATCGCACCGACGACGGAACGGTACACGAGGTCCTGTGGATCGGGCGACATGACGAACACTGTGCTACGGACACGCAGCGTACCATCCTATAGGGCGTCCCAACCAGCCAATGAAGACAAAGCCTTGCGTGATTCGGGGGGTGGGGTGGGCATGGAATGTTCCATACGACGGCTCTGACGGGCGAGGGGTGTCCAACTTAGCGATCTTCGTGCACTACCTACAGCAGCACGCGGAGTAGTAGTTGACCGACGAGAGGGAGTGACCGTCGGCGCCGGACGTATGTAGGCTCTCCTGGAGACGTTACCGACCAACGCCATGGGTAGGTTGATGGCACGGAATTGTCGTGCGAATGGCTGCCAACCCGTCGGATCGGTCTTTCTCTTACGCAACAGATCATTAACGAGATCCACCACGTTACTTCCGACAACCGACACGCCCTCGTGTATAAGTTCACCGCGAGCGGTCCACGCGATATCTCTCTTGAGATGCTCCATCAAACGGCTGGCTTTGGCCTGCATGGTCTTGGGAACGGTGGCCAAGACGGTGGCCTCCAGTCCGCTTATAGGAGCTCGTACTGCACCCTCCAACCCCAACCCCGGCTCCACCTCCGACTCGTTCACCGTGACCACGCGTATCGGTTCCTTGACGCGTTGATCGGCCAAGACGTTGTATCGCTGCAACACTATATTATACAGTGTCACCTTGGTCCCGTCGTCTATGTCCGTTCTATCGAGGATGGTCTTCATATCGTCATCGAGGGCTTGCACCTTCTTGCCTAAGGTGTCGGTCGCGGGTGGGGGTGGGGGTGACCGAAGCGTGTCCAACAGGCGCGGGTCCACCAAGGCCATCTTGCGTGCGTGCTCCATGTATCTACCTTTTGGTCAGCACCTCTCGGAGCAAGGGTAGCAAGACCGAACTTGCCAACGGTGCTAGGAAGGCCGATAGGAAACCGCCGCTCTGTCCCTCGCCAACCTGGTTGCAGCAAGATGCGTCTTCTCCTGGCAGCAGGCGTTCCTCTCTGAGCCAACTCGCGTAACTTCGTCCTGTATTTACTCAAACGTCGCCTCTGTAAAGCGGTCAATGGAATGTTCTTTTTTAGTATGCTGTAGGCACACTCTGCTAGTGCACACAGCAGATCGGCGTCGGCGTTGGCGATGATGGCCTTTTTCAGTTTGTTGCTCTTGATTCTGGTCAGAGCCTGTATGCACATGATGTGTCTCTTCACCAGGGCAGACATGATGCGAATGAAGAGACTAACCACACACTCGGTCGTTTTATATCTTCGGCAAGTACACGTACTGCACACCGTCGTCTGGAAAGATGGCCGTGCGCAGACGCATGTCCTCGGGCGTGTCCTGTTTGAGATCGACCAATAGATAACCGTACGGTACCGACGTGGCGTCTTTAAAAGCCTCTTGCACGAACTTGCCGCGTCCCGGATACATCTGCCGAGCCAAGTTCGCCATCTGCGATGCGTCACGTGGATTCTTGAACACCACCATGTACTGCGAATTCAGACTGATGGTGCGACTCTCTTTGTTTTTAGGGAACAGGTTCTGTACGAGATACAGCACGGACGTGTTCCTGTGGTGACTTTTTTTAGTGAACAAGGTCGTGACCCGTTCGTCCGTTTCTGCCATGAGATCGTCTATGACGATGAGGTTCCTCGTTGTCGAATCGAACATGGCCGCCGTCGGTAACCCTTCCTCGAACCGCACGTGACCCAAGTCCGTCGTTGCGTAAGCCTCTTGCCATTCGCCGTAACACCACGTTATGTTTTCGGGCGGTGGATCGATCATCGCAGCGGCGTGATGCAACATACGCGTCACGAAAGTACTCTTGCCGCACCCCGTCGGTCCGGCGACGATGCACGTGAAGGGATGTTTCCATCGTGCATCCATGATTGCGTATAAAACAAGTGCAGTGTGCATCGCCTTTTCTATACGTCCACCGGACCCGTGGTCACCCCGTCCTCGTGCACCACGCGTTTGGCGTAAAAGTAGGTGAGGGCCGCTCGTTCCTGCACGTACGTCAACACGGTAGATTTATGCACCCGGAAACCACGGTTCGATCCACTTCCGCTCCGACGGTTGGTGAGCACCGCCAGGAACGCATCTTTGTCGATGGTGTTGTGCCGTTTGCTCAGTCCTTTGGTGCTGTACTTGTCGGTGGCTCCGAAACAATAGTACGTCTTGCTACACAACCCCACCGGACCCCTCGACCTTGAACAGACCCGGTGTCCTCTTGTCGAACGCTCTTCGTGCCTTACAGCACGCCTCGTCTCCGACCCACGGTCGATTGGCGAGGCGACAGCGCACGTAGTCGTTCCGATGTTCGTCGCAACATTCGGACGGGAGCCATTCGGAACGATGTCGGAAATAATGTTCTCGTAGTGCTGGGGTCACGAGGTCATCGACGGACTCACCAGCCAAGGCTAAATAGGCACTATCTGTATCCATCTCGCAGTACTGGAACAGGGGGCGCTCCACGTATCGGATGATGAAGTCGTAATAGAACTGCAACATGCGCATCTTGGCGTACTGCAGAACGAAGAATCCCACGTGTACGGGTAGGGTGTACTTGATGGTTTTCTTGTTCATCTCTATCTCGTACGCATCGTCGACGACGATCTCGAGTTGTCGGAACCGTTTATCGTTGACCATGAGCGATGCCGCCTTCTCCGTGCAGTAGCTGACGTCGCGATGTCGGTCTACGTTGGTGATGGTCTTTCCGTAGCCCGAGTTCCCCAGCAACTTCATGGTGTCCGCGATGATGGTCTTGTCTTGGTGGACGTCTCCCTCGCGTCAGGCCTTGGACACTGCATCGCCGAACCGCCGGAAACACGGAATAGGATCGTATTCGATGACCTGGTAAACGTGCAGCACCTCGAGACCGTGGTCCAGATACCAACGCAGCAGTGGCTTTGCGAGCAGTATCTTATCGCCGCGATAACTACCCACGAGCATGCGTCTCGGAGTCGTCATTATGTTGTGCTCGTCGGCGTATCGGCGCATGAACGGACCGAGATCCTCGCGTATCAGACTGATGTTCTTGAACACGGGCTGCATCTCGGCAAAGTGCTCGCGCAATTCTTCCGGTACGCAAATGTCGCACTCGATCATGCCGAACACGGTTCCTGCACGCACGCCGTTCAGGATCTGTTGCGACGTCATCGTCCATCGCACGTGTCGACGTCGGGGAAATGCAGCATCCAGACACTTTCGTACGACCGGGGTTCGTCTCATCTCTTTCCACTCGCATTCCCACAGCTCGACGACTTTGACAAAGTGACGTAGGTAGGCGGTGGTCTTTCGGGTCTCGGCGAGCAGTTGCGCCATGGGTTTCCCGTTGATGGCGTTCACCTCTTCTCGGTTGCACGAGCAACCGTGAAAAAAGCAACATTGGAACTGATAGGCCGTCTTCGTCTCGCTGCACCATCCGTCCACCCGATGTTTGCCTATTCTCTTCTTTCGTCCGTTGATCTGATGCCGTATGGGACGTCCCGTGCGTTCGGATTCCCACGTCAACCATTCGCCAGCCATCTGTCCGTACAGCTGCACCGATTCAGGGCGGAAGTCCTTCTCTACCCGTCGTCGCGTGCACCATCCCATAGGCATGTCTTGCATGAGCGACCACAGGTACAGTGCGTTCGCATCGTATCCGACGATCGATCGACAAGGACGAGCAGCCTCTCCGTACTCGTTCTGACGTAGCGTGGTGACCCCTTTCTCGTGATAGCGATGAAAAACGATCGAAGGACCACCTACGATGTTCTCTTTGACGAGGTCATGCAGATCTTTATACTTCTCGTTGAAGATGGTAAAGTAGGTCTTCTCTGGAAGGTCGTTGAACAGGTACAGCAGGGTCAGACCATGTACGCTGATACCTTGCTTGAACATGTCTATTCCACGTTGTCGATAGAACGCAAACTGTCTGTCGATGGCCTGTAGAAAGGGAACCACGTCCCTGTTGTTGTACCAGACGAGAAAGTCACGCAACGTCGTCATGCCATTGACGCGCCAGGCCTCCTGACAACTGGCGTAATCGTCGTCTGAAATACCTTCGTTCTTCAGTCGACTGAAAAAGGCCTCTTTCGGTGGAAGAGCGGTGTCGTCGAGTCTCTCCAGACGGTCCATGTACTCGTACGGGAAATGACCTTTCGTCACCTCGCATCCGTACGCTTTCAGATACTTGTCGTAGCTGAACCCGGGGGCTATGTAGTTGATCATGTCTAGGAATTTCAGCTGATCCGTCGAAAGACACATGAAAGTGTTGTTGCGTTTGATGACGAACATTGACCCGATGCCGTTTTTCTTTGTTTCCTCTTGCTCCCTCTCGTCCTCGTCCTCTTCTTCTTGTTCCTCGGTCTTTGAAGTCGTCAGGAAGTACGGTATGAGGAACTGTTTGATGGCGTTGAGATCATACTTCCCCGAATTGAACCCGATGACAGGTAACTGACGCATCCATCCATACATTGTTGGTGTCTCCGTCCGTGACGATGCATGTCACTTGTTCGTGTCCGGGTACGTTGGATGCCACGCTGACGCTCAGCGGGAAGTGACGCGCAACCCAGTGAACCCGGTCACTGTCCGACGGAAGGTGTTCGGTGTCGAACCAACACTCAAAGTCGAAGGTGGTTCGGTACGGATAGTACTGCAACGCTTCGGCCACTCGGATGTTCTCGTCGGCCAGTCGTTCGAACACCGATGGAGTCGAATGGTACACGCCACCAGGATAGACTCGACGCACACCCCCCGTACGCGTGCTCTCGTGGTTGCGTAGACTCCATGCGTCTTTCCACGAGTCACCGCACTTCCGACATCTGTACGAGTGACAGTACATGCGTCTATCCTGGATGAAGGAAAAATGTGTCTCGTGAAGATTGAGGTAGAGTGTGTCAGGGTACTTACATACCGAGCGACGAACGAGTTCTGCAGTTGGTTTTCCATCCTCTCCATCCGGTTTTACGAGACTGTACACGCACACGTTCGTTTGGAACGTGGTCTCTACACGATAGAGGTCGTCCATCGTGACTCCGGCAAAGTCTGTCATGGGTCCGCCGTCTTGGGCGTACGTCTCGTACAGCGTCTTCACCGCTGGTGCCAATCGGCGTACGTCACCTCCACGATGCAGGGCCAGACATCGGAAGAGACACAGGTTGTCACTGTACCTCTTGGAATTGATGGGTTCCGTTTCCAATCCGATGACGGCTTTGTTCTTCTTGATATACATTGGAAGGGCGATCATTCCTACACATCCTATCGGGTGATCGATGATGCGTTTGACGAAAAATGTGACATTGGTCACGAGTTCGCACACCCACGCAGAATCCGGTCTTTGATTGATGGCCCATTGCAAGACGTCGGTTTCTCGGATGCGTTCGAGGAAGTCATCAAAGTCCTTGCTGTTGGTGATAAGACTGGGCTCGTCCAGGTAGCGTCCACAGCAGTTGCACGAGGAATGGTAGTACTTGTATTGACCCGTGTTCTTGTTCCTCAGAATGAACCCGTAACTGAGGTTAATCTTGAAAGCGTTGGTCTGTTCCTGGAACATGTTCTTCAACGGCGTCTCTAGAACGGTCGTGTCTAGCGTCGTTAATCTGTAATCGTACCTGCACTGGAGGGGACCTCTCGTTACACGTGTCCGTACGGTCGACCAGTGCGCTCGTACGACATCTAACAGTTCCGTCGACGGGTTGTCGGCGAAGGGGAGTCGAGCAGGGGGGTCGATGGGGTCTTCGTCGGTAACGAGTGGATGGTGGGGTGTGGTGTCTTCCCTGTTTGATCTCGTCGGTGATGGTGGCTTCTTGACGACGACGACGACGACGACGACGTCGGTACACGTTGTTCGTGCGTGTCTGGTCAGGTTGCCACGACTAACGACATTCGTTCCACATTTCGTACAAGTGTACACTGTGGTCTGTTTTCTATTACTGCTACTGCTACTGTTAAGACGACATACGGACCTAACGTGATGCTGCAGATCGTCCCATCTCCCAAACGTTGCATCGCATTTACACGAATATTTCGTTTGCTTTGCCTGGTTGCTAGGTGGCACCACTATTGGTTGCGCCACCGAATACGTGTGTTCGTTCACTGCCGGTGTCGAATGACTCGCTACGTGGCGTCGTAGCTCTGCATACGTGTCGAGTGCCAGTCCGCAGTGACGACATAGGTGACGTTTCATGGTGCACTCCGCGTCTACAACTGAGAGACAGCGGTCCTTAGTGCATCTATATAGTACGTGTGGTGGTGGTGGTGGTGGTGGTGGTGGTGATGGTGAATGGTGAATGGTGTATGAACTAAGGTGTGTTCCTGTGGTATTGGCTACTGTGTGTCCGCTATCGATGGCTACGGGTTCTCTTTCAACTATGTAGACCGTGGGAACACCACTGACAACACGTTTCAATCATTGTATGACTTTTTTATTGAGTATAATGTCGTATGTCATATACATATACACGGTTAGACTTATATAATTACTATGATGACTTGATGGTTTGTGGGATTGTTACATCCTCGACAGTGACCACTAGCTTACGATCGGTTATCGACACGCCAGTGGCTAGTAACATGGTTATTAACTTGTGGGCTTTTACACCGCGACAGAGGTTACGTACAATGATGATGATGTACTATATAAGTCGGTATGTATATATATATATATATATATATATATATATATATATATATATATATATATATATATATATATATATATATATATAGAAATTACTCTATGTCATACACTACGATAGACTACATTACGAGAGACTAAATACCATATATGTCCTACAATATGAGCGACTACATAACATGTATGTCAAACAATA
Organism: Lamellibrachia columna; assembly: GCA_963662155.1. NCBI lineage: Eukaryota > Metazoa > Annelida > Polychaeta > Sabellida > Siboglinidae > Lamellibrachia > Lamellibrachia columna. The sequence continues at coordinate 49,275,130 of OY759265.1, read as the reverse complement.
AAATAGAGAGAGACTAAATACCATACAGTTCGACACGTTACACTACACTACTGTGATTCATACGACTTTCCGTTGCAAACGGTGCTTCTTAATAATCGTGTGTTTCTATCATATAATCAATAATTATCTTAATTAATCCATGTATTGAGCGTCTCCTCTCGTCTGTTGCTAGTACGGATGCTTCCTCCTACATAAAAGAAATTGGACTACTGTTCATCGTGTGTCGATATCATGTATTCTAGTATTAGCACCACTAATTCCCGACATGCACGCCTACGCACTTCTGCCGGTAGCATAGGTACGTCATCCTACAGAACAAATTAAAATATACTAATATTCCACTCCATATTACTTACTACAACTACTAACTCGGTTATGTTTGACTAATAATAATATTCTGTTGACGACGTCATATACGTGGATATCAATACTTCAGACCGATCCCGAATGCTGGCTGGGAGTACGGGTGCCTCATCGTACACTTCAATCTACATAACAAGCAATAATACTAATGTACATATACCGTGGTTATAATGTTACTCCTACCTACTACTACTGATTACTAATGTTCATATACTACTACTAACTAACTAACTAACTAACTAACTAACTAACTAACTAACTACTACTACTGACTACTACTGTTCACATACTACTACTAACTACGGCAGACGGCGGATGTTGATGCGGGCGTAAGACATCATAATGTAAAGTATAGGCCAGTTTGTTGATTTTAATTAGTTTTTATGCGCTAATGTTTAGTAAGTCATTTGGAAGTTTATTCGATGTGTTAAGCCTAGATTAACAACAGAAAAACAGGTTTCTAAAGGTTTATAATTAAACCACCCAAGTGGATATGGACACAATCCATATGGTGTCAAAGATTGATGGTACTGTTTAGACACTTCAGCCTTCCCTTTAATCCTGACATTTGTTGCTCTGAACCGAGGGTCAACGTAATTGGGGAACCGAGAAGGAGCCCTGGGAACCCTGGAATTGGCGCAGCTCCAAGAGTTCAAAAGTTTAACTTGCAAAATTGGGAAAGGAAGATTGGCAGACGTCATTGTCCAGTGGTTGAGAGGGTGGGTAGATTTAACAAGTTGACCAATAGTAAAGCGCATTGGGTATTTAAGCAATCACAGCGCCTCTAGTGACGGCGTCTGATTTGGGAAAACTGGGAGTATAAATACCCCGGAGGAGCGTTTACAAGGGGGCGGCAAGACTATTTTAAATTCACACTTAGGTGTGTAGTCATGCTGAATTTTAGGCATACAAATTTTCAGTAAGGGTGGTCCTGGCGGGCCATACCTGCTTTAGCATTAGAATTCAAAATTTCCGGCCAGAATTTTATTGTCAAATCTTCTAGATTTTAAGAATCTGTATACATTTTGAGTGATGTTTACATTCACTACTTTTCTTTACGGTTTACAGTGATAGATGTCTTCACTGTTATTTTTATTTGTCATCGTGAGTGATTATATTGCTACTATGTACGTAGTCGTCTGATGCCAAGATTAAAATCGTTTCGAACCTGGAGAACAATGCGTTGACTACACTTCTGTAGTACTCTATGTACTCATTGGTCGAGTGAGTACAAATTCAGTTATAAATCTCGACCTGGCGAGCGCAAAAACAACGGACAATAAAAATATCCTTCGTTGTGAGAAATGCCTCCTGGACCATTGCGTGCGGCCCCGAAGAAGACAAGAAGAGGGAGGTATATATCTTACAATAAGTTCATTGAATACCGCCGACAGTATCGTTGCTGCGAGCCCTTGTAATACGTCCGTTGTCACTTCTTCCAATGGCGATGGTGCGGATGACCTCCACTGATTTGTGATAATGTGGGAAATCGCCTCCTCCATCATTATAAAACACACCTTTGAATTCATGTAACTTGCGGGGGCTGGGTCTTCGCCGAGCTCATCCTCATCATCCTCATCATCCTCATCCTCTATGGTCGACGGCTCCGGCTGGGTGATGGTGTGTTGGTCGGGTATGTGGACGCACCCGCCGTCTGGCGTCAGCAAGACGGTTTCATCCGGGAATACGTAGAGCGTCGGTGGTGGTGCTGTCTTCTCGTCCTCCGTCATCTGTGTGAGCGGCGGCGAAGCGGGGCTGAATGTAAATTCGTCATCATCATCATTAGACACATCTTGGTACAGCGGTCCCCACGGTATCTCCTGCGCTGCTGGTGGTGACTCGCAGTAGTCATAGGCTGATGATGATGATGTTGATGCTGCGGCAGTGCCTCGTCGCTTCTCCTCTCTGGTGTCGCCATCGGCCGGGGCTGTGTTCTTTCTTTTGCGTGATGGCGCCACCACCTCCTCCGCCTCTTCGTATGCCCTACGTAGTTCACGTAGGCCGTTGCTTATCTATTGGACAGAAAGCACTAGTTACATTCGGCATATTCGCCCGCGTCGCCCTGTATATCGCTGTATCATTCGTACATACTCTTTCTAACCAATTCTGTCACATGGTGACGCCACTGCATGTTCCCACACGTTGAGATTACCTCTATCGATAGCCACCGCAAGACGTACATGACCATGCTGGACGATGGTACGTACCGCTCCTTGTCGTCCGTTAAATTCATTATGCGGTTCACCTCGTCACAGGCATACTGAACGCTGGCGACCTCCAGCGCCTTATAGAAGTTATTTTCGTTCGTCATGGCTTCGGATCGATCACGTATCCTATCTAGACCACTCACCGTAGCCTCCATATCATCGCTACTACTACTACCACTACTTATAGATATAACATCGGGTTGTGACGTGCTATCCTCCCCCTCGTCATCTGTTATTCTAATTAGCGGTGGCGGTGAACAACTATCCACCGAGGAGGAGAATAGTATTTCGGAACTATTAGTACGTAACCATTGCATTACCTTCTCGCTTCCCTCCCCGATGTCACTGCTTGCAGTAGCTGCAGCAGCAGCGGCGTCATCCTGTCAACAGAATCACACGGTGACTACTTCCAGGTCTGACACGGTGTAATTGACATACTGTCCCGCTACGCGTTTCCTAATGGTCACCATGACACGGGCCCCCCGCAACATATCCAGTGCCGCATACCGATCGGCGTCTGACGCCATGTTCATGTAGTCGTTACCCGTGAATCTCAACACCTGGACTGCCTTTTCATTAAATAAAGTTGCCCAAATTTCACTTCCAATGGCGTCCTGTAGGAGGATACGCAGGGCGAACTTGTACACTGGACCACGTTGCCATCGATGAATCGGACACACATACCCATTGTTTTCAGGAATCACACGTTTGTTACACTGCTGACACGATGGATATACGATAAATTTCTCTTGAACGGCACATTGTACTATGGTTAACGGACGTGTAAATATATAATTTCCGTTACTTACCTCCTTCTCAAGTCGGCTGACTGTCATGTCCCTGTCAACGAGTTGTTGGGCGGCCATTTCTTCTGATGATGCTGGTAGACGTGTGCTGGGTGATCGGAGAGCGGTTGTGTGCCTCGTTCACTCTGCGCTGGGTTTATATAGGCCTCCCACCGGCTGTGGCGTGCTTTCTTATCACCACCCTTGGTCGCGCACGTGATGCTGCTATTGTGCGCTGGATGTCTGGTATCGCGGTGTACTTTGTCCACCGGTCTTGTGATCGACTCGCGTTACGTCTGGCCATCGTTTCGCTGTGGGGGGAGTCTTATGCAATCGAATGAACTCGCGTACTCGCATGAGTATATTTCCTAGCATGTTCTGACCGGCTTGACCACTGTAAGTCAGTGCACTCCAGTATCCTTCCCGACTCTTTACCCATTCCTTCAACTCGGCTTCCCGTGTGGCTAACAGTCGTTTACGTACGTTGGATCGCGATATTTAACAGCAACTAACGCATACATTACTGAATATCTCTGTTTGTTCAATTCTGCGCGTAACTGCTCCTTCTCTCGTATGCTCTTGCTGAGGTGTTTCGCCTGTAGACCCGTGCGCGTGGAAAGCATTTTTTCTGCTGTCTGCATATCACCATAATGCATGCATTTACGCCAATGGTATGCACTTTCAACTGTGTTAAATTCTCTATTCCACACATGTATCCTGCACACGTAGAAATTGGACAGATAACTGTTACCGCCTCTAAAGTGTATTGGACGATTCATAGTGCCTTTATGACGTTAAAATGTACATTTACTGTATTAAATACACGCCGTTCTAGCGCTGTCGAGTACTCGTAACCCCCACTTTTTCCTGGCGTGATGGATGCCTGGTGTCGGTAAGCTGACAGTTGCCGACCGCTTATCAGTTTTTCTGTTTACTGTGCTTATTTCTAGCACCACCCTTGGTCGCGCACGTGATGCTGCTATTGTGCGCTGGATGTCTGGTGGCGCGGTGTACTTTGTCCACCGGTCTTGTGATCGACTCGCGTTACGTCCGCTGTCTGGCTTATTTCTAGCATGGTATATATATAGCGGCTGCGATCGTCGTGTCGTCGTCACAACCGCCATTGCCTTCGTCGCCGTTACCAAATACTACTACTACTACAGATCATGCCTCTCGTACCGATAGGTGCCTTCGCGGAGCTCTTGGTCGTTCTCGATCTAATGGGGGACTCGCTGTTGCCTCTACTGCTTCGTGTGTGGGTATTTATATTTAATATATATATTATACTTTCATAGCTCTACATAGCTCTACATTTTTCATAACTGTTCACTTTACATACTGTTCTATCGTTCCCGTGTATACATGTCTCGCTGAGTGTTCGTCGAGTCCAAGTTCCATATGCAGCGGCTTGCCTAGCGATAACGCCTACCAGTCGATCGATTTCGTATTACATATCTCTCTCGTTGCTTGGTTACGTCTGTTATAATATAGATGCCTACACTATGCATATTCTCACTCTGGTTGTGTCGTTTACTTACAGCATACCTCGATTTCACTGGCCCCACGTGATGGTGGAACTCCTCCAGGTCACCGTCGACCGTCGGGACGGTCAGGCTACCGTCCTGTTTCGTGACCAGCTGTATGACGCCAATCTCATGATCGCATTCATGGACCACGTCAGTCGTTGGCGTCACGTGCTCTCTGACGTGCGTCACTACGCCTTTGGCTATCGCACCCAGGACACCGCACCAGAATCCCGGGATGAAGCATGTAACTCCTCTGCAGCTTTCCTCGATCATAGGAAGCTGTGGGGGAGTGTTATGCAAGAGCTGTTGCTGCTGCATATACCAGCACCCCTAAAACCCGCTTTCGCACACCTTCACAGCAGCAGCAGCAGCAACTCGTTACTGCGTCGCCGTCGACGCATGCTGGCACCGCTTCCGCTACGAGTCGCCTTGGGCCGCAAGTTAACATCACGTCACGTTCGGCGTTGTTTATTGACGGCATTCAATCTGTCTTCGTGAACACTTCTACCAACGCACATTTTAATGTTTAACTTCTTTTACTTCTAATGTTTTAATTTCTATTCCATTGTAATTGTGCTTCTTTATCGTGTATTAAATTTTGCATCACCTTATATTCCCGTCTTGTATTGCGTTCTTGTTCCAACTGCGTGTTGGCATATTATACACATAGTCAATGTTCCCCTGCTACATTTTCTTTAATTAACGGTCCGGTTTCCATTGTCCGGTGGTTAACTTATAGCCATGCATGTCGGCTACCTATTACATATAACTTCATCGCATTATATTTAACAGTTTCATATATATTACATTTTGCTTGAGTTTATATACATTCCCGTCTTGTATTGCGTTCTCGTTCCCATTGCACTGGTGTGTGCATATTATACACATAGTCCATTTTCGCCCTGCTACATTTTCTTTAATGAACGGTCCGATTTCCGTCGTCCGGCGGTTATATTATAGCCATGCATGTCGGCTAATTAATACATATTACATTATCGCCTTATCTTTACCAGTTTTACTTTTATTACGTCTTATGTCCACTCCATATAACTGGCTATAACATGCCTCAGTCCCACATCAATGCCGTCATTGCAACATAGTTGCTGTTTTTTCACTGATTAGCTCGACTCCCTTGCTACATTGTTCAGATTGGTATCCTTTGATCTCGCACTATGGCTCACAGCTGGATAAACGCTTCGGTGGGTGATATTACGTGTATTTTCTTTGTTCCTATATCCACTATCGACGACTCCTGGTTATCTTTCGTTCCTCCTCCAGTCGCTAGGGGGCGCTGTGCACGGCTACAACCATCAGGGGGCGCTCTGATTGGCTGCGCGCGCAACCGGAAGCGGAAGTCGTTCATGCACATGGTGTCCGGCGGTTAAGGATTCAGAAACTTCCACTAACTACTAACATGGCATTACTCAAGAAAATAAAGTTGACCACAACTCGGATAATTCCAACTGTAAAATAACTTACCCATCAATTATCGAAGAATAATTTTACGAGCATTGCAGGAAATATCTTTAACAGAATTTTGCTGAGCAGAATGCGGCTCCGCGTTGATCCACTCCTTCGCTGGAATCAAAATGGTTTGAGACAAGTTAGGTCCACCGTCACACAGATTCGTGCGCTGAGATGCATCACTGATGGCATGAAAGCAAAACAACTATATCTGGCAATGGTTTATATAGAATTTGTGTGTGGTATGGGAAGTGTATTCTCTTAAAGCTAATGGCTTTACACAGCCCAGGTAGATACGTTATCAAAGTAAAACATGCCTGTCCTCGGGGAGGGGGGGGGGTGTTCAGGTTTGTTTGGAATTGTTCTTTAACTGTAACGTAGCAATCGGACCCCCTTTCCAAAACACTGAGAACGGGCCTGAGTTAGTTGTAGGTAAGTCGATTGAAGTAGCTTGCAATAACAAACACAGAACAAGCAGAAAGTTTATAATCCGTGGGAGGGGCACTCCATCCGTCGCCAGAGTCCTATACCATCCTTGAGACAAATGCCACATTTTATATGTATGTTCCCCATAAGACATATTTATAAAGTTGTCCGCGTGTTGGTAATTTGGTATCTAAATATACACCTTATGTACAGCTGGATTATGAATTTTAAAATATATTGTACATAGTTAGAAATCACAATATTTCCGTGAATAATTAATATGTTAAATACAGCTGGGTTATGAATTTTTAAATGTTGAATGGAGTTATAAAATATAATCATGTATGCATAATGTGTACAATCAAATCAGGTCTTGTATACTTTTTATTATGCCAGACGATTTGTTACTTTTATATGATACTTTACAAATTGCTCAGTAGATGTGAATGTGCGCTGAATTGAAGAAATTGCCAAGGGCAAAAGTTGAAATATACACATGTACACCACCAGTAAGGAGTTGTTTTATGTTCAAGTTTCATGTAGGGACAATATGATAAGCATCTTATTAGAAACTCCGTACTAAACTGATTTTAATCATTAGATGGGGGTAACTTGTGGCTACTTTTCCATTTTTTGCCAAAGTGTGACCAGATTCACTAAAAAACAATTTACTAATTCCATGATTTCACGTTTGTTCAAATGATTTAGCATGTCATAGTGGATATTAGGTAGATTTGATCTTTCATGAATCTTGATTCTAAAATTAGTGTCGGATTAACAATGTGTGGGGCCTGGTACAAACGTTTTGTGGGGCCCTTACTGAGTGACAGACAAAGATCGAGACACGTTCTATTGACTATGGAGGTAACCCAGTACCTAAGCCTTTATTCAACTATGTTTCAGTATAAGTATCTACAGATTGTTGTCAATGACGGCATTCACACGGCAAGAAAAAACAAGCAAGTTAATTGAATTGAGGAAGGATTAAGCAGTGGTCAGTTGATTACATCAAACCAACTCTGATCTTGGTCACTAGTTACTTGTGAACTCAACTATCAGATGGAATTTAGATAGAAAAAAAATTATATATGACGGCCATCTATTCAACCAATTACACTTACACCGGACCAAGCAGACTTTGTACAAGACAAATGTAATCTGTGTGACAAAATATACTTTAAGATGCGTTTCATGGAGTTACTTCTGGTTGGCCATGTGTACATATATGCCGTTTGACAAAGAAAAATATTGGAGGTTTTGTTGGACAAGTCTTTGTCATTGAGGTATCGATTGTTTGAAGCGTACATCAATTTGCTCCACTGAATTTGAGAGCGACTAGCAATAAAAAGAATTAATTTATTAACCCATGCCTGTCACTGCAAACGTTACTCCATGCATGACAATCTGGCTTTGACATTTATATGGTTTTAATATAAATTGTTTCATGTTATTTAAGTGATTTTATGTAATTCACCATGGTCAAATATACACATGTATTTGGAAACAATAATATATAACTAATTGATGACGTATTTTCAGTTACATTTGGAATAATATATGTTATAATATATAGCCCCAATTTTTATCTTTTGTTTGGAAGTGAAGGCAGTATGTTGTGTACAGAAGTATTTATTATAACCACCTAATGCAAGATGTCGTATAGAACTAAATACCACAATTATGCAAAAACTTAAATAACTAGGTTCGATATTGGGTTAATCAATATACAAAGCGGTAGCAAATTTTTACTTTATAGGCTATGCAATGCTTTTCAGTTATTTTCTTTTAGGAAACCGGTACCTGGAATATAGTATTGTTAACCGCTAGATGACGAATACGTCGAATGTCGATAGGATGTTCCATAAAATGCATGGGGTTTGTGTTTGTTTCGATGTTTTAGAAGCTACGACAATACGAATTAATTGTTATCATGGTGTAGAACAAGGGTCATCAGTTAAGATTACATGTCTAAGCCCATGACTGGATGACACAATTTTAATCAAATGAACAGTCAGATACCTAAAAGATTTGCACGATTATGTTTACGTGCGCCGAAACAATCGCGTATATGTGCCGACGCATGCGCAATCGTGTTCGATGTCATTCAAACATCAGATCAGCCGATTTGGGCCGGCTAGAGGATATGAACCTGTCAAATAACAGTGGCATATCATCGCTGTGGGTTGATCTGAGGAAGTTTGTTATTTGACAGGTTGATACTCGTAGTGCTTGAACGTCTTGAATCCATGTGTCACGTCAATATCGCCTCTTGTCACGCAATGAAGAACCGAAACCTCTGGAAAGAAATCATCATGTAACCACATTAAGTGGATGACATAAGTAAGTAAGTTGTCACGCCGGTCGTCGTGGGTGTAATGTTAATAATGTCGCTGGTACATCAAATATCACCTGGTTCTGTGCTGGATGCGAGGAGGAATGTTGTTTTCTAGGGCACAAGAAAGAGACTACGACGCTATAGTGCTTTACTTCCAACACGCCGCCAACTCTGTCGACCACCTGGGCGGCGTCGCGATAATCATGCGCTGGGCATGCGCCGAGGACCAGTGGGGCTTGCGTTTCTATTTCGGCGATCGCGACGACGTTGCCGCCTCAGGTAATTTGGATGAAAACTTTAGTTTGTTCTAACAGTCCATATGTCGAAACAACTAAAAATACGAAATCATAACCTACGAATTTCGCAGTAACAATAAAAAAATTGAGCAATAACTTTCTTTACGCGTCTCCGCCTAACCTCGCGCGTCCACCTACCGGATAAATTGCGGTTCTTCTGAATTGTCCGCCAGGAGGGCCATCTTTACCGCCAGTGCCCTGTTAGAAGCCGGTCTCACCACGAAACACAACACATCAGCCTCACAACGCATAGTTAAACGACTATGTACCTCAACTAAAACTATGTCACACATGATTTGGCGCCGGATTAATTAAAAACATGGCACATTCTCAAATTGTCGAGGCCAGCAGTTTTGTCCTATTATTAAATTGTAGTAATAGAACAACTGCAGATTTTTCCCTTGGTTGTCACGTTAACGTTTTGCATGATTAGTAGAAAACGTGACCATCAAAAATCCTACAACTTCATGACATTCACTGCTACTATGCTGCCAATGTGTGAACAAGTTAAGTTTCGTCAAAATCACATACCTCCAACAAATTGGGAGTTTTCGTAAAATATTAATATGCTGCTGGCACTGATGTTTCGAGAACGTCACCACCAAAATAATAATAATAAAATATGATATCTACATAGCGCCATCATCACATAGTGCTCTATGGAGTGCCATAAAACACTAACATTATATAGCCTTTTTGTTTTGGAAGTGACGTAGAGTGATATAATGAAAGCATTGAGTTACTAAAATGCAAGGAAGGAAATCAACGTAATAATTTACATGTAAAAGGAAATCAACGTAATAATTTACATGTAATTGATTAAGGATTGGCAGACGTTTGGTATGATGACAATAAAACTGATGCCGATTGATCAACTAATGCGAATCGAGAATAATAAACCGAATCTGAATATGTAATGATCGATATTCTTTTGTTTAAAAAATAAGAGACCAATGACGTGAGTGACACTTAGCCATTATCAGCCATTTGGTTGCACCTCCTATCGGTCGGTGGAGAGACCAATCCACAGTCACCGAGTCTCTTATAGTTGCGTATCGAGCAGCTCTCAGGGGAGAGATTTGTCGGCCCCCAGACCATTGCGTAGTCCTCCACCCAAACTACTGACAATCCCTATGTGTTGAGCTAGCAACCTCTTATGACAACACGTCTACCCGTTTATATAGTTAGCACACCCTTCCAGCCGAATTTGTGGTGTGAACTCTTGAAACATGTTCACTTTACGTTTTTTCTGTTATAACAACATTTAAATAAACAATTTATTCATTAGAATGTTTCTTATATGACCTAGTTCAAGTTGTAATACAGCAAAATGTATAACATGCATCAGTAATATTACTTGATATTTAATTATGCATATTCAGTGGTGGAAATTATGCGCATGCGCCGGAAGTGCTCACTCTAAGATGGCGCCTACAACAACGTCGGCCCGTTAATTGTCATCAATAAACTGTACCTTGGGAATGCAACATAAGACAAGTGGAAAACGTTTATTATTTTGCCAACAGTATCATCGAACAGTTGTATTAAATGGCATTATTTGTTTATTATCTATGAATCTATTCATTCCCATCGCCGTTACTTTGTGAAACAAATGCGCGTAACAGTTACGTTAGCCAATAGTCAGTCAAAATGCTTAGAAAGTGTAAAAAAAACAACAGTCCCCGTCGTAGCCAGCACAGCACCTTGGGAATGCAACACACTACACGTGGAAAAAGTTTATTATTTTGTCTACAGTATCATCGAACAGTTGTATTAAATGGTATTATCTGTTTAATATCTATGAATATAATCATTCCCATCGCCGTTACTTTGTGGAACAAATGCGCACAACAGTTACGTTAGCCAACAATCAAATCTTAGAAAGTGTGTCGTCTCCATCCAATTGAAGAACAAATAATATATCCATTCAACATAGGGCCTACATGAACCTGCTAAACTACGCAAATCCGACATTCTACTTAATATAGACTCGTACTAGGGCTACATCACTAGAACTCTCCAGTGCGGCCACAATCTAGTCACATTTTGGAAGCGGTTAATACATAATCATGAGTTGCATCAGAAGAAGAGAAATATAGTTGTCACTAGTAATTAACGTGTCCCAATACATTAATCATAACTCCATATGAATGGCCAATTGTTTGTAGAATCCGAGCAGAAACGGCATATGTATCAACATTAATACTATATCAAATATGTGTATTCCACAGAATATATATTATTGATCTACAAAGCCAAATAACGTTTATTCACAAACCTAGAGAATCGAGGCCGAAATTGTGTTCAAATCAGTGACACTTCTTCGGTGGTATTCCGCATTCTGTTAGGTCATAAAGTCGCTGTTTATGATGCACCGTTTGTTTTCGTAGTAGCTGTTTCGTATCACCTCTTTTTCACCTATTTCGTCTGACTGGCTGTCAACGCAACGCACTTCAACCGATTTAGCTGAAATCAGCTGTTACAGAGAAGTCCACGTGAAGCACGCAGTGTGTGCTGTAGACAAACCATGTGTGTTGAAACAGACCACTTCGCATCGATTGTTATGTAACACATGCTAAATGCAAGAACTGCCCGCATGCTGGCTCGTAAACAGCAATTAAGCAATGTGGTCTTTTGTCTGTGCTGGAAGAGTTGGCAACGAACCACGACAGGCATTGTTGTCCTGTTTGCATCAGATAATCTTTAGCAGCTCCACTCATTGACGGGCGGGCGGGCGGGCGGGCGGGCGGGCGGGCGGGCGGGCGGGCGGGCGGGCGGGCGGGCGGGCGGGCGGGCGGGCGGGCGGGCGGGCGGGCGGGCGGGCGGGCGGGCGGGCGGGCGGGCGGGCGGGCGGGCGGGCGGGCGGGCGGGCGGGCGGGCGGGCGGGCGGGCGGGCGGGCGGGCGGGCGGGCGGGCGGGCGGGCGGGCGGGCGGGCGGGCGGGCGGGCGGGCGGGCGGGCGGGCGGGCGGGCGGGCGGGCGGGCGGGCGGGCGGGCGGGCGGGCGGGCGGGCGGGCGGGCGGGCGGGCGGGCGGGCGGGCGGGCGGGCGGGCGGGCGGGCGGGCGGGCGGGCGGGCTCACTCTGTAGTCCGTGGTGAGGCTGGCACAGATACTGGTCGTCCAATTTTGTTTCCCATTCTTCTTCATCACTAGTCCACAGCATATTCTCTTGAGAGGTGGAGTCCAAAGCATTTACTAACGTAACATGGAGTCCACAGCATTGACTATCAAGAGATGGGATCCATAGCTTTCACTCACGAGAGATGGAGTACACAGCATTTACTCATGAGAGAGGAAGTCCACAGCATTTACTTATGATATATGGAGTCCACAGCATTTACTCGTGAGATATGGAGTCCACAGCATTTACTCACGACTGACGGAATCCACAGCATTTACACAAGAGATGGAATTGTTGCTCTCCTCCTGTTCCCTGTAGTCCGTGGTGAGGCTGGCACAGATACTGGTGGTCCAATTTTGTTTCCCATTCTTCATCACTAGTACACAGCATCTTCTCATGACAGGTGGAGTCCAATGTATTTACTCACGAGATATGGAGTCCACAGCATTGACCACCAAGAGATGGGATCCATAGCTTTCACTCACGAGAGATGGAGTTTATTGCATTTATTCATGAGAGATGGAGCACATGACATTTACTCATTAGAGATGGAGTCCACAGCATTTACTCTTGAGAGATGGAGTACACTGCATTTAATCATGAGAGATGGAGTACATAGCATTTATTTATGAGAGATGGAGTCCACAGCATTTACTCATGAGAGTGGGGGTCCACGGCATATACTCATGAGAGAGGGAGTATGCAGCATTTACTCATGAGAGACAAAGTATGCGGCATTAAGTTATGACAGATGGAGTCCACAGCATTTACTCATGATAGATATAATACACAGTATTTACTCACGATATATGGAGTCCATAGCATTTACTGAAGAGAGATGGAGTAAACAGCATTTACCCATGAGGGTTGGAGTCAACAGCATTTACTGATGAGAGATGGAGTACAAAGCATTTATTCATGAGGTATGGAGAACACAGCATTTACTCACGAATGATTTCTGCACTACAGGGTTGTTTTAAAACAATTCCAGTAATCCAATAAACTGTTGGACAGAATTGTCCCCTCCACCCACGCCAATATTTAAAAACAAAACAAATTGCAAGCACTCTACACGCATTGCCAATGCGGACCACTGACCCATCCACATTGACTCACCCCTATATATCAATTTTGTTATTATTGGAATTTTTAGCATGATGGAAGCTTGTTCATCATTTGATCCTGATTGGCTAAAGTTTAGCCAATCATCAGTTTCAATGCAACTGTTACAACAGAAGTAATCAGAAACTGGCTTTATTGCATCCGATTCAATATTTACAATATATACGAAATAACAAATTATACAATAGATTGCAAGGTAACCATATAGAGTGTAATACAAAGCCCTATTTCAACTGAAATGGTGGCCTAGTGCACCAACTAGGTAAGTAAATACACTACTAAGACCTACTCATATGTTTTTAACACGAGACCCTAAATGACCATTTATCCACCCACGAGATGACCCTATTAATGTGAACCACCCAGACCATGAATTTGGTGGTGGTTAATTTACGGGCACCAAAATCACACTAATGAATATTCTTGATATGCAATGAATATTCCTCACATGCAATGATTGAACAATTGAAGTGAGACTTTCAAGTGGTATTAAATATAAATTGTTAAAATTTCTATGCCATTTAATAATTTCAGTCATGAGAGTGTACATGGTTGCATCTTATGAATATTGAACAATCAGCTTCCTGTGTCCCTAAACAAATCACAATCCATATTTACATTTATTGCCCACTGTTGTAAGAAAGCCCAGAAAGCTTCAATAATCAAGTTCTGACCTACTTTTTGTTCCCAGAGTTTAAACAAAGATTGTAACCAGGGACTTCTCGGTTGCTGCACCAACTCTTTGGAATTCACTCTGTTAGTGTTAGGTCAGTAGGAAACATCTGAAGACTTACCCTTTCAACCATGTTTAGTTCCTTAGCTCCTAGCATATATTCATCCATATGTTTACCACTTTAAAACTGTATATGACTTTGAAGATTGCCTAGCCCATTTATTTTGATGCACCTCTGAGCTTGGGTTTCAGAAGATTTCAGCGCAATAGAAATTATTGTATTTTATTATGATGTATTCTGAATAAATTGAATTCTGCTGTGAATGAGTGAAAGAAACTGTGTGAGTGAAAGAAACTGTGTGGCACTGAGCAATATACATACTCCTCTTCCCATACTAGTGCTAGCTCCCAGGTTATGTGTTCTCCACTGCAGGACTCAGCTGTTTCCTCTGAGCGAGTCATGTACCAGACAGGTGAGCTTGGAGTCTCTGTAGGAAAGGTGGCATCCCTTCTTGGCCTTACCCCCCAGTCAAAGTGGCTGCCATATTAGCGATCAAGTTTTGTTTAGTAGCAATCTCCCTGACCCATTGAAATTACTTAGAAGTTGGTGAATGTATAAATGCCAACAATTAAGCTTTTTCAATTACAATGAATTAATTAATGTCATGTTTATTTTACATACGACATAAGAATTATATTTGTAATTTATGTCTAAAAATTGTATTTTGAATGCTAACTGTGACTGTGTTATGCTGTTTTTTTCGTGAAATACACACTTCCAATCCAGAATCAAGCATGTCCGAGACTAGCATGTTATATCAACTGACCAGTCCACAGTTGATAGAGATGCCCTACTTAGTGCAGTTACCTGTCGCTCCAGTGCACTTCAGTCGCTCCGAGCAAGCAAGGTCAATGAAGTTGAACGTGGCAGCCAGAGTCTCAAAGTCAGTGAACATCTCTGTTGTGTGCTGTTCCTTCCTGTCGTCTGGCATCTGTGAGCAAACAGGGAGGAAACTGAGAGTCAGTCACTCATGTTTCACTAAACCTTTGCAGTTGCTATGGTAAACAAACATTTATGATAACTTTGGAGCTGTCGAAAAGTAATGCAATTATGCATACTCGTGCAAAATATTTACTAAATTGCATGCTTAAAACTATGCTATTCACAGTACCTGCCTTGACTTTTGTGTTGTTGTGGAGTTTGGGGGAAATACCTACAAAACAAATATTGACTGCATTTATTTGTTACAAAAGCAGTTAGCAAGGATTATCAGCAATGTACACTATTACCATCATACAAATGAATTATCTTGTGAACTGCATAAATAAATTAATTATTGACAATATTATTATATAATCTGATTTTGTAAAACTAAAAACTCCCATCATGTGTGAAGCAAACAAAACGTTGTTACCAAATAATCTGCTGGGAGGAGACTATAGATGTCTCGTTATGGTACTAGACATGACTGGAGCAATATCCGATCATGCATGCATTTACTGCAGAGTACATTCAATTGCGGTGAAGATGTGGTAAGGCCAATACATGACATTTCTGAACATGCACGTAGTAGTTCGTATGGATGTAGGTCTGTACCATTTGTGAGTCTTCCCTTCACTCATGGAGTCATGGATGAACTGCATATGATGCTTTGAGTTACTGACAGACGTATAGCTAATCTCATAGAAGATGTCACTGATTATGCTAAGGAAAGAATGGCATTTTCTCAAAATCCAATGTTGTACACCTCATTGATTTGTTTAAGTGCATGAAATTGTGTGGTGTCAGTTTTAGGAAGATGTATCTGGGAATGGGATGGATAGACTTTAATTCATAAGTTTGATGGGGAAGAGAAGAAAAAACTTCTCAAACACCTACCTTCATGCCTAGCAGAAAGGGATGCATTACATCCCAACTCAAAATACAGTTGTTGAATTTTGGGAGAAATGTCAAGAATTGTATGCAGCTATCAACCTTGAATACAGCAATGTAGGTGCTGTTGAATCAGCTAGTATATTCATGTTATATAAAACCCTTAAAGGAAGGAGAAAAGGGTATGAAACTAAAAGGGTCACTCCACATATGCATTGTATTGTCTACCATATTCCTAGGAACAGCTTGAAAATAAAAAGTTCAGTGTTCATGGGATGGAAAAATTTAAGTTAATTTAATTAATAAAAATTAAGTATATGCATAAACAACACTAAAATAAAATTGAAGCATGTTCAAGTACTCTAAAGGTATCTTTGAAGCAATTGCACTTCCATAGTTTTAGATACGGTACTGTATTACTATTCAGATAAAAATTTTCTCAGTGCCTCATAATATTTTATTAATGTTATAAATGATAATTTGACAATATGGTAGAAGCAAATCGTGTATGTACTCTTTTGGTGAATATGTGATGGTGTTAATTGATCTGGTCAGTTCTGATACAATATTCTTTAAGTATTATTATGTTATTACGTTATTTAACTTGAGTTCCCTCAACATAAAACTTGAATTACATCTGTCATCATCATTCGTGCTGTAACCAACAATATTCATATTCCGAACTGTGATCAAAATCAGCACCCTTCTGAACTGTGATCAAAGTCAGCACCCTTCTGAACTTTGAACAAAGTCAGCACTCTTATGAACAGTAATCAGTCAGCAGCCTTATGAACTGTGATCATGCCCCCAAAGTCAACACCTTTATGACTTGTGATCATGCCCTCAAAGTCAGCACCCTTATGACCCGTGATCATGCCCTCGAGGTCAGCACCCTTATGACCTGTGATAATGCCCTCAAGGTCAGCAACCTTATGACCTGTGATCATGCCCTCGAGGTCAGCACCCATATGACCTGTGATCATGCCCTCGATGTCAGCACCCTTATGACCGATGATCATGCCCTCAAAGTCAGCACCTTTATGACCTGTAATCATGCCCACGAAGTCAGCACCCTTATGACCTGTGATCATGCCCTCGAGATCAGCACCCTTATGACCTGTGATTAAACATGTTTCTTTTCGAAATAATTTGATGTGTGACACTAAAAGAAACAGCCACTATCCCCTCTCCTCCAATCATGTTGTACCATACATTGGTTTTTTTGAGGAGCAGATCAGAAATGATACTCGTCTCCAACTGTTGACAGTAGAAACTCATGTGGCAGTTAAAAAAGTTTTTACAAGCGTCACTTAGGTCACTGACCTTGACTTTTGACCTGATAGACCCAAAATGAGTAAACTCTGATTTTAATCAAATTTTACCATTAGTAAGGTCATTGCATCAAAGTTCCATTAAAGAATTAGAATGGGTCCATTGTAAGTTCTTGAGATACAACAACTTGAAGTTAGGATGGTGGCAATGTTACAATTTTGCTAACAGGTTACCATTCTTATCAGACTAGCTGGCATCATATTGCAGCCCAGACTAGCTGGCATCATATTGCAGCCAGCCTGGGAGGGTTTCACATTACAGCCCACTTGGAGGCATTCTGTTTATTTTTCTGACAGTGGAAGTGTCAGGGGTAATACACAGCACAGGGCCCAAGGATCTGGTAACAGGTATCATATCAGCCCAATGGATCTGACAGGGGACTGATGCTCAGCTGTGTGCATTGCTACACTGACACTTCCAGTGCCATCATTACAATAAATTTTACAATCCCACAGGGTTGATTGTATATAAAACCCTGGGCTTAGGTGTTAGTCTGGCTCTGGTGATGGCTCCAAAGAAAACATCTGTGCCTAATCCTGAGTGTTGCAATCCATTTTAGAATCATGAAAGGAGGGTTAAGGGGTTCGTTAAGGGTGTGCAACTGATATCTATAGACAATTGTCGGAAAGGGATCCTAGCCTTTGTACCCCATCCAGAACAACTCTCTGTTGCATCATATGCAATGTAAAGATTGTGTGTAACCGTGATTACTCTGCATTCATGTTCGTGTTCACTGTCGTTTGAGACAGTGTAGCTAGCTAATGTAAAAATCAATGATATGGAAATGATATATGTAAGTAAATTTCTAGTTGTTTTAATAGGACGATAACTTTGAAAAGTATTGCAATTATGCATACTAGTGCAAAATATTTACTTTCTGTAGTTCTTGTTTGCTCTCTGCTATCATGGCCACATCATCTGAATACATCACCTTCCTGACAACATCCTTCGTGCTGATCTTCCTGCTGATTAGTGTCATCACCATGATAAACAGCAAAGAGCTAAAGTCACTTCCTTACCTCTAACCGATGTTAACTGGAAACTCTTCCGACAACCCAGATACAACCACAACTCTTCTTTTGTTTTTTTGCTTCCACCATCCTGGCTTCTGCTTCTGGCACTCCCATCCATCTCACTGTTGCCGCCACCATCTCTGTTGTGACTGTGTCATAAGCCTTCTCCAGCTCCACAAATCCCACTGCCATTCTTCCTTGCATCTCCAACATCTTCTCTACCAGCTGCCTTAATGCAAACATCCCATCAGTAGTCCCACTGCCCTTTCTGAATCCCTGCTGTCCTTCACCTAATTCTTGCTCTACTCTCTTTCGGATCCTCCCATCCAGGAACCTCGTTCTCAGCTTCATGATGTGACTTAGAAGTGTGGTGCCTCTGTATTTTCCAGGGTCTCGCACATCTCCCTTCCATTGGAACAGTTAGCATTGTCCGCCACTCTTCTGGTACTTAACATTGTTAATATACATGTATTTAGCAACCTCTTTCTCAAGCTGATTCCACTCTCCCCCGCTGCCGTTACCTTCCCCACACGCACCTCACCGATATCAGGTGCTCTTCCCTTCTTTATCCCTTTTATCCCAGGACAGGCAAGGTCGGGTTGTGGCATGCCATGGCACAGAACTAGATAATCAGAAAATATTAATAGCATACTGTGTAATATCCGTCCAAGAGAATTTGTTAGTTAAACTGTTCCTTCATTAACCATGACATAACCAGGATGGACGTAAACACTAGTACATGTTGTGCTCTTTGTGGAATGACGTATCGTTCATTCAGCTTCTGCAGAGGAAATGTATCAAACCGGTAGAAATGTGCAAAGACTGCACATATTACTGTTCTGTTGTAGGTACATGGTATGGTTCCAGTGACAAGCTATGACATGGTTAGGTCATTATCTATTCCTTGGTGGTAACAACGGATCAATATGCTACATAGGTAGGTGGTGTAAGACTTTGAAAAGGGCAGGCAAAAAGCACGTTGCAGCTCTTGAGGTGCGATGCTATAGACGGTTGTTGGTTATTAGCTGGATTGAAAAGAAATGACTATGTAAGTCAAATCTAAAACAATTGTTGACTATTGAGAACAGTGATGGCAAGGAAGCTTGGGTACTTTGGCCACATTGCAAGTAAGAAGATGTTTGATTTTAGCAAGTATGGTGCAAGAGGATGGCAGAGAGCCCGTTGGGTGGATCAGAATCTGAAGACAAGGCTGAATGAAACAGAATCGACCAAAGCTTCTCAGGACCAGAGACAGTGGTGGTCAACAAGGACTCTCATCATGACCACACATTTAATATAAGCTGGTGTACTGACAGGACAGTAGTTGGTGTAATGCTGGTATCGAGGTGAAAAAAGACATCCATAATTATTATCTTTATGATGACATAGAAAACAAAAGAAAGCCTATTAAAAATGTAATCCACACCCCCGGGTGCCCCTATCGATGGTTCCCCATCTGACCCTCCATGTTCGTCAGAAGGGGCTCCTGAGTCACCTTGTAGAGTTTCATCTAGATTGGCCCACAAATACGTCCGTGAATAGGACACTACAGACAGACCAACATACACTTCTTTATAGGTTAGATAGAGTACACAGAATATGTGTATGCAGACATTGAAAACTAAAGTTGATTGAGTGTTATTGTTTCTGCATCCTACTTAGTACTTACACACATGCAGAAGTTCCCGCTGCGTATGAAGGACAGAGACCATAGTGGGGACAGTATCACACCCCTCAGTGTCTATAACACCCACAAAACAGTCTCCCTGCTTGCTACATGTGACTAGAATGTTTAAACTAAAAGTTATAAATACTGACTAATTCATAGAAACTACACTTAAGATGTCTCATTTAGATGTGTTGATTATATTTGTTAAGTTTGGTGTGGGAGCCCACATTGGAAGTTTATTGTTAGTCGTGGGGCATGATTATGCAATAATTGTACTCATGATGTTTTCACTTTTGGCGTGGTACATTATATTAAAAGGGGTATCAACGTAATGGGACTGTCCACGACACGTTCTCTGTCGTCGAACGTATTCAGCTGGCGGTGAGATCATGCGACCGACGACCACATCAGTTATCGTTCTATTCAACGCAGCAGTACTGTATGTCCAGCCGACCGTTCAACTGTCTTCCCCGTGTGCGACATCAGAGCGTCCGCGTCAGCCGTCGTCACGTCTCCACAATCTATTGACATCTGGCGTACTATCGTCCAGCCGACAACAACCTCGACATCACTGCAGTCGACCGTATTCAGCTGGCGGTGAGATCATGCGACCGACGGCCACATCAGTTATCGTTCTATTCAACGCAGCAGAATGACGCGAACGGTATTGTTGACTTTGTGTGTCGTAAGGCAGGCTTCTGTGACTATTTTGTTTTTCGGAATATTGTATTATAAGTGTGAAATATGCTTTTTCTGCTTTTGACGAATTTATTAACACTGATGTCTGTGGTACGGTTTTGAAGTTCTAATAAATCAGTACTGGTGCTGAATGGTAATGGCTTTTGTTTTGGTAACTTGCTTGATTTTTTTCGATGTTGTCATTTATCCTTTCCCTATGCATCCTTCTTCTCAAGGGTTATATTTATTTTGATATGCGTGCTGTACGTCATTTATATATGAGTACAACAATCTGGTAAAATGGATATCGCTCAAACGGAGATACATATAATTGGTTGATTCTGTAATTTTCCTCAGCAGAATACCAATGTGCGTGTGTTTGTGATCTGTGTCATTGAAGCAGTTCAATTTAACTTGTGTGTGTGTATGATACAGGATGAAAACCTATGCACGCTGGCATCTCTTGTGGTGTCTGACGGAGGTGATAGGTCAGGTGGTCCTCAATGCCAAGGTGCTCAACGCTGTCCAGGAAAACTGTAACATGATGGTGGCCGCCGCCTTCAACTCCATCATCCAGTTGTGGAACGTCATGATCAGCAATGATGGCGGCCTCGTCACGCGTGAGATAGGTCAGTCAGTGAGATAGGTCTGTCAGGAGAAAAGGGCTTTGAGGAGAATCCTGTCACTGTCACGGGCACCAAGTGTCTAAATGCTGCACCATAGTCACACAACACCATGTTTGTAGAGGGATGCTAAAAGTTGGCAAACTTTGTATTTAAATGTTGTTTCTCATAAGCATTTAATACACTATTTATGAAAATGTTGACCACATCCTTGAATTTATTAAACATAACTATTTACCAAGCTAATGGTGCTCTTCCTTCTTGTTCACCGCTTTATAGGGTTGAGGGTCAGGTGAAATATTCATGCTTCTTTTGTTCAACCTCTTTGTTCTTTTTATTCGACGAACCAAGTTGTTCTCACAAACTTGCAGCTGCAATTGTTGTTGTTATGTCAACGCCACTGTCTCCAGACCATAGAGGCATGCCGGTGCAACACGCTCACTCAGGACTTTCCCTTTCAGCATTTTCAAAACGTTTCTCTCCAACATGACTCCCTCTACGTTTCTCCAAGCATTAGCTCCCGTTTGTATACTTTGTCTCACTTCTACCTCTGAATGCCCATCCGTAACCTGTCATCCAAGGTACACAAAACCATCCACTTGCTTATCTCTTTACCTTCCAAACTGATGGTCAGCTCCTCTCTCTGGTGTCCAACCCACGTCCGTGCTTCTTGAACACCCCCTTCCATTCCTCCAACACTTCCTGTAGTTCTTGTTTGTTCTCTGCTATTTTGGCCAAATCGTCTGCATACACCATCTTCCTGAGAAGGTCCACAAATCCCACTGCCATTCTCTTTGCGTCTCCAACCTCTTCTCTACCAGCTGTCTTAATGCAAATATCCCATCAGTCTTTCCTTTTCCCTTTCTGAATCCCTGTTGTTCTTCCCCGAATTCTTGCTCTACTCTCTTTCTGATCCTCCCATCCAGGGTCCTCTCTAGCAGCTTTATGATGCCTCTGTATTGCCCAGGTCTTGCGCATCTCCCTTCTTCTACAATATTGGGACAATTAGCCCTGTTCGCTACTCGTCTGGTACTCTACCTTTCCTCATAAATGTATTCACTACATACATACCAACATACACTTCTTTATAGATTAGATAGAGTACACAGAATATGTGTATGCAGACATTGAAAACTAAAGCTGATTGAGTGTTATTGTTTCTGCATGCTACCTACACAAATGCAGAAGTTCCCGCTGAGTATGAAGGACAGAGACCATAGTGGGGACAGCATCACACCCCTCAGTGTCTATATCACCCCCAAAACAGTCTCTCTACTTGCTACATTTGACTAGAATGTTTAAACTAAAAGTTATAAATACTGACTAATTCATAGAAACTACACTTAAGACGTCTCATTTAGATGTGTTGATTATATTTGTTACGCTAATGTGCAAGTTGCTCCTGTGAAGCAGGGCAGTTTAGGCATTGTACATTGCTTGACTGTTTTCAGCCCTGAGTGGGAAATGGATTGAGATAGCCTACTGGACAATTTCGGGAGCTGTGCAGCAACAAGAGTCAGTGGGACAGGGCCCACAGCTCTTCCAGACGTTCACCGTACACACCAGTCCCATCACCAAGGTGATGTTGTCAGGGAAGCATCTCGTCTCTTGTAGGTCCAATTCCCAGGTATATTTCTTGGGAAAATATTCAAATATACCTGGAAAAGCTTTGTTTCATGATGGTGACCATGTCACGTTTAAGGCATGATTTTCAGTGGGCCATCAATCACATATACTCTGACATCCACAGTTATATAAAATATACAAGTAAAAGCTTGGTTTTCTTTTCAAGTAATCCAAATTGAAGCATTGATTATGATCATATCAGCTTTCTTTTGATACGACGCGGCTTATCAGCAACAGGTGCTTGAATAAATGAAAGTTAATCAGTGTAACTCACTGCTGTGTTTGCAGTGTGCTCTGAGCACAACCATGTACATACGTGGAACGTGACCTGATTCCTTGTCATGATTAGCACACAGCCCGTCTCAGTGGCCTTGGCATCATTCAAGATTATCTATATAGAGAGGGTTGAACCACACCTTCAGTATATCCACGGTAACAACTTTGGTAAGTCACATTGACAGGATCTAGAATTATAAGAATTAGATATTTAAGTAAATTAGAATATATTAGGTTACGTAATAAAAAAATATAATTTTGCATTTACCTTCCACTGTGCTGTCTGTGTCGAAATGTGGATAACTATAGTTGTTGTTCCTGCTGTTTTATTGGAAAACTGGGAACCACTTTTTTTCTTAGACAGGACCCGCCCGTTATGTAAAGACGAATGCTTTTACCTAGGAAAAAAAATCAAATTCACATTCGAGGAGCCACCTTAAAATTTTTATTTAATCAAGTTACTGGGCCAGCAAATTGCATTTTTTACTGATGTGATAATAACTTACTATCAACTAACCGTAATTCAATTATAGGCTTTCATATGCAAACACAGCCGAAATCAACCTCGGAAAGTGGACAATTTGCAGACATTCTGCGTGTAATGCAGTAGCAGAATAATATCCATGATATACTTATGAAGAGATACTGTCTCATAAACAGTATTTCTGGAATATTGTCCGTGGAGTTAATGATGAGATATTGTCCAGATAATATTGGTAGGGATACAATCAGGAGGGATGCTAACTTATATGAAGCGTACATTGCTAAACTTTTACTGCGTGTCACGCCACTGCATTACTTGCAAATAAGTCCTTCCCGTGTTTGTGCGACTGGGTCAGCGAACATACCATGACTCGTGCAACTCTTTTCCGCACCGCCGCATTCGGGGAATTGTTTTTGGAATTACATGCATCCTGCTTATATTGAGTACGATAACTTATTAGTCTTTTCTCAATTGTATCACCTGTAAACAAAGGAAAGAGGCATTTGTTGTAATTTTACAATGACACTAAACATTCAAACACTACCACTCCCAGTCTCTGTGCAAATATGCGCATGGGACAATTTTATAACATTTCATCAATTTATGAATGGGAAGGTATATTTTATTTACAAACTACATTTTTACATGACAACTATTATAGCCTGAGTACTATAATAATAGTTGCATGTGTGTATGTATGTATTATTATTCAGGCAATGTTTCGACCATATTTATATGGACGAACCAATATGGTACATAAATCCGTATGTTATGCATGGTTGGGCAACTTAAACTGACTTTACCATGAACTGTCAGGGCGATCAGGGCGAAATGCCCCAGGTATATGGGCGGCTGTCTTGCCCCAGGGTGCACCAATATGGCTTTTTGGGGTATGCTTCCTGCTGCAAATGTTCATCCTCCCATGATCGTCGGCATACTGCTTCGAATGTTCATCCTATCATTCCACCATGATTCAACATATGTGTTGCTCATTTACATGTTGATATTGTTCTTACGTAATATAGCTATCTGCAATACAGATGTAATGTTTGGTCGAGTTAGAACTATATATTTTAGAAATGCAACCATTCATTGATTCTGACAAAAAAGGAAGTATTTAACTAGACAGTTTTTCTTACATCTGTGTGTAACAAGATATTTGTAAATTTTGTTTTTAACATATTCACATGGCCTGCATTAACCGAAACTGTAGATAATCTGTCCCATTCATTTATTGGCCTTATGGAGGATGAAGTGACAACTTCTGTGTATATCACACCAGACACAATGGTTCAGCCGTGGACTCCATCTCTCGTGAGTAGGGCATCACCACGAAGAAATGAGTTGGTTTTTGTGCATCCATCAGCTGAGATGTTCTCAGAGGCATATGGTAAGTGAGCAAGGAATAAATAATTAGATTTTATTAGTTTATTCTGTTCTGTGATCATGCGCGGGAGTTTATCGTGGCTAATTTTAGGGGGAAATTAATGAATTCGGTTTTGCTATAATTGATGAAACCATGACAAAGACATATCACGTTCCATCTATTCGTATTTTAGCGCCTTTGTTTTTAAAGACCTCTGTCCAGATATACAGATTATTGGCGGTTTCATGTAAAGTCTCTCAATCCCGCTGAGCCTCAAAAATTGTATGGTAATTAGACTGAATTAATATTACACAATTAATTGTTTCAAAACTATGAGGGAAAGTGAATTTTGGTAAAAATGTACCCTGTACGTGAAAACGCCCACATACAAATGTATTGATTATTAACTTCGTTAACTTTAAATAATGTCAAAATTATAACTTATGTTTGTTTCAACAAAATGAAGACATTGCCACATGGTTCCTCCTGGAAGTGTTTAAGGACAATCAGTGCGGACAGTACTGGTCACTGGGTAGTGGGTCCAAGCAGTGTATAGAAAGAGACCATTTCGTTGCTGAGGCTATCTGCCGCATTTGATATCATTGGTCAAAGGACAACTTATTAAAAGCATGTCAGTGTGGTGTGGCATAACTGGCACAGAGCTGGATCTCATCATATTTAACTGATAGATACAAAAGAATGAAGATAACGAATTGTTTCTCAGCCTCGCTCCCTACTTCACGTAGTGTTCCTCAGGGTGTTTCACTCTCTACGCTACTCTACTTGGCTCAGTTATCAAACGTCACAACTTGGATCACCAAGTGTATGCAAATAAATCACAGACCTATGCTATTTTGGCTACACGAGATACAGATCACTTCCAAAACTAGCTCAGGGATCGTCTCCACAAAATCTTCCATTGGATAACAGAGACCACATTAAAGTTAAATGCAAGTAAATCCGAGTTTGTTATTATTGGTAGGGTAAATGTTGCATGTCTATTTGAATCGATTAGGTGTGCACAATATGTTGCAAGACGTTTCCTTATGTGTCAGTCTTTAGATTGCATGTAGAGAAGCACAGTAAAATCAAAACGTGTGGAAAACATTAGCTTAACAGTGTGACCTGGCTGTTCTTCAAAGAGAACAAATTTGCATATGTGCTGGAGTGCCATAAAACACTAACATTATATAGCCTTTTTGTTTTGGGAGTGACGTAGAGTGATATAATGAAAGCATTGAGTTACTAAAATGCAAGGAAGGACATCAACATAATAATTTACATGTAATTGATTAAAGATTGACAGACGTTTGGTACGATGACAATAAAAC
The DNA here is from genome assembly GCA_963662155.1 of Lamellibrachia columna. Classification (NCBI taxonomy): domain Eukaryota; kingdom Metazoa; phylum Annelida; class Polychaeta; order Sabellida; family Siboglinidae; genus Lamellibrachia; species Lamellibrachia columna. Next base: position 49,248,542 of record OY759265.1, on the reverse strand, counting down.
TGATGCCGATTGATCAACTAATGCGAATCGAGAATAATAAACTGAATCTGAATATGTAATGATCGATATTCGTTTGTTTAAAAATAAGAGACCAATGATGTGAGTGACGCTTAGCTATTTCAGCCAATTGGTTGCACCTCCTATCGGTCGGTGGAGAGACCAATCCACAGTCACCGAGTCTCTTATAGTTGCGTATCGAGCAGCTCTCAGGGGAGAGATTTGTCGGCCCCCAGACCATTGTAGTTCTTCACCCAAACTACTGACAATCCTTGTGTTGAGCTTGCAACCTCTTATAACAACACGTCTACCCGTTTATATAGTATGTACACCCTTTTTAGCTGAATTTGTGGTGTGAACTCTTGAAACATGTTCATTTTACATTTATCTGACATAACATTTACTAATTAAACAATTTAGTTAATTAGAATGTTTCTTATATGGCGTAGTTCATGTTGTAATAGAGCAAAGTGTATAACATGCATAAATAATATTACTAGTCTATGTTATTGTTATTCATTTATGCAGATTTATTGGTGGAAAATATGCGCATGCGCCGGAAGTGATCACTCTAAGATGGCGTCTACTACAACGTCGGCCGTGTATCTGTTATCAATAAACCTACATAACCCTGCCTTGGGAATACAACACACTCCAAGTCGAAAAGGTTTATTATATTGCCAATAGTATCATCGAACAGTTGTGTTAACTGGTATGTCTGTTTATTATCTATGCATCTAGCAGTTCCCACTGCAGTTATTTTGTGGAACAAATGCACATAACAGTTACGTTAGCCGACAGTCAGTCAAAACGCTTAGAAAGTGTCTCGTCTCCCTGCCAGCAACAGACTAGCCACATTTTCATGCAGCTAATATACAGTCATGAGCTGCATCAGAAGCAGAACAAAATAGTTGTCACTAACAATTAATCTGTCCCTATACACTAATCACAACTCCATATGAAATGTACAATCGTATGTAGAATGCCAGCAGAAAGGTTCGTAGAGCCATCCTCGAAATATGTATCAAAATTAACACCATATCAAATATGTGTACTCCGTAGTATAGATATTATTTATCTACAAAACCAAATGACGTTTATACATAAACCATCCGCATTCTGTTAGGTCACAAATTCGTTGTTTATAATGCACCTTTTGTTTTCATAGTAGCTGTCTCGAAGCATTTCTTTGTTCACCCATTTCGTCCGACTGGCTGTCAACGCAATGCACTTCTACCTATTTAGCTGATATCAGCTTTTACAGACAACACCACATGAAGCACGCAGTGTGTGCTATGGACATACAACGTGTGTTGAAACAGATATCATGCAAGTCAACACGGATATAGCACACGAAATGATGTCTTGCACACTCCTCCATATTTCTTCAATTGGTCGTTCTTCAGTCATGATAGGCCCTACACAGTAAGCCATTTGTCGCTTCATTAGCAGAAGCACCAACTTCGCATGGATTGTTATATACGACACGCTAAATGCAAGAATTCCCTGCATGCTGGCTGGTGGACAGGAATTAACGCCTTTTGTCTGTGCTGGCGGAGGTAATCAACGAACCACGACAGGCATTGTCCATGCGCACGGACGGCGTTGTCCTGTTTGCATCAGATAATCTTTAGCAGCACCACGCCTTGACACGTGTCAACGCCGTGAATGACGTTGTAATCCTCACTTAGAAGCGCAATTATTCTGGTGTCATAATTGTTTCGACACATGCATGTTGTTCTATTTAGGATACGTAATAATTCTATTTACAGCAATTTTATCAACACGTTTACAAACAAAAATAATAGTACGCATCAGTTGGTGTGCGTTCAGAGTTCTGCTGTAAATGTGACTTCACTGTGGACAGAAAATGACAGCCCCCTTACTCTGGACTCCCAAGCACGCACACACGCATGCACGAGGGAGGGAGGCGGGGATGGAAGCTGACAGGTGGAAGGCAGGAAGGCAGGCAGACAGGCAGGAACAATGCTTTCGTGGTATCCAGGCCTTGGGATTGTTCAAAGTGTTTTACAGTTCAACCCATGGCAGAAATGTTCGTTCAAAATCCACCTCAACTTCTCTGGGAAGCAATTATTCTGATATCCCAATTGTATCGACATATGTGTATTTGTATGTCGAGAATACGTAATCATTCTGTTTAAAGCAATTTTCTCAAAACATTTACACACAAAAACCAACAGTACACACCATTTGGTGTGCATTCAGTGTTCTGCAGTAAATGTACGTGTGACTTCAATGTGTATAAAATAGGACCGCTCCTTACAAATGATTCACACGCACACACACACGCACGCATGATGGGCGGGCGGGCGGGCGGGCGGGCGGGCGGGCGGGCGGGCGGGCGGGCGGGCGGGCGGGCGGGCGGGCGGGCGGGCGGGCGGGCGGGCGGGCGGGCGGGCATTCGCAACTACAAGGGGGCATCTCATTGCATGTCATTGTTAGTATAATTAAATTAAATTTATATTATCTGTTGTTTGGTGAACAAAGACTTGTTTTTGTAATTAAAAATTGTACGGTTGATATTGCATGTCATGCGCATGCGCAAAGTTAAGGGGACAACTCAATGTTTGTCATTGTTATATAATTAAATTTAAAAGAATGCATTGATTAAATTATCTGTCGTTTGGTGAGCAAAGGTTATTGTTTTTTGTAATTAAAACATATACTGATGATATTGCATGTCATGCGCATCTTTAAAGGGACAATTCATTGTATGTCATTGTTAATAAAATTATAATTAAATTTAAAAGAACGCAGGGGTTAAATTATTTGTCGTTTGGTGAACAAAGGTTTTTTTTTAAATTATGCTTATATTGCATGTCTGGTTTCGTTCTAATGGGGAGGGAGTGGGGGAGGGAGGGAGGGATTCTGTGTTGTCCGTTTTCGCAGCAATATCCTGCGGAGAAATCGTGATGTAGTACCGCCTTGCCAGTGATTAATATGTGATGTAATAAATAAAACACAACAGTTTACAGTTATTTAGCTTTCTTAAAGGGATAGAGTCATCATAGAGTATTCAGTATCCTTGGCACAATAATTACGTAAAAACAGAAATGCATTATTATCATTATGTGACTACATAACTTTTCATTATCATTACAAGCCATCATTGCCAGTTTCATTATCATTAACATCAATGACCAGTTGTACGTAAAGAACTCCATGAACCAACTATTGTAAAAGTTTCTTATATTTATTTGAATGAAAAGGTCGCAAAGTAGCAATGGTGTTTTAAAGTTGTCTGCTGGTGTAACTCATACTGCGCTGCTGCTTGGTGGGTTTATTGATACAGATGTTAAAGACAGTAAGCTTACCTCTGGTCCACTGCTGGAAGTCTGGAACCCATATCAGTGAAGTGATCACCAAAGATTAAAAGCCTGTCTCCATCAGGAGGCTAGTTTGAAAAGGATAGTTAGGTGGGGACTCTTGATAAGCCCATGGTGTCCTTGTCCGCTTGCCATCTGGGCCTTTGCCTTGGATGGCAATCTTGTTAGATATTGTTACAAATGGAGTACGGACATAACTCCTCACGGACAAAACCCCTAACGATCATTATTATTTTGACCTTGCAGTAATGTAACATAATGTTTCTGCAACTTGTTTATTTAAAATAATTCAGTCACGTACATGTTGACGCTTCTTATGTATTGAATAGGAGAAATACCAAAGATGTAGCTAATTGCGTATAAGATGACATCAAAACATACATTTCTTTTGTCCGGAGGGGGTAATGTAGGTATACAGACATACTTCCTCCGGATATCATGCCCCCACCTAAATGGCAACTTGGACTAAAAAACCTCACATAACTACACAAAAATACACAAAACTTTTATTTGCATTGTCAAAATTAGTTACACATCTTTATTGTGGGAGGGGGTGAGTGCTGAGTACGAGTATTCAATTGTACCATGGCTAATCCGGCACAGGCTTTATACAATTTTCCTGTTATTGTTGTTCCGATTAACGCTTCATATATATATATATATATATATATATATATACACACACATATATATATATATATATATATATATATATATATATATATATATATATATATATATATATATATATATATATATATATACCCCTATGTAGGCGCATGCAGAAATAAGGTAAATTGCTGTAGGAAATCCTTGCCCAAGCCTAAATAATAACACTATTTAGTAAGTATTTACATCCACGCACCGAGGGCCTCGGCCCGAGGCAGTTGCACAAAAGTAATTGTGTAGCATTTGCATGAACTGCCGTGACTGGCGCATAACCGTCGAATACACATTGAATGCACAGGATTGTGTATCCGCTGGATGTGAGCTGCGGAAGGTGTTATCAGTCATTCGATCAAGAAATGTGTATTCAGACAAATCTGGTGATACTACAACTGCACATAGACAGAGCATATGCGTGAAAAGCGATACAAATATTATGAGGTTAGGTAACTCACCAGATTAGAATTATTAAAAAACTAAATATGTATTTGGTGTTCCCCAAAATATAAATATGCATATAATTTAATTATTATTTGTAAATTATTTAAATGAACATGTTAATGTAAAGAGAATACATTAAATTGTAAATTTATATAAATTGACTTAAATTTATATAAACTGACTTAATTAAATTAAAGTACTCCTTCCCTCCCTCTTTAAAAATGCGCATGACATGCAGTATTATCAGTATAATTATTAATTACAAAAACAATAGTCTGTGTTTACCAAACGACACATAATTTAACCCATGCATACTTTTATTTTTTTTTATATTAAGAATGACGTACATTTAGTTGTCCCCTTAAAGTTGCGCATGCGCATGATATGCAATATCAACAGTATAATTTTTAATTACAAAAACAATAATCTTTGTTCACCAAACGACAGATTCTTTTAAATTGTCTTATATTAACAATGACATACATTTAGTTGTCCCCTTAAAGATGCGCATGACTTTCAATATCAACAGTATAATTTTTAATTACAAAATAATAGTCTTTGTTGACCAAACGACAGATAATTTAACCCATGGATTCTTTAAAATTTTATTATATTAACAATGACATGCAATGAGATGCCCCCTTGTAGCTGCGCATGCGCATAACATCTAATATCAACCACATAATAAAAAAAAAAAAATAATATTTGCAACATCAAATATTTAATTAAATTAGAAGTAACTGTATGTGCTCTACAAATGTTGCGTTTAATATAAAAACCGTGGAGAATATTTTCATTTTTTTGTAGAAACATTTGTTGAGCCTACTTTCTCTTTTTTTCTCTCTTAATTTTTTACAATGCGTAAGTGTACTCGCGATACGCACAAAGATCACCTTCGCGGTTCTGATGGCACCGAGGCGTGACTAATGCGCAAATTGCACACCCGCCGTGTTTATCAAGTTATCGGTTCCGCTGTTATGATGTGTAAACTGATTAAAAGTGGCCTAAAACACATTATTTTTAAATATTATATGAACTTTTTTTACTGGAACATATGCGGAATGATGCAAGGAATGCATTCAGGTACAAAAATACTGGAAAAATTGTCAGCATAAAGCCCTAATAATTTAGGCCAGTTAAGTAAATGATTACCAAACTCGTTTTTTAACCGTCCATATGTCGAAACAAATAAAAATAGGAAATCATAACCTACGAATTTCGCAGTAACAATAACAAAATTGAACAAAAACTACGCGTCTCTGCCTAACCACGCGCGCGCACCTACCGGATAAATTGCGGCTCTTCTGAACTGTCCGCCAGGAGGGCCATCTTTACCGACAGTGCCCTGTTAGAAGTCGGCCTCAGTAACAGAACAACTGCAGTATTTCCCATTGCTTTTCCCTTTCCCTTGGTGGCCATGTTAACGTTTTCATGATTAGTAAAAAAACGTGACCATCAAAAATCCTACAACTTCATGACATCCACTGTTACTACGCTGCCAATGTGCTGAACAAATAAGTTTTGTCTAAATCACATACCTCCAGCAAATATACTTACCCTCCAAATTGTACCAATCTGGTTACAACAATTTTTTCAACACGTTTACACACAAAAACACAATAGTACACATAAGTTGTATGAATTCAGTGTTCTGCTGTAAATGTAAAATGACTTCGATGTGGACAGAAAAGGAAAGCCCTTTACTTACTCTTGAGTGCCGAATAAACGTATAGGCCAAATAACAGTATAGGGTGGCAAATCGGTCAAATTTAATAATAGTATAGTGCCGAATAACAGTGTAGGGGGCAAATTGTTCAAAACAAATAATACTACAGTGCAAAAAAATCACTAGTATATTTGTCTTTTTAGCGCCGAACCATTTTTTTTACTCGACGCGAAGTAGAAAACTACGCGGATCGCCTGTATTTTTTTTCTGCCGAATATGTATAAACTTTGTGCATATTCGTGTCACCGCCGATATAGTAACCGCATTTTATATCTGTGAAAAACCGGGGAATTTTCCATTTTTAAATGGACATTAAAGTTTTATTGAACTGAATTCGCAAGCCCGTTTCAAGGGAAACCGCCGCCAGCCTGTTACGACCGGTTTGAGGCGCTGCGCACGGCGGCCATTTACGGTCGGTTTACGCGATGATAAAGGCGTTTAAACTAATAATATAACATGTCGTGCTCCCGAGAACTAAGGATTCTGACGGATTCATCTAATCATGGAATTCTAACGGTCTAATCTAGGATCCTCAGAAGCACGGGATCCCGTTAAATTCACGACTGTCGTTCGAAAGGATGAAAGCCGTCAGAGGGAGCCACATACAACTCTAGTTAGGAGCAAGTGATTTTAGCGCGAGCGGTAAACCGCTCCGTGGGAGTGAGAGGGATTGCTCTCCTAAAAATTATGCCCTGCATAATTTGCCACAATTATCGGAGAATATAGGCTGGCACAAATGTTAAAATTTAATAATAGTATAGTGCCAAATAAGGTGCGTATAGGGTGGCATTTTTCATCAAATATATACGCGTATAGCCTATATGGACGCTTATTCGGTATTCAAGAGTAGGACCCACACGCACGCACGCACGCACGAGGGAGGGAGGGAGGGAGGGAGGGAGAGAGACATGGATGAAACCACACCGGGGTGGAGGCGGGCAGGCGGGCAGGCGGGCAGGAACGGTACGTTCTTATATAGCGCAGTATCCAGTCGTTGGGACTGCTCAAAGCGTTTCACACTTCATACCCTGGCAGACGTGTTAATTCCAACTCCATCTCGACTTCTCTGGGAAGCATTCAGCCATGCTGCAATTACTCCACGAAGATATCCGTACATAATTATATCCACCACCGCCTATAACCAGGTACTAATTTATACAGCTGAGTGAACTATGGGAACGTGGGGTGAAACATATTGCCAAAGCTTTGAAACGCCAGATTGAGAGCCCGACGTTCTAACCGCAATGCTACCGCGCCCCTAGGCAAAGTCAATCGCCCTACAATGTTTTTCTATCTGGCTGTTGCTACTAGTAGGGGCGAAGGTCTCGTTCATCAAAAGCTTAAGTATTTTCATGAAACGTGAAACCTTAAAAAAACGCCATAAACAGAGCAATAAACACGTCTTTCGTGTCTGTATGCATTCTTATATGTATATCACTAAAGTTACCTGACAATAACCATGAAAAAGTGTGAAATTATTACCTTTTTGTCAGAACGCATGTGCTTGTCAAGGTTTGTATATAACCGGATGTTGTTGTGAGCGAGAACAGCACGCGGGATTTCCATAGATCTATATAAGGTCACGCTAAGAATTGCCGTCTGCTAGCCATATAGTTACATCATTAATAATGCCCCTATAAACTACTAACTTACTAACGGGTGTTTTATTTATGTCTGTGCTGCTGGCCCATTCTGGCCTCATTCTACACGAAATCACGTTTGATCATGTGACGCAAAGGCAACATCACGTGCACAGTATGGCGGCTAATTGTGAAATGTTTTCTATGTCACCGATAAAAGTACTCATAAGTAATTATTTGGAGCACATTTCTTCAGTTTCTTGACGCCCAATCGTCGGTTGTATGTCACGGAAAACACATGTGAAACGGTTAGTGCGTATCGGTTTTAAAACTTAAGTTATTAGTTCCGTAGCCAAATGGCTACGGAACTGCGAAAACGGCGAGTTAGCAAATGCCCCTCAGGACTTTCGCCCCAGAGACGAAGAGCGGGGCGAACATTTTTGCCTACCGCGCCCCATGCGAAGGGAGGGAGCGGGGGGGGGGGAAGACGCGGGGTAGGGGGAAGAGAGGAAGCACACGTGTATCCTGGTACGAAACCAACACTGGTGATCGGGAGCGTTAAGTGTTATATCAAAGACGATTAATTTTTTTATATTGGATGGATGGAAGCAGAGTCTGGTAGGAGCAGTTGCTACAGAAGTAGGTTGGATGTCGTCGGACAAAGATGTTCTTGGGCAGCGGCTTGCTGCTGTCGAGCGACGTTGCCAGGTAGTTCGGTGTCGTCGATGAACTCTCGCGTCAAACACACGACTACCTTCTCGCTGTTATCGAAGTTGTGCATTTCTGAGGCGGCAACGTCGTCGCGATCGCCGAAATAGAGACGCAAGCCCCACTGGTCCTCGGCGCAGCGCAAGATTATCGCGACGCCGCCCAGGTGGTCGACAGAGTTGGCGGCGTGTTGGAAGTAAAGCACTATAGCGTCGTAGTCTCTTTCTTGTGCCCTAGAAAACAACATTCCTCCTCGCATCCAGCACAGAACCAGGTGATATTTGATGTACCAGCGACATTATTAACATTACACCCACGACGACCGGCGTGACAAGTTACTTACTTATGTCATCCACTTAATGTGGTTACATGATGATTTCTTTCCAGAGGTTTCGGTTCTTCATTGCGTGACAAGAGGCGATATTGACGTGACACATGGATTCAAGACGTTCAAGCACTACGAGTATCAACCTGTCAAATAACAAACTTCCTCAGATCAACCCACAGCGATGACATGCCACTGTTATTTGACAGGTTCATATCATCTAGCCGGCCCAAATCGGCTGATCTGATGTTTGAATGACATCGAACACGATTGCGCATGCGTCGGCACAGATACGCGATTGTTTCGGCGCACGTAAAAATAATCGTGCAAATCTTTTAGGTATCTGACTGTTCATTTGATTAAAATTGTGTCAGCCAGTCATGGGCTTAGACATGTAATCTTAACTGATGACCCTTGTTCTACACCATGATAACAATTAATTCGTATTGTCGTAGCTTCTAAAACATCGAAACAAACACAAACCCCATGCATTTTATGGAACATCCTATCGACATTCGACGTATTCGTCATCTAGCGGTTAACAATACTATATTCCAGGTACCGGCTATGACGTGTAACTTTTAACTCTTTTTAACTTTTAAATTATTCTTTACAATTAATCAATAAAATATAATAATCTTGAATATATAATATCTGTTTGTCATTGTGCACCATATGTTGAGATTAAATAAAGCTGCTCTAAAACATGTTATTGGTGTGTGTAGTGTGGTGTGGTGTGGTGTGGTGTGGTGTGGTGTGGTGTGAGGTGTGGCGTGTAGTGAGTAGGCCTATATTGTTGCTTGGTTCACATAGGCCTACTGTTATCTTCATATGGAATTGATAATTGGAATTGATATTTGGGGATATGAATTGTTATTTTTGAGGTGAAATTGGTATGTGTAATTTGTATGTAATTAGAATTTATATAATGTAACTGACCCAGTCTGATAAATGTAATATTATATTTATAAATATTTATGAACTGTCATGTTCGGCACACGGTAGGAAATTAGGTCAATCATTTTTAAAAGAAGAGATTGATGGTAAAGGATAGCATTAACAATATTTGGCAATAAGGATAAGTTTTTTGCCATTCTGAAATTCCTAAAAGAAAATAACTGAAAAGCATTGCATAGTCTATAAAGTAAAAATTTGCTACCGCTTTGTATATTGATTAACCCAATATCGAACCTAGTTATTTAAGTTTTTGCATAATTGTGGTATTTAGTTCTATACGACATCTTGCATTAGGTGGTTATAATAAATACTTCTGTACACAACATACTGCCTTCACTTCCAAACAAAAGATCGAAATTGGGGCTATATATTATAACATAATATATATTATTCCAAATGTAACTGAAAATACGTCATCAATTAGTTGTATATTATTGTTTCCAAATACATGTGTATATTTGACCATGGTGAATTACATAAAATCACTTAAATAACATGAAACAATTTATATTAAAACCATATAAATGTCAAAGCCAGATTGTCATACATGGAGTAACGTTTGCAGTGACAGGCATGGGTTAATAAATTAATTCTTTTTATTGCTAGTCGCTCTCAAATTCAGTGGAGCAAATTGATGTACACTTCAAACAATCGATACCTCAATGACAAAGACTCGTCCAACAAAACCTCCAATATTTTTCTTTGTCAAACGGCATACATGTACACATGGCCAACCAGAAGTAACCCCATGAAACGCATCTTAAAGTATATTTTGTCACACAGATTACATTTGTCTTGTACAAAGTCTGCTTGGTCCCGTGTAAGTGTAATTGGTTGAATAGATGGCCGTCATATATAATTTTTTTTCTATCTAAATTCCATCTGATAGTTGAGTTCACAAGTAACTAGTGACCAAGATCAGAGTTGGTCTGATGTAATCAACTGACCACTGCTTAATCCTTCCTCAATTCAATTAACTTGCTTGTTTTTTCTTGCCGTGTGAATGCCGTCATTGACAACAATCTGTAGATGCTTATACTGAAACATAGTTGAAAGGCTTAGGTACTGGGTTACCTCCATAGTCAATAGAACGTGTCTCGATCTTTGTCTGTCACTCAGCAAGGGCCCCACAAAACGTTTGTACCAGGCCCCACACACTGTTAATCCGACACTAATTTTAGAATCAAGATTCATGAACGATAAAATCTACCTAGTATCCACTATGACATGCATTTCATGTCATTTGTCATGCATGTCATTTGAACAAACGTGAAATCATGGAATTAGTAAATTGTTTTTTAGTGAATCTGGTCACACTTTGGCAAAAAATGGAAAAGTGGTCACAAGTTACCCCCATCTAATGATTAAAATCAGTTTAGTACGGAGTTTTTAATAAGATGCTTATCATATTGTCCCAACAGGAAACTTGAACATAAAACAACTCCTTACTGGTGGTGTACATATGTATATTTCAACTTTTGCCCTTGGCAATTTCTTCAATTCAGCGCACATTCACATCTACTGAGCAATTTGTCAAGTATCATATAAAAGTAACGAATTGTCTGGCGTAATAAAAAGTATACAAGACCTTATTTGATTGTACACATTATGCATACATGATTGTATTTTATAACTCCATTCAACATTTAAAAATTCATAACCCAGCTGTATTTAACATATTAATTATTCACGGAAATATTGTGATTTCTAACTATGTACAATATATTTTAAAATTCATAATCCAGCTGTACTTAAGGTGTTCCTCTTTGATGAAATATATACACGAATCAAATTCACATGATCCTGTCATGAAAACTGAACAGCATAATTTTCTATTCTTGATAACAAAAGTACAAGAATATTTTCATTTGTGATTTATGAAATGATTCACACACGTTGTCACAGTATTTGAGCAAATATTTTTTGTTCCACTGAATTATTTTACCTGAGATGATAGTTCTAACTACAGTGCACCAGGACCAATGTTGGTGGTTTTTACCATGACTTAATTCACATCAACTTCTGCCATATAAGCCCTCTTTAAAATATAGCACAACATATTCAACCTAATAAGCGTACATTAGGCTTGAAAACAAACTGGGCCATGAAAAATGAAAAGGAATCTGTTCGTATAAGCATACACCAAACAATTTTTCTCCAGACAATAAGGTAACTATTTAACGCTAGTGTCATTTGGTGACTAGAGTAGAACAACTGAAAATGGGTGCCAACTGTTTAACACCAGATGGTGACACTTTTCAGTTGGTCCACACTAGTAAAATTACAATAATGATGGACCCTGCTGGTTAAAAAAGGGGGTGTACGCTAATTAGCGCATGTACGTTTAATAGGTCGAATACAGTGTGTAGTTTTAATTTAAAATAGCCCATAAAATAAACGATGTCTCCAATTATTGTTTTTTTTTCTAAATGGTGTTTCGTAGAACAAGAACAAAAAAGTATATGAAATAAATTCAACATTGAAATATAAGTTGACCAAATTAATCCGTCTATGTATAAAGTGATGTTGTAATAACAAAATGTTTCTATATTGAAAATTACCCACAAGTTACCCGACACAGCACAGTTATGATATACTTAAAATCATTCACCTGGATATGTGTACTTATAGCCTCTTAGATAATTATCTTCACTGCCGGGAAACCAAAGAAACAAAAATACAGCCGGTAGCTAGAGATAAGTTTTCATACATTATACAGTTTCAGCTATAAGTTTTTCATTCCATGTATCGTTAGTTCTGTAACTTATAGGTACTGATGTCATCTGAATTTGACAGTCACATGTTCTCCATGAGTTTTGCTCCAAGATACACATATGTAAATACAGATACAATAGGCCCCCATTAGTGAATATACCACTTATCAGTTCGTAGACATTATTTCAAAGAAGACATGCTTAAGTTTTATGTGCTATGTAATCTAGGTATCTATGAACAGTTATAACTTATAAAACATAAACCACTAGTAATTTACGGTAATTATATGCTCAAGAATGTATTGACACCCCCTCCCAGTGAAAAATCACTCAAGCATGACTGAAGCCAGTGAAAACCAAGAAATACACTAGAGCTTATTGGGCAATGTGACCGCTTCAAACTTATAGCTGATACACCAAAACAAGATTAACCCTGCATCCAGTTCACATCCACTGTCATCAGCAATGCAATATCCAGACATGGCACAACATACTGATGGGCAGCTGAGGATAAAATCTGATAACACCAACATGGTTGTTCCAAGGTCAGAGGCAGAGATGATACTGTTAATTCAACAGACAAACAAATACATATGGAAAATCTTTGAAGGAAATAATAAGACAGACAGACAGAGGCGAGTGTGGGTTGAGCCCCTTGTCAAACATATTGCACATAACAATTGCTGTTTATTCAATGTCAGCATTTGTATTGCTCTGAGACGGAACATTTTTCAATAGAGGCACATTACTGTGCACAATTATAGTTATTGTATGATACATACAAATCATCACAATTCATCTCTCATCTAACTACGACACTTCTATAACAAGTATCAGATAGTCACTGTTACAAAACTGATAATAGTCACTTCTGTCCTGGTCATTGCTTGGCCACTGTGTATTCGGCAAATGCAAACTTTATATCACAAATATAATTTTTACCCTGTTCAGCATATAGCTCTCCTTTCACACACCAGCCCTGTGGTTCTGTATTCATACTAGGATTCCAGACCAAAGGTGATAGCAGCAGACATTGACAAAGTCCTCAAAGTGTTTCTGTAGGATACGAGCTTGATGATTCAGCTTGCTGGGGGTGTCCGACACAGCCAGCAGTGTCTGGTCACGGTATACCGCACACAGCTCCTGCAGGCACAGAGAAGAACCGTCACACATGGCCGCATCCATTGCTTTGTGCAACAAAGTTGTATGCACTAGACCTGTTATGATGTAATATGGCCTTGAAAAGTACACAAATAAATTGCCAATACGTAAACGTAGGTAAATCTAACATTTCTTTAAAAAAATCTATATCGATGCAAAAAGAAAGAAAAATGGGGAGCGACTACGAGAATGTACCAAACGGACATTTAGACCGATAGCTGAAACAGGCCTAACCCTGTTGGTCATATACGGTATCCGTCTGTCTTCTATGTAATATACTGTACTAACACACACACACGCACGCATGCATGCACACAAACACACACAATATATATATTTATATATACACGCACCGTTTTCATAGACCTTGTGTCAATGGCCAACATCATGAAACTGTTCACATCTGTGGTCACCACCTGAAGTCAGGGAATGAAGGCATCAGGGAATGAAGACATCAGGAAATGAAGGCATCAGGGAATGAAGGCATCAGGGAATGAAGACATCAAGAAATGAAGACATCAGGGAATGAAGACATCAGGGAATGAAGACATCAGGGAATGAAGACATCAGGTAATGAAGGCATCAAGAAATGAAGACATCAGGAAATGAATATATCATTGCAGTTACAAACATGAATGGTGGGAGACAAAACTAATTTACACATTCATAAAAGTTGCTATTAATTCTATATTTGTTCCTATTATGTTTTGGTTCTGGAAGACCAGGATGTTGGTTTCACCAAGGTTAAATCAGAATATATTTCTACATGAGGTTCAAGATTGTTATCTCACTTGAACATTGTATTATCAGTCGACATTTAAATTTTATAATGCTGCGTTAATATTTTTATGTAACATTATGTATCGCAATACATGTCATATCACAATGTATCACTTATATAGCGCAGTATCCAGTCCTTGGGACTACTCAAAGCACTTTACACTTCATCCTCTGGCAGACATGTTCATTCCAACACCATTTCGACTTCTCTTGGAATCATTCAGCCATGCTGCAATTACTGCATGAAAACTATTCACCATATCCACCTCTGCCTGTAGCCAGGTACTAATTTATGGGCGTTTTCATGTAAAGGGTACACTTTTGTCAAAATGCACTTTCCTCATTGTATTCAAACAATTCATTGTGTAATATTAATTAGTTGTGATTATCATCCAGTGCCTATAGTAACCAACAGGCCACATTTCACGAAGCTACATCAAATATTTGTTATATCAAATCTGCTGTTTTTGACACATTTCTTAGTCCCGCTTCAGTTTATGTTAGTATTAAAACGTGCACTGCAATACTATGAAGCAAGTTATCAAGCAACAACCAATTTTTTTAAATAAAGTGAACTAAATATGACAAATTTGGTGAAAATCAATTTGAATTTTATTGTGAATTTTCCATTAAAAAAAATTTGAATTTCCTCACAAAAAGGGCTCTTCATTCAACTGCTGGTGTCTTAAAATTATAATCAGATTTGAAATTATCTAATTCTTTGGTTTCATTGAGCTGCTGAGCTCTGGTTCTCGAGGATTTCTGCGGAATATATTTTGTTCCTAATTATATTATATTGTTTTGTTCAGTACCACATTTTGTATAAGACTAGTTAACATATACTTCATATCATAATTGTATATTGTGTGTTAAAGAAATGTCCTCTCCAGATTGCCAATATTACAGCTTAACTTTGAAGAAAATTTTTAGGAAATTTAAGTAACGTCATGTTCTTGAAATGTCAGTGCTAGTGTAATATCATCTATAGTGTTGGAAAATAACATGAACCAACTAATTGGAACACTTAGATTTTTGATGCTGCATGGCACTAAAAGTGTACCCTTTACGTGAAAACACCTTTATACAGCTGAGCAGACTGTGGCAACATGGGGTGAACGAAATTGCCAAAGTTTCGAAACGGCAGCAAGAGGATTCGAACACAGGTTCTTTCAATTGAAAGTCCTTTGTTCTAATCGCTGAGCCACACAGCCCTTTTTCAGTCCTACTCACCATGTACTGCAGCTGGTTGTTTCCGCTGGCAAAGTACCGGTGCGTGTCGGTGTACTCCTTGCGCAGTAGTAACAATAGACTCTGGTACCAAGTCATGCTCATATTCTGCAGTGGGGTCAAAGTTGGGTCAATGTCACTGAGACTGACCTTCGTCACAAAGCTGAGTAGTTCCTCAAACTCGGCGAAAGTGAGCTTTTTTATCAGGAGCTGTGAGAGTAAACAATGGCAGAAACTCTATATATGTTTATACTAGGTCGTAGAGTATACAAAACAAAACAGTCACTGTACAAATGTAGTAATCACCCAAAATGTTTGCAGATAGTTTTTCCTTAAACATATGTGCAGCTAAGGAGAAGTAGACATAAAGCTAGATGCAAGTAAACCCCAAACTGATCGATGAATTAAAATAATAAAATTAGGTTAATTAATTCAGATACATAACAGTTTAAATCTACCTTTGTGTGCAGGTTCCAACAAAGCTACACTCCTCTCATACAAAGTAACACAGCTAATGGCCCACAAGGTTGAACCACTGCCACAACTCATTCAATAGGTGTAATTTTATTCAGAAAAGCTCTAAAGCCAGGTGACAATTGACATTATGAGGATAGCAGAACCTTAACAATAAGACCACCTTTGGGACTAGTCAAAGTGGTCTTAATTTTGAGGTGGTCATAATTCTTAATTGCCTGCCCAGTAGCAAGGCCACTGGCCATAATGTGGAGTGGTCAATAGTAAAGGTTTCACCGTACATTTAGGGCTTGCATGTTTATTTATCAATAAACATGTAGTTTATATGTGCACAAAACATATCCACTTACATCAGACAATCTACTACAAAATACAATATTAGATGGCACATCTGCTTCACAGCATCTATGATGAAAAAAGAATTAGAACATCTAGTGACAAAGGGAAATATTCAGGGGAAAAGAAGCAGAAGAAATAAAGGAAAATGTAGGACACCCTGCAATGACGATAACGAATGCAGAGAAACACCTACTGGATCTCTGGCTTCGTCCGTCGGCTCGCTACGATGTTTCCGTCTACCCTCGACCTCCTCGTGGGTGCCGCTGACCATGCGATTCCAGAGGAAGTCTCGTCGACATTGTGCCATCGAACTCTTCACCATCACCTTGAGCATCTCTCTGGAGGAAAACATTCTCATTACTGGTCTGTGATTGTGCCATGTGTGTAAAACCTCGCCAACTGTTCCTCTTTTCTCACACTGCATGAAGCTAATGAGTGTTCTTCAAGGCTTATTAACTTATTTCATGTATGTCATCATAATGGAAAATTATATCAAACAAGAATCCAGTGTTTTCCATCTTATCACAGCACCCACCTGGCTCTGTCTGCCTCTTTTTGTAGCAGGGCGTACATCGGCACCTGGTGGACGTTTGAATAACCAAGGTAGTTGATGCTCGCCTGTCGCACCGAGGTGGTCTTTGATGTCGCTATCCTCTCGATTGTGTCCGACACCTCGGACGAGTTCCCAGAATCACTTGTCATGTCTAACAAGGTGCCAAAGTCTGTCAGCATAAGAGGAGGCATTGGAATTAGTGGAGGAATGAGGCGAGATAGAGAAAAGCTGGCAAACACTAACTGTGTTTTTTGTGCGTAATGTAGACTGACTAAGGCCACAACAGGCTAGCTTCAGATTATGGACTCTGATAGGACATGAAAACACTCATACCACCCACCACATTATCTAGGACTCAAACAGTTGAAAATATACACCTTCCCAACATTTCAGTTACACCACAGCTACACCTACAACTACCACAAAGCTACCACACAGCTACCACACAGCTACACCAACAGCTACACCACAGCTACACCAACAGCTACACCACAGCTAACTCAGCATGAAATTGGTGGGCTACTAGAACTAATTAGTGAAAGAAAACATGCCATTAACACTAAATAACACTTTAATAGTCATGATACAAGTACATGTGCCATTTTCTAACAAGACTGAACAAGATTGCCATCCAAAGTAACTAGATCCAGGCTAGTAGACAAGGAAGCCATTCGCTTATCAAGAGTCATATTTTAATATAGCAAACTCCCAGTCCAACTCATATTAATATTTATAACAGATGTTAAAAACCACACAACACGCACGCACGCACGCACGCACGCACGCACGCACGCACGCACGCATGCATGCCGCAAGCATGCTCGCACACAACACACACATCACAATGAGTTTCAGAGAACATTGGTTAAGCGATTAATTCATTAATTACCACACCCAAATATATGTGAATGTGCACAGAACATAACCTATGACCTTACCAGATATGCCGCGACAATGTACAACAAAACAGTGGATTAGTAGAAGTCTTAAGATCAACAGAGAGACTTTCCAGTACCAACACGCAAGGTTTCTCATAATACAACAGAAAGGTTGTGGAGCGAGCTAACATCCCATGAAAACCAACCTTACCTGCTTCACTGCCTAACGATGTCGACATCATATGCCCTGCTACAAACCAAGCCAAGGCAAAGCTGTTACTGACGGAACTATCTGGTGGTATCTTAGTATAATCAACCTACAGTTTGTTATGCTATTCCTCGAAGATACTATGCATCTCGGATGCCCAACTTTCAGGGGTTCATCTCCGACTCCACAGTCAGGTCGTCCATTAAATATTTTAAAAATTCACCCAGCTATTACCCTTTCCTTGAACAACCTAATTACCCTTTGTA
Organism: Lamellibrachia columna; assembly: GCA_963662155.1. Classification (NCBI taxonomy): domain Eukaryota; kingdom Metazoa; phylum Annelida; class Polychaeta; order Sabellida; family Siboglinidae; genus Lamellibrachia; species Lamellibrachia columna. The sequence continues at coordinate 49,230,195 of OY759265.1, read as the reverse complement.
GTTATTACACACAATTGTTCACAACGAACAATTATGTACAATTGCTCATATCGACTTTTCTACGATTGTCCAAAATTACGTAATACAAGGGCAAGGCATCGCTAGTCATTACTATAACTGCCAGTAATACATCACAATTTTTATAGTTATTATATTGACTGGCAGAACCATGTACCTAGGCATAGATGGATATTTCTGTGATAACGTTTTTTAATATTGTTATCGTGACAGCCACTTATGAACTACCAAGTTACCCCAAGGGTATTATGGGTATTTTTGCAAGATTCAACGACGCCTTCAGCAGGGATGTCGACCAGCTTAACACTGGACTGTTCACATGGCAGTACAGGTTGAGTAGTTGTTCTGAAATCTATCTGCAGGTTGCAATCATTTGTTGTGTAGACGTTCTATTTAGGTGGCATTTGGTAGAGGTTCTTTTTGATGGAAAAAGGTGAAAGCTAAAACGCAGTCAGTTTATATGTGACAGGAGCTATGCTCTTACCATTGGTGTATGAAGTACTTTCTTTTGGGAGAGGAAGTACCATCTGGAAGGTACACAGTACTTACTGGCAGGGTATGAGGTGATGATGTCATGCTGAGCCATCCTCATCTTCCTCTCCAGCTTCAGTTTTGGGAAGATTTCACTGCGGTGCGTCAGGATCACCCAGTAGCGTAGTCGCAGGGACATGTGGTCGAGGCTGGCCACTCCCCTTGGCGTCTCCACAGGGGACGTGTCATGGGAAATAACCAGTCCAATGTCGTACGAGTCAGGCTTGATGCTCATCCCCTCAATGTCATCCACACCACTGGAAGGCAGTTGTGTGCACAGAGCACTCTCGACCTAGAACAGAGTTTATTTCCATACAATTGTGTTCACAGAGCATGATCGTCCTAGAACACAGAGGTTAGTTCCATACAGTTGTGTTCACAAAGTATACTCATTCTAGAACAGAGGTTAGTTCCAAACAGTTGTGTGGGGATAGTTCCATACTGTTGTGCGCACAGATCATACTCGCCCTAGAACACAAGATAAATTCCATACAGTTGTGTGCACAGAGCATATTTGTCATGGAACACATTCTGAATAATGGTAAACCAAGTAATGTTAATGTGATTTTTGTCATCTCACGAATAACATTTCCAAACACAATTGATACATTTGGGAGAGCCAATGTGTACCCACCATCTCAAGGTCATCATTGGCTCCAGGCTGCATGTGGAGACGGCGCATGTTGTAGAGCGCGGCGTGCTCCGGTTGCAGCATGTACTCAAACAACTGGCGCCCGGAGCTGTTCGTCTCATCAATAGTGACAGTCCCTACCAGAAAAAGATAACTTTCACAGTTTATATTCATCACAAGATCCCCATCTCATCAATAGTGATGGTCCTTACAAAAAAAATAGGCCAATGACTATCATGGCTTTGTTACACTCATGAGATGATGCAATACATGGACTGTAGTTGCTAGAAAACCGAACTGTCAATCGAGAGAACCCAGGTATGAATTTTCTTGTTGCCATTTCAATATTTGGGCAATTTAATTCACCCCAAATTGCTTCAGTTTACTCAGCTATATAAATGAGTGACTGGCTGTGATGCATATGTGAACGAATACTCTTTGAGCAGTAATTGTAGCAAAGCTGAATACTTTCAAGTTGGTGTTAGAATGAACAGGTCTACCAGGGGTGAAGTGCAAATGCTCTGAACATTCCAGAGGGCTTGATACTATGCTATATAAGAACGTAGCTTTAGTACCGTTTCCTAGATATTTTGAAAGTTATGGATGAAGAAATCTTCACTGAAAGGTTCTATTTATGTTATTTTACACAACTTTAGAATACCCAATAAACTACAAATAATGGACGCTATCTATAATAGTAGAACCTGAAAAATATGATCTCGCATGGCACTCTCTCACCAGAGGAACCTCAAAAATACAAACATTCTTGTTACAATGAAACCTCATAAATATGGCAATTTCTCTACAGTGGAACCTCAGATATATGACCATATGAGGGATAACTCAAGTTTTCTAAGTTTTAAATCTTATTGTCAATATTTTCAAATCGACCCCACCATTGGGCGGTCATTAGGCAGTTTCACTGTGTTATAATAATAATAATGTTTTATTTCAGGCAAGAGCCCATATACATACAAGTAAAAAAAAACATACATATACACACATGATGAACAATAGAGGTACATATAGTGAGAAAAAAATATGTATATAAATATACATACATGACGTGCAGTAAAAATATATGTAAAATAAGTTAGGATAAAAAAATATATATATAAAAGTACACACATCATGAATTAAAAGCATACAGTTGATCAATCCAATGTTTAATCAATGGACTTCGATAATAAATAAGTGTGAAAATAATTCACAAAAGTATATTGTCAGATTTTTCTAACCAGCATAAAAGGATAAAAATTGATGAGCGAATGCGTTCGTTAAAGGATTTAACATAATTAGTAGCGAACATATGACTTACACTACAACGGGGTGACAATTTGTGTAAAATGCTTATAATATGGCCAAGGTATTTACATTTCTCAGTGTTGAGAAAACTCACCGATTGTTGTGTCAGGTACAGCAATATGTTTAATATAACATACAATGCCAACGAATCTTTCTGTATGGTTATTGATAACAACAGGGTGAATATTTTTCTTGCCCTTAGGTTTGTTATCAATAACCATACAGAAAGATTTGTTGGCATTGTATGTTATATCAAACATATTGCCGTACTCTGCATAACAATCGGTGAGTTTTCTCAACCCTGAAACACTAGGTGAAAAAACACAAAGGTCATCGGCATACATCATATGATTCATTATGGCTCCTGCATAAAGACAACCAATTTGTAGTTTATTAAAATTCACACTTAAGTCATCCATGTAAACGTTAAAAAGATGTGGAGAAAGGATTCCACCCTGCTTAACACCGTTTGAAACAGTAAAAAATTCTGAGAAGTTACAACACCATCTGACAGTAATTTTTTAGTTTTGTACCAGTAATAAAGAATGCGCACAATAAAAGAAGGACAGCCCTGATCAATTAGTTTGGTGAATAGCTTACTATGATTGACTTTGTCAAAGGCCTTAGAGGCATCCAGCATAGTGACATACATAGATGAGCCATTATAAAATAAAAATTTATGACTGCTGTAGGCCCAAGGTTAAGATCCATATGTCACAAGTGTGACCGATGTCAAGACCTACCTTCATAGATAAGATTCTGTGCGAAGCTGGGAGCGTAGGAGAAGTGTTGGCTGAAGTCATGCAGGAAGCCAGTCAGGTAGTACCCTTGCATGGAGCGAGGCGGCTGCCGGTTGCTCAGGTACAGCTGGGCAGTGCGAAGGTGGAAGTCATGGGCGAACGAGTGAGCGTGTGTGAGATCCTTCAACTTGTCACATTCGTCAGTGAAGATGACCGCCAACTAACAGAGACAAGTTCTATACACTTATTGAATGATACCGGGTTTTATGCATGAGTTGCTTCAGAATGTTGTATTCAGAGAGTTTGCGAGCCCAATACAACATTCTGAAGCAACAAGTGCATAAAACCTATTACAAGATATCTATTATATGGGTTCATGACTAACACTTCAACACACTTAATGAAACAAAACGGTAATTTACTAGTGATTCTCAAGAGCAAACAGGCACGTGCCATTTTAATTGTTTGGCGTGCGGAACAGTGTGGTATCAGTTTTTATTGCACTGGACGTCACACCATGCAGGACAACGTATATAACTGGACGTCACACCATGCAGGACAATGTATATCACTGGATGTCACACCATGCAGGACAACGTATATCACTGGACGTCACACCATGCAGGACATATATAACTGGACGTCACACCATGCAGGACAACGTATATCACTGGATGTCACACCATGCAGGACAACATATATAACTGGACGTCACACCATGCAGGACAACGTATATCACTGGACGTCACACCATGCAGGACAACGTATATCACTGGACGTCACACCATGCAGGACAACGTATATAACTGGACATCACACCATGCAGGACGTATATAACTGGACGTCACACCATGCAGGACAACGTATATCACTGGACGTCACACCATGCAGGACAACATATATCACTGGACGTCACACCATGCAGGACAACGTATATCACTGGACGTCACAACATCCAGGACAACGTATATAACTGGACGTCACACCATGCAGGACAACGTATATCACTGGACATCACACCATGCAGGACAACATATATCACTGGACATCACACCATGCAGGACAACTTATATCACTGGACATCACACTATGCAGGACAACGTATATCACTGGACATCACATCATGCAGGACAACATATATCACTGGACGTCACACCATGCAGGACAACATATATCACTGGACGTCACACCATGCAGAACAACGTATATCAAATAAAAAAATTAAGAATTTAAAAACTGTCGCTCCTCACCACCCATATACCTAAACTAATCTTGAGAGGCTGTTAAAAAAACAACAAATAAAACATTTGACAAACCACTGAACAAAATATGCTTCTGACCATCATCAAGGTAAACCTGGAAAACTTATATTGATATAAGATATGCAGTTATTTCCTTCTTAACTTTATATTATATCAATTTATTTTTAATTACTTATTATATTTTAACTAATTTACATTTAAATTTTACACTTGCATGAACACATTTTTTTTTAACCTAACCTCAGGTATTCATAGAAAAAAAATCACTGCAATCAAACAAAGAAATGGAGACTCCGCCTCGAGGTGCACACCTGTCGATTGACCGTCTTTCCCACTGGCAAACGCGAACACTCGAGGGCGTAGACGTTCACACAAAAGTACACATCCCTGAACCCAAGTTCGATGAGCATGATGCCCCCTGGTAGCGTCTTCTGCAGGTACGTGTAGCTCGGGTTGATAAGTTTCGGTGACCGATCCACCGGCTGATCCTGACTGCTGCTTCGGGTGCTACTACAGAACAGTTAAATGATACCAAAGATTTAACAAGATTTGCCATCCAAGCCAAAGGCCCAGATGGCAAGTGGACAAGGAAGCCATTGGCTTATCGAGAGTCCAACAATGTTCATCTACTTATAACCCGCCCTCCTGAGATGTGTCAACCTTGTTTTTAAACATATTCACGCTGCTAGCAGTTACACAATCTGTAGACAATTTGTTCCATTCATTTATTGTCCTCTGTGAGAACGAGTGCTTCCTGATGTCCAATCTACATTGATCCTTTACTAATTTTACCTCATGTCCTCTAGTTCTGCTGTCCTTCTTGAGTCGGAAAAACATATTTCTATCAATATTTTCATACCCATTCAATATCTTAGAAACTTCAATCTGATCTCCTCTTAACCTCCTTGTCTCTAGAGTTGTTAAACCACATTCTTTCAGGATGCAAGGTATTTGTTAGCATAACGACCTGACAAAACTCTCTCCGTGTCTAACTTACTTATTAATATCTGCCTGGTTGTGATACTTTTATATTAACATTGTATTGTCCATTTAATTAAGACTACACCCTTTTATATATCCCTATATGGGTCCAGGTCCAATTTTATTGCTTTATGCCAAAACGTTCTATTGTTTTATTCTATTTAAAGTTTTATACACATTTAAAAATAAATCTGTGGACTATTCTGTAGACTATTCAATCTCAATGGTTGCAAATTGAAATTTTTTTATTATCATTAAAACAGAAAACAGTTATCAAGTCAACAAATCAGTTATAATTAATGTTACCATAAACTTTGGTCATTATATTTTCATAACATCACTGGTATCGACAATGTGACCAAGTATGTTAATATCTATAAATGTTTTCCTTTATATTTATTTAACATTGGTGATGTTTTGTGACAGTCTTGATAAGGCAGTCAAGATGGCAGAATAGATATAGTTTATTATACAATATAACATGATAATTAATAGTTTATTATACCATATTACATGATAATTAATAAAAACAATCAGACTCTGTAACTTTAAACAACTATTCTTACAATGCTAAAGAAGCGCCCTTGAACGGACTTGTTGAGTACGTACAGTTTCTTTGGTGATGGAGGTCGAGTCTGCACCTGGACGAAGCTGAGAGACTGAAGGTACAGGATATATTGACTGATGAAGTTGAGCATTGTGCTCTCATGCCACGCCTCCTCGTAGGTCGCATGCAGCTGTTTAGAGAGTGCATCCGGCGACTCAAAGCCAACTGACCGCTTACGCAGGTCAGCTGTCTCTGACCTCCGACTCTTGATACTCGTGCCGGAGCTGTTGCGTGACCTCTGCGAAGGTCAGTTAAAGCCGTTATATATTTATTAGTGACCGTTATCAAATAAGAATGCTCAAGTGCTTTAAACATACATACATGTGTATCGGTTGATCGCTTTTTTCGAAATCCATGCTATTTTACGAAGAGGATATTGTTGGCTTCTAGGTGGTTTAGTAGGTGTTTTGAGATTATGTGTTCCATTAGTTTGCTGCTATTCCTACAAGTGCTCATTGGTGTTTAAGCAAACAATAGGGCAACTAGTAATACACGGTGTCCTATTGTTAATGTTAGGGACGAGCTGTTGACGGCGTCTTGTTTTTCAATAAAATTTACTCAGCCGCAAAGTTTAGGCCTAAGAATTGGCCTTCAAAGGGTTAACTAAAATGACTGGTGTTTTGCTTCTTGCATTGTTTTCTGAAGTTAACTGATCACTGTGTAAACATGCAGACATGGTTTCATATTGAGATTGCCTTTGATAGAATGGCGGCCGGCCCCCGACTGCTTGCCGATGCAGCCACCAAATCTTGTCTTCCCGGCTGTGACTGACCATAAGTGCAGGGTTAATCTGCGGGCAATCTCGATGCTTTGCACTGGGTTAATGACCGTATTCCTGAATAGCGAGGTGACCAGATTAGCGGGACAAATGTCCTATCTTTTACTGTGGAAATCATTTAGGACTGTCCCAGGGTGACCATAGTGGCAGGGTGACTGTATTACCGGGGTGACCATAAACCGAGGTTCCACTGTACTTCACTCGGTCAACTGGTGGTGACACAGTGACATAGATACTTCATTCTGTCAACTGATGATGACACAATGACATAGATACTTCACTCGGTCAACTGATGGTGACACAATGACACTGATATTTCACTCAGTGGGGACAGTGACACAAATACTTCACTCAGCCAACTGATGGTGATACAGATACTTCATTTGGTCAACAGATGGTGATACAGACACTTCACTCAGTCAACTGATGGTGATACAGACACTTCACTCAGTCAACTGATGGTGATACAGATACTTCACTCAGCCAACTGATGGTGATACAGATACTTCATTCGGTCAACTGATGGTGACACAGACACTTCACTCAGTCAACTGATGGTGACACACTGACATAGATACTTCACTCGGTCAACTGACATTGACACAGTGACACACAAAGACCACTCACAGGTTTGTCGGTGGAGTTCTGGCTGTCGTGTCGTTTCTTCACTTCGGGAATGTTCAGGAGTTTCTTCCTCCACTGAGCACTGAAGAGCAGCGGAGTTGCGACATTGTGAATGAGACGAGACGAGTCCTTGAGCAGCTTCAGAGCGTCCTCCTGTACAACCATGTATGCATGGATACGTCATGGGACTGGCTAGGACACATGAACACTTAGGCAGGGGCAGATTTTAAGGACAACATTTATGCATTCCAGACCGGAATACCAAGGTTTATATTCTAGTATTCTATAAAAATGACAGCCACTGAAGCTGTGGTAGTCCAAATTCCTAGCACGTGCTTTGGTAGTCTATCCAAAAATCTGGTGTTCTCGGAATAACATAATACTGTTACAATCAACCCCTCCACTCAAGTATCAAAACCCTGGGTAACCAAATGGAGAAACAACTTTCTCTGATGACACTTTGTAAAATTGTTAGGGACGTGGAATGGTTCTAAATGATGCCTTCCTTTGAATAACCACAAAAACAAATTAATAATTATATATGTAGATTCGAGACAAGCTGATAAACATTCAACTACATCTGGCAATGTACTTTTCTTTTAGGAATGTTAATATTACACGACAGATGTGTATGGCACGATACATGTTTAATCCATCTTTTATGTTATTACAATAATGGTAAGGTTGGTCAAACTATAGGTAACCTGCTTTAGGCAAAATGCACTTTGGCCTATCAAATGGTCAAAACCGGATTTTAATTTAATCAAACCCCCAAGATGAGATAATTTAAGAGGAATTTGTGATTATGTGACTAACAGCAATTGGCACGTGAGACGGTCCCATTCTCTGCTGCCACATCAAGTAGAGTTTCTCCAGCCGAGTGCACTTCTCACTCTCTGCAATACAAGCAAGAGTCAGAAATGAAATAGATAAGGGGTGATCTAAAAAAAAAAAAATTGATAAGGGGTGATCTAAAAACATGAAATAAATAAGTCATCTCAAAACATGAAATAAATAAAGGGTGATTTCAATTTGTTTTAAATGAAATAGATAAGGAGTGATCTAAAAAAATGAAATAGATAAGGGGTTATCTAAAAACATGAAATAAATAAGGGGTGATCTAAAAACATTAAATAAATAAGGGGTAATTTCAATTTGTTTTAAATGAAATAGATAAGGAGTGATCTCAAAACATTTATGTGTGACACTAAATGAAAATGGTGTCATTTAATCTGTCCCCCATTATATGAAACTCTGAATAACAACTTCAGCAACTTTGCATTCACCAGGTGGCGCTTCAGCCATCATATCGCTAAATTGCATGGCTCCAAAGTGGTCTGTGTTAAATATAAGAACCACTAATGGCTCCACATAAGTTAGCTAAGAGTGTCATATGCATTTAAAAATTACCACATAACTGACCACAGTTATGTAAAACAAATTAAAAACAACTTGAATATAACATTTAAAACATATACAGTACTATAGACCATCATCATTATATAAATTAAAAATAACGGAAGTTGATGCGTCCAATCTTTAAATCAGATTTCCCCAAATCTCCCTTCAAACAACCGTACCTCTGCATTTGACACTGCGACACTCGAGCAGCTGGGCGCCGTGACGATGTACGGGGTCCCGCATCTTCCTGTAGTCGGTCTTACAGTGCATGGCAACAGGGGGTCGCGTGTCATGGAACACGTCATCTGGCGTTGGCATGATCCCTCCCTGTTGCATCATGGGAACCGGGGGGCGACTGGTGCTGCTGACACGACCCCTTCCGTACCGCAGTTGTTGGGATGTCGCCGGCGGGATGCTGGTGCACATCACCAGGTCCCGGATCGTCCCAAAGTTAGTGAACGGATTCATGCCCTGGTGGGGTAACTGCCATGTAAAAAATTTCACTTGTTCATCTGCTATAACGAACAATACTATTGTTACACACTATTCACTGCCCATTTCAGTAATGTTCATATGCACCTTATGGGTGAATTGTAGAAATGCAGCTTTTTTTTGTAGTGGTTTATAACAATTTGTACAGGATTTTCAACAGGCTGCCTATGACATGTAACACTAGCCACGTTTGCTCCGGTTAATGTCAACTCTTGTAAAGGTGTCACCAGAAAGGCTATTTATAGCTTAATGACTAGGATTGATACGTTGCTGAATCCTGTTATTCAGAACATTGCTATTAGGGACATGTATTGTACAGAACATGTATTACCGTCGAAATGATAGCAACTCTATAAAAATCATTGTGGGACAGACATCTTTTGGACCACTTTTCCTCACCTGTTCCAATATGGCAGCCATGACCAAAGTAATTATACAACAAAGTTTAAAGCTAACATCACACCTTGTCTCTTAGCTTCAAACCCTACACCTGGCTATTACTACAATATACGTAACCTCACTCCATAAAATGTTGATCAGAAACTGTTTCTGTGAGGCTAACAGATGAGGTGTGAGAATAAGACGAGACAAAAAGTTAGGGCGTGAGGATGACATGAGGCTAACATATGGGGCGTGGGGCCACTGATCTGTGTTTGGGGGATGGGTGGGGGGCACTGTACTGTGTTTGGGGGTCGGGTGTGTGTGGGGCCACCGACCTGTGTTTGGGGTTCGGGCTGGGGTGTGGGGCCACTGATCTGTGTTTAGGGGTTGTGGGGTCACAGACCTGTGCTTCGGGGTCAGGTGGGGGTGTGGGGCCACTGACCAGTTTGGGAGTCATGCGGGGGGGGGGTGGGGTCACTGACCTGTGTCTGGAGGTTGTGGGGACACTGACCTGTGTTTGGGGGTCGGGCGGGGGTTCACAGAAGAGATTGTGTTGGAAGAGTCCCATCTTCTGACTGACGATACAGGTGAGTAGATGTGAACGGGCATTCTGCCACTGCAGCTGTTTGGTCATTTGGCGGTCAAGCTCCAGGTTCAACTCCTGCGACCAGTTGTATGTGTACACCATGAACTGGAACAAACACAAACAACACGTTACCATGACAACTACCACATGTTACCATGACAACCGCCACACATGTTACTATGACAACCAGGATAACTAACAGACGCTTAAAAGATAACAAATTACAGAAGTCTTACTTCAAATGTTCTACAAAACGAAGCTTTGAGATGGAGTCTCTAGTCTCACGACAGACGTCTAAGCAGCAATATAAAGCCCACCTCTTTGTCCTGTACTTCAATCAGTAGAAATCTCTGGCGGGGCACAAATGCCTGGTCTGCTCGGTGACCCAGAAACGATGGCCCTGAATTGCTGGGGACACTTTCCAATTTATCTGGTGAAGACGTCAACACAGGCGTATACTCGAGTGGCTTGAATCTCTGGTAGTTCTTGTTGGCTACAAATGACATAAGAATCTCCTTTTAATTGATAGAGCCAACCATTAATGCTGTTTGCATGGTGTTTATACAAACTGCACTCATTCAAATAATCAGTTATTTGAATTAAAAAACTACAAAGATATCCCACCTGACTGCATCATCATTGTTTTGTAACTATGTTTATGTAAATTGTTAAAATTTATAAATAAATTTTTTTTTTAAATAAAAAACAAGCTGACCTCAGCCTAAAAAATAATTAAAATCACAATGGTAAATACTAGTTAATGTATATTAAAATAGTCTAAGTGTATATATTCTCAAAATAATGTTGAAGTCTTGTGAGCCACCCTGAACTGCCCAACACTTGTGCATATACAGACTTTGATTTTCTAAGGGAGTTCGAGACTCTTATTTCATCCTCCGGACTCCATATACAGCCATTAGTAGGATACAAGAAGTGTTAAACTGGCTGATTTCAATGCTGTCATCACAAATCGGCTTAGGGCTGTACCAGACGGTCGTACTCGCTTGTGTTTGTTCGCAAATACACGTGAGCACGGCAAATTTAAATCCGGCGAAATGCATGGGCCCCATCCTAGATTACGTTGATACAACGGTGGCATCACGTGGTGGATTGGTTGTTGTTGAAAAAGTATGGACTCCCAAATATGCCTGCGGACTCCCAAATATAAGCAGAGTGGGATTCTGGGGCCCCATGTACCAATGAAACACACTAATGTAAACATTCTGAATGAAACGATAATGAGTACGTACTCTTAGGATGAGTGAGGTCTGGTGCCATGGTGTCATTGTGATGTGAGTAGTCTATGCTCATCTGCCACTGCTGCACATTGCGACCAACCACGATGAACCTGGTGGTTCGGCCTGGAACTCCCAGACAGTTGTACTGGCTGAGGTCGAGAGATGATTCAGATTTGTAGTCCTGGGACTGAAATGACAGGACAGTCAACTGATTAAAAACTTGAATCTTGCACACACACGCATGCACACACGCACGCACGCACGCAAGCACGCACGCACAAACTTTAACTACTACTTTTTTAATGTCATTTGAGGAAATTGTACGTGTCGCAAAAAAACACCACCAGATTATGAAGTAACGAGTTACTTCTAATCACAACTATTGAGACTTCCTTCTGGGATGACTATCGCATCTAGTTCACCTCCTACTCACCAGTTGGCATGGCAAGCAGGCTGTCCCATACATGGCTGAGTCAGTGTCCCTCTTGTCTCAGTAGTTGTGATTAGAAGAAAATCGTTACTTTATTATTATCTACCGACCTGATGAACATTATGCTCTACCAACCTGATGAACATTTTCTCGGTCACCAGATTAATTGAAAAATAAAATTTGCAGTATTGAAAAAATGGGGCTATATTCCTTTGGCTGTCATGTCTATCTACATTTGACCAATTTAGTTGGACATCGCTAATTACTGCAATTGTCATTCATGTTCTAAATATGTTACAAGTTTTTCAACAATGTTCCATTGTTTTTCAACAACATTCCTAAAAGGAACAGAAAAATATTACTTCACAATCCCAGCCACAAATTCTAATAGAAGCATTATAGTATGTATAGAACTGATTAAGCAAACCTTGATTATAATGGGAAACAGCTACTCAAACTGTCAGTGAACAGAATAGAAGAATTGTGAGTGTGGTTTTATATAGCGCCAGTATCTGCCTAGACAAGGGATGAAGAACTGAGAATAATGGAATTATCAGAGTAAGATTTTTGGCTGCAGCCAATAAGAAGAAGACTTCTTTTGTTCCTAAATCCTTGCAAACCAAGCTCTGTGGCGCATCAAAACAAACTGGTTTGTCAACCTCGAAAATCGGTAAGCAATATCAAAGTTGCTGGACACATATGTTGCTGGTCATTTTGATTGACAGTCCGGCGCTCTGACTGCTGAGCCATTGCACCCTTCGCAGGACGCAGAAGGTCACTCACACACATAGGCATCCGAGAAGGCGTGTAGGGTAGGAAGGTCGGGTCGCTGTCAGAGGGCACACACATGTCAAGTTGGCGGAACACCTTCGGTACGATGTCCTGACAGATGCCAGTCACGATCGTCTGCAGTTCCTTCAAGACGTAGTCGATTGGGAACCGTGAATACAGGCAGTACTCAAACCTGCTCACAGAGGGCGCCTCTGGAAGGTAACACATTGGAATTAGTGTCTAGGTTAATGACGGATGGATGGATGGGAATGGATGGAATGGATGGGATGGATGGATGGGAATGGATGGGAATGGATGGATGGGAATGGATGGGATGGATGCAGAGATGGAGAGATATGATAGGATGGGATGGGATGTAGTTTGCATATAATGTGAGACTGAGCGACAAACAGAGGTGCCCCAGTGACTGACACCAGGAAACACATGAATGGAAGTATACACATGCTGGGGGGGTGGAGAGAGGAACAGATGGACTGGTCCAGATGGAGGGACAGTTCTACAATCAGATGATTAGAAAGACTGACAGTGACGGACAGACAGACAGACGAACAAGGACGGAAAGACTGACAGACATACACATACAGATGAACGAATGGACAGATAGATAGACTGACAGACATATATGGATAGATGGACAGACACAACAGCTGCCAGACAGACAGACAAACACAGACAGACTGTGTGTTTAACGTGGCATACCAAGCATGGTGCAGTAGTGGAGCCAGTGCTGCATGCAGCCACAGAACAGAGGTTGCAGCGTGCCTCGACTGCCTCTCTCGTACTCGACGATCTTCTGTCGAATGTCGTCCTCTTTCTGTCGCTGTAGCTCCACCTCGTGCCAAGTGTGTGATGAAGAACATGTGGTGCCACCTGACAGTGACAACTCCACCTATGGTACAAATCCATAGCATTAGTTCATTGTTTAGTGCAAACATAACTTGAAGACACTGCCGGACAGAACACACCAAAAGAGTGTTTCACCAAGCAAATTGAAGCAATGCACTATGACAGTTAATTACTTTCTATTTCATTATTCTCAGTTAGATATAACCATGAATATTGTTTGTGAATATGAATGATGAAGATTATGCATTCATAAAACTAGTGCCTTACCCACTGCCATGGGTATACTGCAGACCTGTGCACCCAGTTGAATTGCTTACAGTATCCTCAAAGCCATTTCTAAACACATCATAATTAATAAAACTCACAATATTATTCACTTAAATATATGGTATTCTGTAGTCAACAATTAAATATATAGGGCAGGTTAATGCAAATATAAAATAGAACACCGTTAGTCTTGTCTAGCCGTCTCTTCCCCGTCTGCATGAATTCACTGGGAAGTATGGGACAAACTGTGCCACATCACAGAGCCTGGATAATTGAGGCTAGTTATCGGTCCTTAAGAGCAGCATGCCGATGATGCCATGTTAGTTATTAGAGAAAAAAAGACGCCACAGATAATTTGAAATAAATGGGTGGTTCCTATGACAGTGACAAATTTGCCTTAACAGGAGTCACTGGCCCCTTTTCTGATTTTTTTATTCTGTTTTTGTATTAATTATTATATTGATCTTAGTTTAAATATGGTTGGAGTATAGGTGTGTATATATAATATATACTGATTATAAACACACACTAACGTATGTAACATATATTTGTATAAGCACATTGTGTAATCTCATTTGAAATATATGTTACTTTATATTATATTTGTGGGGTAAAAATAAACTTCTTTGTTTTTGTTCTTATGGGCTTCATAGCTGTTTGACAAGGAGCTAGAACTGACCCTGGTACTCTCCTTTCCCAGACTGCTGATGGTCATCCGGGACATGAGGGACTGGAAGGAGAAGGAAGACTTCTCCTTGGGAGTCTTCCCTCCACCTGTCTCCGACTGTTTCTTCAGTATCTGGGCACTTGTCACGCCGCATGGCTCTGTACACACACACACAATGTTTCCACCCAGATTGCTGACATTTAACAGTTTCAGTGCCAGCCTGACAGGACATATCTGGCCTTTTTTAAAACAACTCGTTCTAAACTTGTATTTTTATGTGTTTAGTTAGCACAATTTACCAAGTAAACTATATATATCCAGAAAGGGGAGACACTTCTCTATTTAATTCCAGATATGCAATAGTTAGGTAACACAACATGTCTCACTTTCACTAACATGTGCGCTGTGACTGTCATCCAATCCATTTGGCTGGTAAACATACAAGATTTCACTTTTGGGTTACGACTTCCGGTTTTATTTTGTGCTTAAAGGCATGCAAATATACACACATTGACATAACAGCAATAGTATATGCGTCTGTTTTGGAACGTTTAAACTCATTGGCTAATTTTCATCAATGACGTTGCTTCCAGCCAATGGCAATAAAAGCTACAAAACGTCATTGGTTATATCGGTTCGCTGGCATTGAAATGGTTAAAATTACTGTAATTTAATTAAACTTGTTAATTATGTTTTATTAAATGCACCTTTAAGAAATCATCTGAAATCATTTTGGGCATTAGCAATGTACACTATACGAGTCTAATATGATGTGTGGTATCAACATAACCTTATTTAATCTTTACAAATGACCAAAATGAGAATCTGTAGATTTGTTGTAATCCAGATCTATCACTTGTAGTGAAATTAACTGAGTAACTTCAATTAATTTTCAGTTAACTTATTTTTACAAAGTTTAATGTAATATATAAATATAAACTCTACAAGGTCAAGGTTCAGGACCCACCAGTGGAATGTGTCAAGACAGGAGAGGGCGGGGCAGAATGAAGGGGCGAATCAACACCCTTCACATAGTGCTCTGGCACCTCACACAGTGGCGCTGTGAGCAGGCGATACTCCATGATGATGTCACAGACGGCGTGCTTCATTGCAAGGATGAGCCGGTCCGTCAGCTGCGACATCACAACGTCTCCCTGCTGCCACATGTTGATCTGGACGACAGCTGGAGGACCTGCAACAACCATCATCATCGTCATCAATGTCATCATCAATTTCATAATCAATATCGTTATCATCATCATCAATATCACCACCATCAAGAATATCATCATCACCTTCATAAATATCATCTTCATCAATATCATCATCATCAACATTGTTCTCATTATTGTAATAAAAAATAGAAACTAATTTTCTAATGTGTGCTAATGTATTATGTTGCTTTCAAAATATCCACACCACATCTAGTTAAATGGCTTACTGATTTCATATGTTTGCTAACAGATACAAATATATCAACAATTATCTCATAACCAAATATCACGTAACTGATTTACTAACTGTTGCAACTGTGAACTGACACCAGCGAATACAAAAGGGCAACAGTACATGGACTTCAAAGACTACATGACTCGCTACTCTCTATGAGCTAACTTAGGTGTCACAGAGACCCAACGTCCTCACCTGGAGACTTGGTGTTGGGCTGAGGCTCGTACACACTGGTTGAGACCATGTTGTCAAACATTGACCTCTCTAGTGGGTCCTTGTAGGCAAGGGGCAGTGGCTTACGACTGCCAAGGAGCTGCACAGGCCTGCCTCGACCATCGACAAGCTGCAGGTGTAGACAGGCGATACCTGCAGCAGATAGTGACACTATGGATTGAGTATGGCACTGTAGGTGAAGAGTTGCATTGTGGGTCAAGAGTATTGCATTGTGGGTATGCATATGCCAATGTGGGTCCAGCATGTGGCACTGTGGGTGAATGACTGAATGTATCTGGCAGTCACTATGTAGCAGAAAAAGGTGGCATTGTGGGTCAAGAAATGCATTCTGGGTGAATAAGTGTCACTCTGGATCGTTTGTTACTCTTTCTACTTGTCACATTTGTCAAGTTTTCCCAGTTTCATGTCAACACCAGTGGCATATCAAGGATCTCGCAAAGGGGGCGGCTAAGGGAGGCCAAGCTTAGTCACCCATTAGTTTACCACGCTACCATGTAGTGGCGCAACAGGTTACATAAAAAATCAAACAATAAGACAAAGGGGGGCCATGGTCCCCCCAAACATGCCACTGGTCACGACCCAGTGCACTGCGAACGCCGTCAACCAGGCTTGTGTGCGCTTAACCCCTTTCATCCGGACAACGACTTCAGTAAAAATGACCCACCTTTCCCACGGGCCTGCTGCGGCGTGTTGTAGAGGAAGACGTCTTCCTCCAGGATGGGAACAGGATGGTCCTCCTGGCTGTATTCCTTGAAGACATTCTCGGGCTTGTTTTCCGTGTACTTGGGGGTGTGGGTGAACTGGAGCAGGTTCTGTCGCAGGTAGTAGCCCAGGGCGAACTGCTGCAGCATGGCACTGCCTGGGATCAGCAGTCGCAGGGTGTGGGGCGGAGGACCAGGAGGCTGGATGAACTGCAGGCATAGACACACACAGGTAATAATAATACTATAGTAGTATAACAGTAACAACACACCCCTTGCAGACCTGTCCATTCCAATGTCGTCTCGACTTCTCAGCTCCAGCCATACTGCAATTACTGTGAGAAGACTATTCGTTCTCATATAGGTACTAATTTATACAGCTGGGTGAGCTGAGGCAACGTGGGGTGTATACAACTGCCCAAGCTTTGAAACAGCAGCAAGAGGATTGGAACCCGGATTGTCTTGATCGAGGGTCCGATGTTCTAACCACAAAGCCACCGCACCCCACATAGTACATAATAATAGTTTTGATGGGTTCATGTTAATAAAAAAAAACATAAAATTTTATAAACTTAATTAAATAAATTATAAAATATCTACTTGTTAAAAGTAAATAAATTATCTAAAAGCATACAAGAAAAAAGAAAGAAATGCTAACAAATATTACATATATTATGCCTAAATGCACAGCAACTAATAAACAAATAATGTAGCAATTCTCAGAGAGAAGACGTGATGTCAACGGAAACTAAACCATTTACCTGGACATCGTCAGGGCTCAGCTTGCACATGGGGTTACGGGAGAGAGTGACCGTGATGACATCCAGTACGGCATCATTTAATTTCTTCTGCAGAACCTCCACCAGATCCTCACTGATCTCAGCACCTGAAATACACTGTCCATCATTAATCCACCAGATCCTCACTGATTTTAGCACCTGAAATACACAGTCCATCATTGATCCATCAGATCCTCACTGATTTTGGCACATGATATACACAGTCTGTCATTGATCCACCAGATCCTCACTGATCTCTGCACCTGAAATACATTATTCGTCATTGATCCACCAGATCCTCACTGATCTCAGCACATGAAATGCACAGTCCACCATTGATCAACCAGATCCTCACTGGATCTGCACCTGAAATACACTGTTTGTCATTGATCCACCAGATCCTCACTGATCTCTGCACCTGAAATACACAGTGTGTCATTGATCCAGGGTTTGCTGGAATATCTCTTAAGTTAGGTAAATAAGACAAAGTACACCTACCTGGAGACAACGGACGAAGGGAGACAATGGAGGGTGTAGCAATTATTAGCACTTACTGACTGGACAGATGCCGTATGCAGACAGTAGGATGACGTCATCCCTGCGGTGTGTGTAGGTTGCTGACCGACTGGAAGGTGACATCAGACCACTCGTCTCACCATCATGGTCAGCGCTAGACAGTCGGCGGGACCGCTGCAAAGTGGCCACAGGTTAAGCAAGAACTGGTCAAGATGCAGGCATTGGTGCACTGGTAATGGGGTATTAGAAAAAGGAAGTGACATGTAAAAAATACAAAATTACACGTAAATTATAGCATGACAGAAACCATCAGCATATGAAGAGTCCCTGTGTGTGTGTCTGCGTGCGTGCGTGCATGCATGCATGGTGCGTACGTGTATGCGGATTTGATGCCAAGACAAGGCAGTTGGGCTGTTTCTTGATATCTTTGACTGCAAACCAATGTTAATGTATGGTATAATATAATTATGCTGTTGAAATTACACAAAATGTGCAGTAACCATGGCAATCAGTACTTACGAATGCACTAATTCCTGCAATGTCTTCCTCGAAATCTGTCTGTTTCTTCACTGGCAATGACATAATGGAGGAACTCCGAGAGACTGAAACACAACTTGTGGTGTAATGTATCATTTATAATTCACCCTCTGCAGAGATTAGTTCATTGGCTGAATATATGGATTCTTTCCAATTTCCAATTCCATTTTCGTAAATCTGTATGTCATAAAACATATTCGCAGAGTACCAGGTTTGAAAGCCATATGGTTTATCTGCTAAACTACAAATATCAAACATATAAGCTCTGTAATATTGTCTTTTTGTAATTCTAATGAATGCTTATCCTGCCATGGGGTTTAGGTATTTACTTTTGTGGATGTGAAATTTTTAATTACAGCATGTTTCGGGATGTATAAAATAGAGAAATATCTTGAATATGAAATATGTAATTCTTCTGTATATTAAAGATTTTTGGGGTAAATGAACAAACAAAATCAGGTATTTGGAGATACAATGAAAGAATCCATTCTATTTGATGGTAGTGAATCCGACAGTTCTCCAGCCTTCACTGGGTACAGAGACCATCAAAGATAGTGTGACATGCCAGCCAAGTACTGACTTATGGCTAAAATAGGACTGGTTTATTTTCAGAGTTTTCCTTTTCTAGAGTTAGTGAGCCCACAACATATTTTTTCCATTTCCTTGTCTGGGATTTTTTTACAGGGTAGAACTGACTAGAGGCTGTTATTGTCTCTTCTAAAAGACAGACAAAGTGAGATGAATGAAACTGAGCCAATTTTGAAACGGCAGCAGGAGGTTTAGAACCCTGGTCCCCTCGACCAACAGTCCAACATACTCACATGTCCCACAACTATGTATTGACTCCTGACCATCCCCCACACTGGGGGTTCCGCCCATCGACTCGGAGGGGGACTCATTCAACCTGGAGTAACAAACATTTTCACATAAGAGTAAGATTTTACAAGATTGCTATCCAACGGAAAAAACCCAGATGTCACGTGGACAAGGAAGCCATTGATTTATCAAGAATCCAACAATTCTTCATCTCTGTGTAACCTGCCCTTCTGAGACATGTCTGTTTTGTTTTTAAACATATTCACGCTGCTAGCAGTTACACAATTTCAAGATAATTTGTTCCATTCATTTGTCCTCTATGAGAACGAGTACTTCCTGATATACAATCTAAGCTGTTCCTTCACTAACGTCACTTCATGTCCTCTGGCTCTTCTATCTTTCCTAAGTGAGAACAAATATTTCTATAAATATTTTCATACTCATTCAATATCTTAAAACTTCAGTTTGATCTCCTCTTAACCTCCTTCTCTCTATGATTGTTAAGGGGACACGCTCTCCTAAAAATCTATTTTTTTTCGATTTTTATTTATTTTTTGGTCATTTTCTTTTTTTGTCATATTAATATATTATTATTATCTAACTGTCGATCTGTGTGTTTTATACATATGAATAAATTCTCCAAATGCAATAAAAACGAACATTTATAACAGGCCCATTGTCTTGGTGTGATAATCTTGCGCAACCGCGATCGAAAAATACGACACTTTTGACGGCCGCATGCTCCGCCATCTTTGTCAACACCCCAACATATTTGGTATCCACGTGTAGCTTCACTTTCGCAGTGCATCATGGTAGCAGTGGTTCTGTAAAATCCCTGGTAGATTTTGAGCATTTTGACCTAGAAGAGGACCTCCTGTGGAGCGATGGCGTCGCTACGATTGGTCAACAACGGACACACCCCCCCAGTGGGGCGCGCTGATTGGCTGTCGGCCGGGAAAGCCGTCACAAAGGAAATTCCCTTCTCCGTTCGCCATTGCTGGTTTTTTCACTTCGCGTCGTATTATTGTATTTTACGGAAGATGTCCGGAAGATACGGGAAATCCAAGCGGTCGTTTGGTACGAAGCCGATATCTAGATGCCGACAGTTGAGTTTAGCACGGTCAGTGATCCGCAAACGAGAGAAAGGCGACAGTGAAGCTGACACGAGTGCCGATGCACCCGTGGCTGGACACAGTGTCAGTGCTGGACCACTTCAGCTTGAGGCTGAACCTGAGCAGATGCCCTCGTCGACAGAACTTGACGTACGTATAAGCTGTCATTGTTTGCATCAGGTTGTTATGCATAATATTTTCTGGCAACTAATGTCTTGCCAACTTGGAATACCTGAAGGCTGAATATTATCCAGGCACCGACATTCAAAGAAGCCATAAAACTAGGCTAATTTATTAGGTCACACTGTCAGTGACACTGTAATATGAATATCTGTATGTTTACTTTTTCAATTTTGCAAACATTTATGTCTGTATTATTATACTATGGTATATACCTGATTATCTATGTTGTCTGTTATACTATTGTCATGTTAGACATAAAAATTATTACAGAAATGACAATGCCAATTGGCCTAGCATAAAACCTGTGCCTGTTTTATTGATGTCAATGATTACTGTCCAGCTCATCTGACTGTTAGTTTTTATATTATGTTAATTGTCATATGTACAATCTAATAACAAATAATTTTCCATGCAGGCTGATTCTGAGCTGGAGCCCCCTCAGCCATCAACATCTGCAACCACAACCCCCACCTCTGCTACCAAGCGAAAGTTTGGATACCGGCAGGGACTGCCACTGCGTGAACGCATCAGTGCTGCTGAGCGACGTCGACACCCCATCGAGACATCATTTGTTCGGTGCAGCATGCTGTCAGCGCTGGTGAAGGGCCTGGCGTGTCGAGAGTGCAGTGAGCCGACATTGAAGATCCGTGCTATCGACCGTCGCCTCGGCCTTGTGTGTCTGTTCGAGACGTACTGCACTACGTGTGGGGCAGTGCTGAACTCGACGCTGTCGTCCGACCGGATCGATGAAGAGAAAGCCGGTAACGTCCCTTTTGTCGTCGTCCGCCAGGCTGTGGCAGCAACCATGAACATGGGCTTGGGCCATGCAGGACTTGTGAAGCTGTGCCGCTTCATGGACATGGAGCCCCTGCAGCACAAGTCCTACTCGAGGCACGTGAAGGCTGTCACTGCTGCCAACATGGGCATCGCTTCAGGAGAGCGACTCATCGCATCAGCCAAGAAGGCCGATAGAAAGCGGCTCCACGAAGCTGAGCGGCAGGCTGAAGCTTCGACAAAAACTATGCGACAGGCTCGCATGACTACTCGTGCAGCCAGTGCCGAAGCTTCAGCCAGTGACTATGCCGCTGGTGAATTCTAGCTGGTGAATTCTAGCTGTGATGGTGTTGTAACACCTATTGTTGTGTGGCTTCAATTGAACTTTGAACTTTTAGAAAGACAATCAACTGGAAAAAGACAGTTTGTAGTTTTAGTCGTGCAGTACCATTGTGTAATGATAATGGTCACATATTTTTGGTGTCTCGTCTAATTTTTATACATATTTTCACACAACCAAATGATGAACAGTATATATCATTGGAAAGACAATCAACTGTAGAAGCTTTGTGTGAACTGTTATCACTGCAGTTCTGTTTTTACCTACGAAATTTTTTATTGGAAGGTTGACAAACTTCAATGCCATTTTTCTCAATAAAATGTTTTTTGCCGATGAGCAATCTCTTATTTTGTCTAACTCGGCTATTTATCAACAGAATCCTTTGATATTTTCAGCATTTCCCATCAAGATAATGGGCTAGACTATGACAGTCTTATATTTTAGATACAGCATTTGGATTACATGTAATATAATGACTTTGATGAAATGTTGACTTTCGAAAAATAGCAAAGATTGAAAAATTCATAAAATATTTGTTTGGAAAGTAACAAAAAAACCAGACTGTCATAGTCTGCCCTTTTATGTATTCTATTAGTGTGCCAAGTTTGAATGAATTTGGTCTATCCGTTTTCCAGATATGTCCATCGCTGTGAATGAACCAAAATTAAAGTAGGGGGCGACCCCACCGCCACCTGGTGGACCATAACATTTTTAATAAATAGGTGTAATTGTTTTTATGTATAACTAATGTTATCCTAAAATTTCAGTAAGTTAGGTTGAAAAATAACGAAAGTAGAATCGAGGAGATCGCTGTGCCTTAAAGCACATTCTTTTGGTGATTTATAAGGATAAACTGGAGGCACAAAGATCTACTACATCAGGTCTAAACAGAAGACATTTCACCAAAACATTTGAGCATATATTTTGTATGTTATCATTTCTTGTTTCGCTATTACTATTATTCTATCAAAGATTTTTTATTTTTGTTTTAAGTGAAATTAACTTTTTTGACTACAGTTGACAACATGCAACATTTTTCTTTTTTTGCATATGCTGGGCTAAATCACAACTTTCAGTTTGATTGGTCAAAAAATCATGTCAATGACATATCTTGTGGTTACTTTGCTGTATCACGACACGCTGTATCACAACACACTGTATCACGACACACTGTATAACGACACACTGTATCATGACACACTGTACTACGACACGCTGTATCACAACACACTGTATTGCAACACACTGTATCGCAACACACTGTATCACAACACACTGTACTTGCGGCTTCAACAACCAGTGGCTATGTATAGACAGGCGGCAATGCAGGCATTTACCTGAAACGGCCTTACTACTATGTTCCACAGCTTAAAATTATTTTACACATTAACACATTATTGTAATATACAAACATTAGTGTTTCCTTTATTTAAGGACAGGTATAAAAAAACTAGCTTTCTTTTTATAAGTCCTAAAAATATGAAGTTTATGGCAAAAAAGTATAATAATGTCAGAAACCCAAAAAATGTGACGACCTAATTAAGACAAGTCACATGATCCAAGATGGCCACCTAGGAGAAATTTATAGGATATTTTCAAAACAATACTTCAAGGCTATTACTAGAGATAATGTGCTGAAATGTTTGCAGTGTGATGCCAATTTTACAATAAATATGATCTTTTTATGTACAAATCATGGACTAAATATGCCATATCTCTGTAAATAATTGAAAATATAAATCTTTCTAGTTCACATGATTCATCTTGTAGAAAGCTTCAGTGATAAGCTAATTTGGGTAAACATCAACTAAAAACTTTTCCAGATATCATGTCATGAGACATGGGAAATTAAAAAAAAAACTAAATGAAGAAAATGGCATTTGAAAATTTTTATTACCTATACATTACATTATAAACAGCCACTAAAATGCACATTTCTTGATATTGATAAATTCATTCAGATGTTAATTTTTTAGCGCATATAGAATGATAACGTGAAATCAATACTGTAAAAAATTCAAATTTGCATTTCTTTCAAAACAATTATCCTATCTAGGGTTATACTTGTCCTTAAATATGATTCGACTGACCGGAGATAGAAGACTGATCCGTTGTTCTCCCGAAACACAAACATGTTCTTTCTGTTGTTGACAGAGAATTTATTGAGTATCGAGCGCAGCGCCTGTATACCTGCAAACACATGAAGCCTATCATTAACATATTCTTGTGAAGTATTAGATTTAACAGTGAACTCTTACAAATGTATACTCATACAGGTTGCTGATTATTTCATAAATTGCAAACAACATGCACACAATAAATACCTTTAAAAACAGCCCCTTAGCTGTGATGCAAACAATAAAGTTGAAGAAATTTGTTTGCAAAAACATTTATATATGTATAGCATTACTTAAACCAAGTCATTCATCATTCATTAGTTGTTGAATGTGAACAGATGCTATTTGAAACCTCGCACATACTTTTCAATATGCCACTGCAAGCCTGCAAACTGTCCCAATACATACCCCTAGAGATGCCACTGCGACCTGGCCCCATCTTCAGCCGAGAGTGCAGTAAGAATGCCTTTCTCCAGACGCATTCGCATGCAAAGTGACCTGGCTTGAATTCCATCATGGCTGCCAAATACTTCTTTGGTGGCAAATTGTCGTCCGATTCGTCAGAATCTGTCCATGGAAACAATAGACAGCATAATTAAAATTAAAGTAAAGATTAATATTGCAAGAAATACAAAGATAAGTTTATTTCAGACTCATTCCTTATTACAAGGAACGTTCCATAGACATACAGTTACAGGTCGTATAACAACACCAACATGCTACTCAATACAGTCATATGCATGTCATAGCAGCCATATCAAGAGTAATTAGTGTAAAGTCCTGAGGAAATTAGTGTAAACAATATAGTTGATTTATCCATTGTTTCCATAGCAAAGACGAATACATCATGTCACATTTGACAATACTGTGAATACTATATTTGCTAATATTCTCCATACGTGTCATAACATTATATATATATTCCTTCTTATAACACATTATTGGTTAGCAGTGTGAATACATAAAAAACAAAACTGATAGATGTCTGACTAGGGTTGGCTACACATATTGTAGGGCCCCGTGTCCATTGGCCATTTGGAGATTGTCTTAATTACTGCTGTTATGAAGACATGACTTAGCAATGCATGGTTGAACGATTATTGAAATGATAAAAATACCTCAAATCAAGACAAAACTTTCAAGCACAACACTTGATTGTATGAAGTATAATAATTATTTTGCAATATGCACTGATAAGGCACCCTCACTATTAGCCAAGCCAATCCCATAGCTTTCCAAGCCATACCCTCCACTTCCCACAAACCACTCCTTTCCAAGCAACTCCCCACCACAATCCACTCCCACAGCTTTCCAAAACACTCCCCTCCCTGACAAGCCCCTCCCACATCTTTTCAAGCCACTCCCCTCCACCACCACAAAGCACTCCCACTGCTTTCAGCACACACCCCCACAAGCCACTCCTACTGTTATCAGGCCACACCCACCACAATTTCCACCACCCAAAACCACACCCACCACTGGCCCCTTTTTTGTGCTTTGGGAAGTCGAAGGAGAACTTGTCCTGTGTCCAGCGAATGTCCTCGTCAGCTTCTGGCACTAGGAGCAGGTTGCACATGTGGGTGTCATTCAACTCCTGCAGGAGTCCCCTCTGTACAACACAAACACGCTCAATCAGTAACATTGTAAAGGAACGTTTTTATATAGCACAGTATCCAGTCCATGGGACTGTGCAGAGCACTTTACACGTCACCCCCTGGCAGACCTATTCATTCCAACACCAACACAACTTCTCTGGGACGCGTTCAGCCACACTTCAATTACTGCGCGAAGAGTATTTGTTCACATATCCACCACTGTCTATAGCCAGGTACTCATTTATACAGCTGAATGAACTGAGGCAACGAAACTGCCCAACTTTAGAAACAGTAGCAAGAGGATTGGAACCCGGATTCTCTCGACTGAGAGTCCCATGTTCCAACCACTGCGCCACCATGCCCCACATCGTACAACACTTCTTCAGTCTGCTTTCTCCGTGACTTCTCGGCTACATACTGGGTATTTAATAATACTGGGTATTTAATAATACTGGGTATTTAATAATACTGGGTATTTAATAATACTGGGTATTTAATAATACTGGGTATTTAATAATACTGGGTATTTAATAATACTGGGTATTTAATAATACTGGGTATTTAATAATACTGGGTATTTAATAATACTGGGTATTTAATAATACTGGGTATTTAATAATACTGGGTATTTAATAATACTGGGTATTTAATAATACTGGGTATTTAATAATACTGGGTATTTAATAATACTGGGTATTTAATAATACTGGGTATTTAATAATACTGGGTATTTAATAATACTGGGTATTTAATAATACTGGGTATTTAATAATCTGCTGCATGCTTTGTGTTGCCATTTCTTGACTTCTAATAATGTTATTCAATACATTTATCCATTATTGCAAAGAACCTCTGAGCTAAAATGTATAGTACTTGCAATAGTAAATAAAATAGTGATTTATTTATTTATTGTGTATTTTGAGAATGGCACCATTCAGTACACAGCAGCTTGAGAAGGAAATGTTACTTAAAGACCATTAAAATAACATAATAATAATAACTTATATATTTATAAACAACAGAAACAAAAATTACATTCACAGGCACATATTCTTAAAATGTAACTAACATAATAACATTCATGTGTATGAAACAGTAATGGTTACATTATGTATATGTATATATATATATATATATATATATATATATATATATATATATATATATACATACATACATACATACATACATACATACATACATATATATACCATGGCAAATTAGTGGTCAGTTTGCCATCCTAAATGGTGTCAGAAGTGGAATAACAGTCATATGTCAGCAACTAATACAACAAAAACGACTATTATCCCACTTCTGACACCATTTAGGATGGCAGACTGACCAGTAAGAAATACCACAGAGCCTCTATATCCAGGTGTGTGAGATTTTGGAGAAACTGAGCGAAGAAGAAGTGCAGTATGAGAACTGTAAACTCCCCACCAGTGGCGCCACTCACCATTTCACCACTGCGACAACTTACATTATTATTACATCATTATGTGCAGATCCTGTCTTTATTTCATTTTGTACGAAACAATGTT
The DNA here is from genome assembly GCA_963662155.1 of Lamellibrachia columna. NCBI lineage: Eukaryota > Metazoa > Annelida > Polychaeta > Sabellida > Siboglinidae > Lamellibrachia > Lamellibrachia columna. The sequence goes on along the minus strand of OY759265.1, from coordinate 49,202,924 downwards.
ACGTATACTCAAGTACACAGTTACAATGACGTAACAAGTCATAAACAACAATGACGTTGCCCAGTCAACCTGTCTTTTATACCACTCGACAACTGTCCATTTTGAATTTCTAATCAAGTTGTGGCAGTGGTGATACGCTGAGTGGCGCCACTGTTGGGAGTGTGTGAGAACTGTACACCTGACCTGGTTGACGGCCCGGCAGATGGCCCGGATGTTCTTGATGATGTCGCTGTTGAGCATCTTCTGCTGCGGGTACTCAGGTCTGTCATCCTCGTCATTGTCTCTATCATGTCACATGATGTCATATATACGTTTATCACTATTACAGTTCAACTAACGGGTGAATGAGCTTGGCCCCCTCAACTTTGGCCCCCCTTTACATGATCTTAGATACGCCACACAGTATCCAGTCCTTGGGACTGTTCCAAGTGCTTTACACTTCACCCCCTAATAAACCTGTTCATTCCAACACCTACTCAACTTCTCTGGGAAGCATTCAGCCATACTACAATTACTGCGTGAAGACTATCCATTCACATATCCAACACTGTCTACAGCCAGGTACTCATCTGTACATTTGGATGAACTGAAGTAATGTGGAGTTAACAAAATTGCTTGTTCAAACCACCATTTTACTGTGTCCCACACAATGTTACAATCTTCCCCAATGCATCACTTACGAGGCAACCATTGCTCTTTGCGATACATGTTACACACCAAGCTATTGACCAATGAAATTATGGCTTATATATCTATCGCTTAACTACATACAACGGAAAACATGATTTATCTAAAGACGCAAAAATCTGAGACATGTTTTGCAAATAATGATTTCAAATGTAGTCAGACAGAGAGTGTAAATCAGAAAGACCAACAGAAAGACATATTAAGACTTGACTTATTTCATCCAGATTCAACTACACATTACAAAATCTGTTGTGTCATCAGTGAACAGAGATTTCCACAGTTCACAGTATTTGTAGTTCTAAAAAAAATCCCAGTTTCTCATCAGATATTTTGTAAATGAGGGACAAAGTATTTTTGTATGCTGATGGACGTTTTAGCGACTATTAAAGGGGCTATCCTCTATCATCAACAACTTCAGAAGTGTACAAAGTGTATCTCCACTGGTGGGAAGCGGGAAAGCCGTAAAGAATTAATTCGGCATGATTCAGATTTTGCTTGTCACTGGTTGTTTGGAAAAAACACAGAAGACAATACAAAATGTTAAATAAAGTTTTGTTGTACCTTTTTTCAAATGTGTGCTGAGAAAAACGGAAATTTTTTATGATGCGTTACCTGGCGTGGAAGAAGACATCCACAACATTGGGGTAGATGCGCATGATGAGCCAGAAGTTGGGCAGCACGGGGCGCTGGACCAGGGACTCGCTGAAAGACATCATCACGCCCTCCTCATCCAGGTCACTAGAGTCACCCTCATAGCCTGAAACAAATAACCTTGTGTTACTTTTGGGTCTAAAATATAGGAATCTGTGTTTACACTATCACAATATTTTTGTTGTATTTTAATATTTCTGATTATATTAAAATACCACACAAAAACATATCAGATTAGTAAACCAATATTTTTGGAACCAATCTGACTAGACTTCCAGCCCCATCTATCTGACGTCCGAGTCACCTGCAGGGTTGAGAACCGTTAACCCCTTACCTTCCTCTCCGACACTGCTCCTGCTGCTTGTAGTGTCAACAAGTGAAGTAGACTTGGGTGTCTGCAACCCCGATTGGTTGCGTGACCGGGCGGGGGTGTGCGGGTCCGATGTGTCGAGTCCTGACTTCCTCAACTTATCGTGCCGATACTTCTCCAAGGTGGCAGCACTGTGGATGCGCTTCATGCCGGCTTTGTCGAGTGTCTCGCTGCTGCCACTGGGCGTGCAAACCTGCAGTTGCTGCAGCGAATGAGACGCCCACACCATGTTGCTGCCATCTAGTGTTGCCCGTCGCTCCAGCATGCTCAACTCACGCAACGGAGTCGATTGGCTGACTGGTTCGCCAGACCGGTGCCGTCGACGCAGAACCACAGGTGGCAGCACCACAGTTTTTGCAATGTCCCTAATGGGCTTGACTTCGTGGACATCAACGGCTTTGTCTTTCTTGGCAGGTGCAACATCGGTGTCGGCAACGACGTTGCTCTGGTCAGCAGCCTGTGTCAATGACACGTCACTGCGTGGTGAGGTCTCAATTTCTTTCTTTGGCACCTGTCGAACTGGACTAGGGCGAATTATAGAGATCTTGATGTCTTTTCCCTGTATTGCCCCCTTCTGGTCATCTGTCACACTAACAGTGGCAGCGTCTTTGCTGGCAGTGACCTCTGACCCGAACTGTGCAGCACCAAGTTCAGTACTAAACTCTGATGTTTGTTCTTTTCCACCAGATCCTGCCAGTTCTTCCTGTCCACAACCTTCCACCGTTTCTTCTTTTGCATCAGTTTCAACCAGTTCCTCTTTTACAACAACAGGGTGGGCTTCGGAAACTACTGAGTTTTCCTCAGCCGCGTCTTTCATTAATACCTCAGAGACACCAGATTTTGTCAACATGCCATCGCATACATCAGCCACCAGCACTTCGGCATCAGACAAAACAGCTGAAGCCGCATCTTTATCTACACATTGCATAGCTACACTGTCATCAGCTCCAGGCACCCCTTCAGATCCCACTTCTGACACCAATTTCTGCCTGGTTGTATCACTGGCATCAGGCACAGTGCCAGAAGCAGCCTCTGACGAGACATCAGCTGCAGACTTGACCTCGAGGTGCTCCAACTTGGAACTGATCGCCTGCACATGGGCGTGCATCCGGTTGAGGTAGAGGTAGTAGTAGGCTCCCTCTTTGTTCAGGTGATAGCCAGGCAGGTGCATTCTCTCAAAGTCCTGTCACAAGACGCATTCGTAACATTACATTTACAAGTCTTTAACAAGATTTAAGAAGATTGCCAGTCAGGGCAAAAACATATTCACTTTGTTAGCATTTACACAGAACAGAAGTCAGAACTGTTACTTTAACAATGATGGGCTTGCAATGTGCACAGTAAAACTAGTCCCTGGATCAGTTAGATTAATAATTCATGGCTCGTTTCACAGCCAAGAAATTGTTTGTAAGTCACATAATATTTCAATCATTATATCAATATCTCTGGCAACTGACAGGTGAAGTAAGACCACAAGGTTTATGGAAGTTGTCTGGATATGAAGAAAGACTCAGATGATGAACTGTAACACAGGGGCTCAAAGACAGTACGCGGCATATGATAGTGCATGTGGATTGTCAGAAACTGCCAAAGTTATGGCCTTGTGTAATGTACCAATAAAACGAACCATAAAAACAACACAACAGATGCTCCCCTAGCAAATGAAATAGGCACTACTATGAAAGACTTTAACATCGGGGTAGGGGAATACTCTGAGAGTGAACCTCTTCTACTGTCCTTACCCCATGAGACCACTCACCTCAATGAACTGCGTCAGACTGCTGTCTGGACCGTACACGAAGTGAAGAGGCACCTGCTCGTAGGAACACATTGGTCTAACACATTGGTCAAACACTAACACATCACTCCTCTTGACATGGTCCGCCACCATTGCAAGTGTCTCAGCTGCTACTGGCAGTATCAGCCGGGACGCTGACGCAATCTCATCTTGCAGGAGCCACAGGATCTGATAACAGGAAGTGCAGTTGCAACACGGCATTATGGGATGTTTTATGTTTATTGATTTATATAGCACCAAATCTATAGTGATATGCTATGGTGCTGTACAAAAGTAAAAACAAGTCATGGCAAAATGTAAATGTGTAACTAGCAAATATGTAATGGTAAGGTATGATATGATATAACAGTTTATTAAAATGACGGGAATTAATAGACAGAATACTGTTAATTAAAAAAGAATGACTTGAATTAATAAATAAAATAAAACAGTCAATTAAAATTACCTGAATTAATAAACAGAATAAAACAATCAATTAAAATGACTGGAATTAATAAACAGAATAATACGATACACTAAACTGAATGGAATTAAAAATTTAGTCAAACTATCATCGAACTGCTATATGAAAATAATAAGTCTTTAATTTGCTCTGAAGAACACTGACATCTCTAATACTATGTAAGTCTTGGGGCAATGAGTCCCAAAATCCAGGGCCTGTCAACAGTAACATCTGGTACGACAGGCAATGAGAAACGTTGAATGTCAATTACACTAACAAAATTACAGAAACAAACATCCAGTAGGTGAGATTTCCGACATGATGGTGAGACATCACTGTCCATTCACGCCTCCTACCTGTTCCTTGCAGCTTGTCACGGCCTGATGCTGTCGACTCGGCAGTCCACTCAGAGGGTCTGTCAAATTCTCCCGGGTATAACTTGCAGAAAACATGTCAAGTGTAACTAGCAGATATGTAATGGCACGTTGTTATATAGTGCAGTATCCAGTCCTTGGGACTGCTCAAAACACTTTACACGTCTCCCCCTGGCAGACCTGTTCATTCCAACGCCATATCGACTTCCTTGAGAAAGCACACTCGCCACAATGACTGTGTGAAGACTACATTCATTTACAGAATACTTAGATACATATTAGTTGTAATTAATCAGTTAACAAAAACAGAAATTAGTGCATGAAAACAAAGTAAATATCCTAACATAGGTCAGTGGTTGGTGTCTAACGAGGTAGTTTAAAACTAGGTAGCCTTTGTAATCAGTCAAAATATATGTTGTGGCCAAATGCAAAGGAAAACCATGCAAACAAATAATTTATAAAACAAAACAACACCTGGATGAATTTCTACTAAAACAATACCTTTGCAAATTTGCATGGAAATAAAAAACCAGTAAATACTTTTACTCACTCTTAGTAAAGTTTTAGTTTTGCAAAAATCTAATTTCACCACACAATGGTCCAGCTACATCCAAACCACTCACCCAGCATCCGTGGTTGTTGGCAGACTAGTTAAGTCATCAGTCTCTCCAAGGACATCACTAGCGGGCGGTGACGTACTCATGTATGACATCTGACTCATATGTGACGTCATGCGGTAATAACATGGCCGACTGCTCTGTTCTGTCACATCCGTCTCCGGCGGCAACATCAAACAGATGATGTCCAAGGTGATCTGAAGGTCACTGAGGTTGACCTCAGAGGTCAGGTCGCCAAGGCATTCCTTCAGTTCACCTGCACATATTTAGTGAAGTATCAACACATGGGTTGTTAAGAAACTCATGTTCTAAAACTGCTCTTTTTAAAAATCCATCCTCAATTCATTTAGTTTGTTTAATAAAAGAGTGCACGGTCTTGTTAAAATCATCAAAAGAGTTGAGTTTGACCATTAGATCGCATAACTTGTGAATGTCTGAATAGCCTTAGGTCTTAGCCTACAGGGCCGACCACTTTTCTTGCCTAATTTTGACCAGATAGGGTCAAAAATAATTTACTAGTTTGTCCGATGATTTCATAAAAACGTAATGTGTTTGCATATATTAGCACATATTAGCACATCATAGTGGATACTAAATAGGTTTGATTTTGCATGAAATTATTCTAAGACAAGATGAGCAAAAACAGATTAAACTGAGGAAGAACGTTAAAGTTAATAGTTTAATTTTTTATTAAAGCAAAATATATACAAAACAGAACTATCCAGTAAGGTAGAATATTTTAATGTTTATCTTTATCTCAACCACTGACACTTTCTTATAAACTAGCCTACACCCTATTTTTTGTGTGTAAACACAGTGACGCCCTCTGGAGAGTGGCTAAGAAATCAGAGATTTCCAACAGGACTGTTTTTTTAAAGAATGGATTGGCGAAATACGACGTTAGTGCTGAGTGATTATTTGTGGTGTCGATGTTCTGTTCAATATTTCCTAGCATGTTATGAAAAAAAAATCAATGCCCCAGCTACCTTAATATACCAATTATTTGCGGCCCCAAACTGCATTCATAATAATTATTATGTATATATTACCAACAACCAACATGCGACCTACTCAGGCATATGGGCAGATTCCTGACAGGGATACTCTTGAGAGACCGCCGCTTCGAGCGCACTGAGCACGTCAGGTAGAGAAACAATGGTGGACCCACATCATCATTGTCGTCATTGAAGTCCGCCAGGTAATCGACGTCATCCAGCGTGCCACTGTCTCTGTTTGAGATGACCGAGAAGTGTTCACTCAGTTCGTCCTCCCCTTCGTCTATGTAGTCCTCGATAAAAACCTCGTTCTCATCAGAGGTCGGTACTTTCTGGTCTACAAACATGATTCATCAACTAGTAAGTGACGTTGTCTCATATACTCACTCAAAAAGTACATATTAATCAACAAAACTAACTATAAAAATCTGATTTTTAATGTACCTCCAGTAACATAATATGTAACATAATGAAAGCACATTCTCTTCTGTGTTGTATACTGGTACACACAATTACTGACATTACTGAACAGAACTGACATCAAATGTGTACAACAGTTTCTGAACAACGTAAAACATTTTGTGTAGCTGTTGCAACCTACCAATACTAAACCTGGCAAGGTAATCTTGACAGTTGAACCAGAGTTGGGGTAAATTCCATTTTGTCAATTCCAATTCCATTAAAAAAACAATTCCAATTCCACCTGCAAATAATCGCTTCCTATTCCAGTCCATTTTATTCATCCATTCCAATTCCATTCAATTAAAAAAATCTTGTTACACTGGGAAATAATCAATTCCAAAAATCTACTCCAATTCCAATCTATTTAAAAAAACTTCCAATTCCATTCAATTACAATTCCACCCGGGAAAAAATTATTCCAGTTACACAGATTAATCACAAATTCACTTAATTCAACTTCACTCAAGTTCACTGGATCATTTGTGCAGGTTGCCATTGCATCGAACCATCATTAGTTCCGCAAATCTTGAGTCGGTCACATGACACCTCTAAACACCTTCCCGGCTATGCTGAACAGGCGTTCTATGGGTGCTGGTGAGGCTGGTATTGATAGATATTTCGTTCCTAGCTAGCTCAGGATGGGGTATCTGATCCTACTGTCCCTACAGAAGTCCAAGGGCTTCACATCCTCAGGGAGTGGTGGCTATGATAAGTAGTCTATATATCGGTTGATGTCTCAGTTGATGAAGGTGTGGTCCAGTTGGCCTTGAAGCTGGGCAGTCTGCTTTGTTTTGGAGGTGGCATCAAGGGGGTGACATCAAGGGAGTGGCATCAAGGGGTGGCATCAAGGGGGTGACATCCTGTGGTGTAGCTGCTGGAATAGCTCTGGTGACATGTGTGCTGAGAGGTTCTCTCATGGAAAGGATTTCGTTGTCACCTTCGCACCAAAAGCTTGAAGTTGTTCATATCCTTATATGGAACCAGTCTCTTTTCAATGCTTGCTTATAGCTTGGCAATGAGCTTTGAGTTGTAAGTCTGTCGGAGACGTTGCACCTCTGCACGGAGACCACGCACACACACCAGTACCATGCTAGATGTCACGGTCAGCTCCCCCTACACAGCATCAGTGGCCTCCTCAAAAGACTGCAGGATTTCGCATAGCTCAGTGATCACCTTGAGGTCATATGCAGTGGGTTTCCCAGAGTAATCCAATTGATCCATCACACCCTGTGGAACACTCAACACTGTTCCATCTTGTCTGGTTGCCGGGCTGCAGTTTTACACGCAATGAAAACAGATCAGAGGCACTGGTCGAATGATGCACGTGCACAACGAGTGCTAAGGCTTTGTCAATAACATTCTTGAGTTGGCCTACTTGTTCCAGACTATCCTTCACCACCAGTTGGTGTGTGTGGGCGAAGCAGGGGCTACGTTGTGGTGGAAAGTAGTCTAATTCATCTGCGATGACAACTTCCTCTAGGTCATCGCTGCTGTCCTGCATGGTCATCCCCATCACCATCACAGTGTAGGGATTCCAATCCTGGGAGGCTGAACGCCCTCACCATATAGATGTGTCCAACTGTTGAACACATCTAGCTATACATGAAAATACAAGAACATAATTATTTTGCCAGTACACTTGCCTGTCTCAGGTTCATCTGACGGCACTTTCTCAGATTCCGAGCTCCGCTACGAAACAAATGTAAAACATATCATGGTCCATACCACAACACCCATTATTCCTGCAGCAGGCTTTAAGAAGCACTGAAAGCACAGAAGCCTTCTGACAATAGTTCTCACAGGTACACCCTTTCATAAAGTCAATGTGGTATGCATTTGAGAACCACTTACAAATGTGGGCTGACAACACTAAAGACCAGGATATCATGGCGAGAGCAAATAGAAGTTTTAAAGTATCAATGGGGATGGTGTAATTATTCCAGCAGGGGACAATGGGCTACCAGAACTAATTGCCTGACCCCCACTGTCAATACCAGCAGTGTGTTTAAAAACAGAACTGACATATATTTAAAAGGTGTCAGCCACACATGGCTTACTTGGAACAAGCCATCTGGAAATTTAGACAGGAGTGTTGATAAATCTTGATTGTTCTTAATGTCCTTTTTATCTTTATGACTACTCAAAGCTACATGTGTTTTGCAAGCTAAGACTGCTTCCTGAAACCAGCCCAAGGTTGATAGATAATGTCCAAAACTGCTGGCTACTTATTTAGTCAACTTGTGGCTACGTATCTAGTCAACTTGTGGCTACTTATCTAGTCAACTTGTGGCTACTTATCTAGTCAACTTGTGGCTACTTATCTAGTCAACTTGTGGCTACTTATCTAGTCAACTTGTGGCTATTTATTTAGTCAACTTATGGCTATTTATCTAGTCAACTTGTGGCTACTTATCTAGTCAACTTGTGGCTATTTATCTAGTCAACTTATGGCTACTTATCTAGTCAACTTCCATCACATAGCCAAATAATGTCTAGTGGACAATACAAAACGGATTTGGAAAATGGAAAACTTTCAATCAAATTCCAATCAACTGACAAACTAATAGCAATCAAACCAAAACACATTAAATGCTAGGGAGATTTCTGACAACAGTTAGGAATTTTTTTTTAATGCAGATTTTTTTGGTAGTCTGATAGATGTTGACACATGATCGGAATAGAAATGCCATAGGCCAATTAACCAATAAAAAATGTTACAGATTTAAAATGAAAAATACTGATTTCAACCAATAAAATGTAACAGGTTTGAATAAAACAAAATGTTATTTCTAGTAACAACCCCACAGTACCTGTTTTTCGCAGTAGGCTGACAGGCAGTAATAGTAGAAGTCTGGGTTGGATGGCACTGGCTTGAAACTCTTTGCCATGATGGTGTCAAACTTATCCCTTATGAGGGCATGTAGACCGGTGGCTGCTTCACAGTCAAAGTCACTGCCCTGGAGGATAGCCAGGGGAAACTGCAGCACCACCGCGTTGGTCAGGTCTGTATTTTGACTGCTCACTGATACAACGTCCCTAGATACAAAACAGTATCACATGTCTGATTGCGCTGTAGTAAACATTATTATACAATACCATACAACCTGTTAAAAGGACCGTTTATGATGAACAGTAATAATTTTATTATAAATAGCAAACATGCAGCCAGGGAAAGTAGGCGTTACCTGTGTGAAAAATTACTAATTTCTCTTTATGAGGATGGGGAATAGCCTCCATATTCACCCAATTGGTGGTCACTCACCTCCAGACTTCTTTTTATGGGGTTATCTAAACGACAGAATTATGGTAATCTCAAACTATTAATGAACTCAAGGACAATATCCGCCGAGAAATTCGGAACATCCCCCCACGAACATTCCCTACATTAAATGATATGGCGGTCCGAATACAAGCTGTTATTGGTAAACGTGGAGCCTATGTTGAACATGTTATGTGAAATGGTTTTATGTCCACATATTTATGTAATCACCAGATTTTGAAAATATGGAGCCTACACTGTTTGAAAGCTGATTATGTCAACATAAACTTTCCGTATTGTTCTTTAAACAAATGCATTCTTTGTTAGTTATCACTAGGTTTTGTTAATTATTTGGCTACATTAAAATGGGTACATTTCTGGGGACACCCTGAATATAAATAAATAAAACAATAAATGCAGGATACAGACAACAGGCATTCCTTCACATCTTTGCACCCCATGCCAACTTCGTGAACATATCCCGCCACCCTCCCTGATTGCCCAACACCTACTCTGCATGGCTGGCCTCGTCAGTGGCAGCACTAGTGTCATCGTCTTTCGACATCGACTTCGGGAATGTCTTCATGATGTCTTCCTGGACAATGCGGGCCAGGTTGACCTTCTCGATGAGTTGCCTCACGTGGCCACACACACTGTAGACGAAGTGCGTGATGTCGATCTCGAGGGGCGTCGACTCCTCGCAGATATTATTGATGGCAGCCTCGATGTCATGACAGTCGATGTCAGCGCCCTGCTGTAGGCTCGAGAATATGGCTGCAGGCAAGATGTGGCTTTTGTAGTAATATGTTATTACATATATACAGTTGTAAGTCATACACATTGTACTGTACACTAACTGACCAAACATTGGGCACTGACAAATAATTATAAAATAAATAAATTAGACATTTCTAATGCGCCATATATCCTGGTAAAACAGCTCAAAGGCACTAACAATGTTAAGATAAGTTTAAATATGTTAAAATAAATAAAAGGTCCATGACATTAAAAAAGGCACAAGGACCTTGACATTGACTGACCAGACACTGGACACAAGTGGACACTACTGACCAGACACGAAGCAACGGAGGAAGGTGTCGGACAGCTGCCTGCAGTGGTTCCTCAACTCAAGCTGCTCTCCGTAGACATCCTCCGCTCCCGCTTCCTCCCTCTCTGTCCACAGCCGCGACCTCCTGTCTCCCTCGCTCCACCTCCCCCTATCCCCGTGTCCCCCAGGGCTGGTGGGCTCACACCCGTCTTCCATAGGGCCCCTCTTGTGACCAGGACATGACTCCATCAGGGACGAGTGCAGCTCGTCCACCTGCATCAATTTGAATATAATAGGACAACATTGTTTTATATCAGCGAATCTAACTGACTCAGATTCTTTTATTTTTACCAATTAGTAGGCCTTATACAAAATGCTCTCAAAATTAGAATGATAAATAACAGAAATAAATGGTCATGGAAACTCCCAATAAGACAACTTATTAGCATGGGAGTCAATGATCAATTGTATGATCATTGATGATCAACTGTGTGATCATCAATGATCAACAGTATGATCATTCATGCTTTTTTCTTTTGTCATATTCCAAAGCAGGGCTCGACATTAATGTTTGTCCGCTTGTCCAGGACAAGTAGCTACCAGTGTAGGACAAGTAGCTACCAGTGTAGGACAAGTAGCTACCAGTGTAGGACAAATAGCTACCAGTGTAGGACAAGTACATAATCCTGGACATTTGTCCCACATGACAACTTGACAGCATTGCAATATAAAACATATACTGTTCATTTTAATAAAAAGACTGAAAGGTCTTGACTTGTTGACACCCAAAATAAATAATGTTTAATGGAATCTATAATTTTGTGCGATGTCGCACGTATCACCGCTTTCTTTCCCCTTACATAGCACACTTCTGACATATATGCCTGTTTTATGTTTTTAATTTTTAACATTATAGCTACACGGGAACACATAAAATTTGAATCTAATGTCAGAAACAGATCGCGATCATAACAAACGCCACCATAACATCACTCGGCTTCGGCATGACGGCAAAAGTTATGCGTATATATATTACTAAGCATGTCTTGTTGTACATATTAATGCAATGTAGTACAATGATATCACCGCTATATGTTAATGCAAGTTGCTGATAACTATAGCGGCAACCCTAAGCCCTACACTCACAAGCATGAGTTCATTTTGTAATTTTTATTTCAAGTTGCATTCACAGTACACATAGGTCATAATGAAAAGCACATTAATTAATGGTTGATCACGATTTTTTACAGTCGTTTATTTTGTTGCATGTTGTTACCATTTGCATACTGAATATCATAATTAATTTATCATGTGATAAGAGATTCAAGGTGCTAGCAGTCTTTGTTCCATGCAGAATATTATAGTTCTTGCTAAATATGCACTGTTGTTATTTGTAAAAAAAAAAAAAAAAATTGCAGAATTACTTTTTAACACTATAAAAGTTGGTAAACGCTATCTTGTTTCTTAGAATTATTGAAATTTTTCCTTCTACACTCAGAAAATGCACAAAAACATATTTGTTAGAAGCATCATCCTGGATATTATATATATCCAGGTGGGTGTTATATCATGCGATAACAATTCACTGCGTTTGTAGTTTTCAGGTGGGACAAGAATAGTTTTGGTGGAACAAGTAAACATGACTCGCTACTTGTCCTACACAACAAGTGTCTTCTAGGAGTGTGTAGAACCCTGCAAAGTTTTATTTACCTTAGGCCAAAATTGTTAAGATAGCTTCATCAAGCTGAGAAATGTTCAATAATAATAAATGGTTCCGGCATTCTCTGCACAGAGCACTCTTTCATGTATAAATGGTAAAGCTCCCTGCTCAACTGATGAAAAGTGTGACCTTTGGTCAAAATCATTGAACAAATTTACTTTGACCATTTACCAACATGTGAAAGTGTAAATAGCCTTATGCTACCAATTTGGCCCTTTTTTTCGCCAACCAATTAACCAGATTTGGAGAAAAAAATTATTTACTAATTTGTCCAATGATTTCACCAAAACTGGCTACCCAATACATTGCTGGCTACACAATGTCTCTCAGAGCATATGGCTTATAAGTGACTCCGAGACTAAATTCATACCTTAAAAGTGAGGTCCTCAAAGATATCAGGTGGTCGAGTGTATGTCCATCGATTGACCAGCTGCTCCGAGAGGAAGTTCACTGGACAGTTGTACACATACAGAGGCAGAGGGACGGATATGTGACCACTGGGTATTGAAGGACATGAACAAATCGCCGACGTCGCCATGTCGATGTCGTCATCCTGAATATCTATGTTGACGCTGTCTCCTTCGGTTCTGGCTGCACATGGACTTGACGCAGATGTGACTGTCACTGTGTCTTTCTTATTTGTGTGGTCTGTTGAATAGTTCGCAGACTCTTTCTCCTGTTTTTGCGCTTCTGCTAAAGAGCACAGGTCATCGTAACTGGACGGAATGAAACTGAAAATCATGTGCGAGCCATTCACAGACTTAACGAAGCAGCTCCACCTGTTGGCCTTGTCATGCGACCTTTTCGACCTGACCTTTGCACATCGGCCTACCCCTGGTTTATCTAACGGAATGTGATCGTCTTGACCCTTGACTTTGGTACGAGGGCTCACCAACGGTGTCCTTGGTGCTATGTGATGCTTCGATGAGTCGCTCTGTGAGATGTTGTCCGATTGGCCGGTTTTCAACTGGGATTTCACACTCATGGCTGAGAAGCTGGTCGACACAGACGCCGAGCTTTCGTCGAATGATTCACCAGTCTCGCCACCAGATGCCAGTCTGGGTCTCACACGCCCGATTGGCAGCGGATAACTTTGTAGGTCTCGATCGCGTTGCGTGATCAAATCGATGAGCTGGTCACACTGGTCATTTGTGAGTTGGATCTCGCGGTCATGCATACCATGCAGACTGTCCAGTAACAGCGAGAACAGTGTGCTGTTGGGATGGCCGACATCCATCGACACATTGTGACGGGTACTGCCACCTGTTGTCGACTGCCTGCGACATCTTGTGTGTGACGTCTCGTGGGGATCTGAAACGTCATACTTAATAAGTCATCTGGAAAAGATTTCTCTCAAAGCTATGTATGTTGAGTGTCAGTGATTTTGTTAACTAAACTGACTTAGCATCAACTATAAAAGTATCAGAATTATTGGAAAGTGCTACAAAATGTAAACATTTTATCTTGGTAATAGGGTATGAATTTTTTATTATCTTGTTATAAAATAATTTTGGATAACCAAACGTGAATTAACATGAACTGGACAAAGTGGGTTCACCTGCTCGTAAATGTTATAATTTTATATTAATATGACTATGTTTTTAAGGTAGCTGGGATGGCAATTCTATGCTTGTTTTGAATTGAGTAGTTTCAGTAAGTATTTAAGATAAACCAACCATGTCTTCACAAATAGTAGTTAAAATACTAAATAATACTCTGGATTAATAAAAACTTGTTCAGTTTTTCATTTATTTAGTGATGTTTTATGATTTTTAAAGCATTTTTGTAAATGTGAAAAAATATCCACAAAATTGCCATCTTATATAATATTGAGAAAACCCCCCAAATAAATGTCATATAAGTATGACAGTGTCACTGATGATCCCACAAGCTATTTTGGTAAACATGAACGAATTATAGCTGCTACAAGGCCAGGAAGAATTTAGCAGAAATTTGAATGACAGCCCAAACTCACAATGTATGTTTGACACAAACTTAGTGAAAATTCGTGGAAAGTTGCATACATGTAAGACGTATTCACATGCCAAATTGCAGCTTTGCAAGTCATGTAGTTTTCATAAAACGTTTACTTAGGTAAAGTTTCCTGGTTGTTACCGGTAACAGAAATGTCAATAGATATGCGTATCATATTTGAAATGTGACATTTTTCACAGGCGTTTTACAAAACATGATGGCCATTTCTAATATTGACATGTCCCCTTAATTTAGCTGCCACAAAAGCCATTGAACCTGCATTATAACGTGTTGTCGTCTATGAAAATCGGATTACCCCCAGTTTTGGTTACGGCATCAAAGGCCCAATAACTTAATTAGCCGCTGATATTTGCTGATTAATGTAGGTAGGCATCGTACTGCAATGTACTGGAATAACAGTAACCAGACGATACGTTCTGCATTCACAATGAACAAATTTACACTGGTTCGAAGTGCGTGCTGACTCAAAACACACAGTTGTTACTATGGAAACATTGTCAGCGTTTCCAAGAAGTCTGGGGGATTTCCAAAAGGACTGGTTTTTAAAGGATGGATTGGCGAAATATGATGTTAGTTCCAGGTGATTATTTGTAGCATCGATGTTCATTTCAATAATTTCAAGCACGAAATGAATGAAAAAAATCATGTTAGCAGACGCAGCAACCTTAAATTATGAATGTAGTTTTCCTATAAATAGCAATGATTTATCTATATTTTATTTAATACACCACATTTCTGAAAAACACCATCACAGACACACTTGAAATTTAGAACAGGTATACTTACTGGCAACAAGATACAAACAGAACAGTGGGTCGACTTGCAGGCATGATTACCTTGTATGCACGTGGAGAACAGTAGCTCCACCTGTTGACACTTTGAGAGTAGCCCAAGGATGTCAAAGGCGAAGGGGACGGAGCGAATGGCGGTCTGCTGCGGAAATGACCCTTCCTGTGGACTCGCTTGATGGAAACTCTCGGTCAAGTCGCTCAGGTCAAGAGGCATCAAACTACCAACACAAGCATGATACGTTGGTTTTAAAAGTTGACTAAAGAACCACAAGTAGTTATTATAATTGTTTTGATAACTTTCATGTCGCATACCTTTTTAATACATGGGTCTAATGGTACACGTATTATAAAACAATACATTGCAATAAAATGTGAAAGCCAAATCTTGGATTCGTTTATATAATAATGCCCATATAAGTTGTTTAGAATTGTATTAGTGTTTGGATTTTAAGTGAATAATTATTCAGAATGTATTGCATAATTATGTAATGTTGGTGTTCTGTCGCTTGTACTGTCTGTTTTATCATCAGTGTTGATTTAAGCATGCATCACACACACGAACGCACGCACGCACGCACGCACGCACGCACGCACGCACCACACAAGATACAGGGAGACAGAGAGAGGGGAATAAATTTTCTGTGGGAAAATTGATACTTTCAATGACATGCCTTTGCTGAAGAGATTTGATATGTCTGACTGACGTGGGGAACTTACCTTGGTAAATTTGACTGACATAGAGAACTGACCTTGGTAAGTCTGACTGACAAGGAGAAGAACTCACCTTGGTAAGTCTGACTTGCACAGCAAACTGAGGTGTTCAAAGGTAAGCATGGTAGAAATACACCCCAGGTCAGTTGGGTACATCTGTAAAGACAACCACACTTGCTAAGCACAAAGAATGTACATTTATTGCCTGGGTACCCAACACATGCCTGCAATACAAAGGACACTCATTAACCCAGTCAGACTTAAAACATAAGGCAGCACTTCCAACTGAAAAAATGGTACAAGAACTGGCTCCCAACAAAGAGAATTGTTTCTCCATGAGAGGAACTGGCTCTACAAGAGGAGAAATGGCTCTCCAAGAGATAAATTTGCTCTCTAAGAGAGGAAATGGTTCTCCAAGGGAGGACTGGCTCCCAAATAGAGGAACTGGCTCTCCAAGACAGGAAGTAGCTCTCCAAGAGAAGAAGTGGCTCTCCAAGAGAGAAACTGGCTCTTCAAGAGAGTAAGTGGCTCACCAAGAGATAAATTAGCTCTCTGAGAGAGGAACTGGCTCTCCAAGAGAGGAATTGGCTCTCCAATAGAGGAATTGACTCTCAAAGAGAGGAACTGGCTCTCAAAAACAAGAATTGGCGCTTAGAAGAACTGGCTCGCCAAGAGAGGAATTGTCTCTCTCTGTGAATGGAACTGGCTCTCCGTAAGAGGACTGGCTCTCCAAGAGAGGAACTGGCTCCTCAGTATCAGAAGATGTGGCTCCACAACAACAACAAATTTCACAGTGGAAGAGGACTGACACAGAAAAGAATAGATTTGAAATTATTTTTAAACCATCTATACATTAAACATTGAAACTTTTTGTTTACATTTGAACACAATGTAATTCTTCTACAGTAAAGTACACATTTTTTTTAATTTTTAATAAATTATCTTGTTCTGTTTTACACTGGAGTGATAGGACATTCCCTTATGCATAAGAAAATAACAAAGTACAGGTAAACATGTGGGGGAGCTATCTTTATCAATTGTATGGTTATCAAATAAACTACAACTGTGTCATAGGCCACTAAAAATTATATACATCATAACATTTACACAGTACTATACATGCAGTTGTTTTTTTTATCTACTTTGTACAATATTGTTTGTGCTTCAAGTGTGCTTCAAGCCTCAAATGAGACTAAACGAGTAGAAGCTCTGGAAACATTGTTGTACAAAGCCAAGTTACTCATAGACAACTACTGCTATGGGAGGGACTTACTTAGAGTTATGACTTATGAGGTCATACTCCAAACAGCCCTGTCTACGGCAAACATTTATTTTTACAGTTTTCCTTCTCTAGAGTTAGTGAGTGCACAAAGATTTTTTCTATTTCCCTGCGTGGGATCATTTACTTCCCCTGCCAGACACCAGACCTGTACATTCCAACTGCAACTTGAGGAGTGAATGAAACCCAAGCTTCGAAATGGCAGCAAAAGTATTCGGAAACCCTGTTCTCTAGATTGATAGTCTGATGTTCTAACCACAATGCCTTTGTGCCCCACATAAGGTTCTGCTGCTCCTAGGTCTCTTCCTAGGTCTCCTCCCAGGAATCCTCCTAGGTCTCTTCCTAGGTCTCCTCCTACGTCTCTTCCTAGGTTTCCTCCCAGTTCTCCTCCAAGGACTCCTCCTAGGTCTCCTCCCAGGTCTCCTCCTAGGTCTCTTCCTAGGTCTCCTCCCAGGACTCCTAGGTCTCTTCCTAGGTCTCCTCCTAGGTCTCCTCCAAGGCCTCCTCCTATAGGCCTCCTCCTAGGTCTCCTTCTATGCCTCCTCCGAGGCCTCCTCCTAGGTCTCCTTCTAGGCCTCCTCCTAGGTCTCCTTCTAGGCCTCCTCCTAGGTCTCCTTCTAGGCTTCCTACTAGGCCTCCTCCTAGGTCTCGTCCTAAGCCTCCTCCTATGTCTCCTCCCAGGTCTCCTCCTAGGCCTCCTCCTAGGTCTCCTTCTAGGTCTCCTCACAGGTCCAGGTCCTAGTTCTAGCAAATGTTGGTCAAATGTTTTGCAGTCCATCGGTCATTTACACCACAAATAAATGGGATTTATAGCAATGTGATGGAAATGTAGCTAGAGGTCGAGGATAACCAATGTAGCTAGAGGTCGAGGATAACCAATTAAGCTATAGGTCGAGGATAACCAATGTAGCTAGAGGTCGAGGATAACCAATGTAGCTAGAGGTCGAGGATAACCAATGTAGCTAGAGGTCAAGGATAACCAATGTAGCTAGAGGTTGAGGATAACCTATGTAGCTAGAGGTCGAGGATAACCAATTTATTAACACATTAATTGCATGCAATTTCTTTGCTGCTTAGTTTTCTACATGAATATTTTTCCTTTTGATGTATATTACATACAAAATATAACTACAAACAAGTGTGTTCTGTACGCACCTTTAGGTTCTTATTCAAACAAAATATTCAATATATTATATAGGGTTGCTGGAAACCAACATATTTTTGCTTGACCTTAGTGATAAATATTTGGATACAGATAAGGTTCTTAATAGATCATAAGCGTTCATACACAAGGAGCTTTTGTTTAACTAGCTAATGGGTCTGTTTGGTACACTCTGATGATTTCATTAATGTACTACTGGACAAAATGAACATTAGGAGCCAAATTCAGCAAATCACAATTGTCAACATTTACCTAAACGTACAAAGCAAACTAACTCTTAGACCCCTCCACCTCCGTGAATTAGCAGTATAAAATGTTGATAATTTTCTGATTGAAAGACCTATCGATATAACAATGCTATGCCACATGTACAGGACATACAATAGTAACCACCAGAATGTTTGAAAATAATTATCTCCGATAATTGTGTTAAAGCTTTGTTTTCTAACAATACCATAGTATCATATTCACAATTTTTCCACGAAGTTGTGAATTTCCAAGACATCGGACTGTATTACAGCAGTGCGCGGTGAAACATGAGTGGCTGGCACTGGCTTCCCATGATGCCATGGGAGGAGATTGCGCCCCCTTGTGGATAATGTACTCACTAGCAGAATGTGGAAAGAAGTACATGTGTTCCGTCTAACAAGGACATAGTTAAAACGGCAAACCTCAACTGTGACAAGGGAAAAGTTATTAAAGTGGCATTTTGTTTGCAGATGTTTTGTTGCAATGATCTGATTTTTACTTTATTAGACAATCACAACCCATGTCACATAGTCAGTTAACTGTATAAAATCAAGTAATTGTGGCGGTGTATCACCTCATGTAAATGTATCAAATCATGTAAATGTATCACCTCATGTAAATGTATCACCTCACGTAAATGTATCACCTCACGTAAATGTATCACCTCACGTAAATGTATCACCTCACGTAAATGTATTACCTCACGTAAATGTATCACCTCACGTAAATGTATCACCTCACGTAAATGTATCACCTCACGTAAATGTATCACCTCACGTAAATGTATCACCTCACGTAAATGTATCACCTCACGTAAATGTATCACCTCATGTAAATGTATCACCTCATGTAAATGTATCACCTCATGTAAATGTATCACCTCATGTAAATGTATCACCTCATGTAAATGTATCACCTCATGTAAATGTATCACCTCATGTAAATGTATCACCTCACGTAAATGTATCACCTCACGTAAATGTATCACCTCACGTAAATGTATCACCTCACGTAAATGTATCACCTCATGTAAATGTATCACCTCATGTAAATGTATCACCTCATGTAAATGTATCACCTCATGTAAATGTATCACCTCATGTAAATGTATCACCTCATGTAAATGCTGCTTCAGAAAGATTGCTGCCTGTCATCATTCAGTTGTTCCCTTTGTCAAACAGCCAGCATTTTTGTAATGCCGTCATGAAACTGCTGTAACACGGCCATGAAACTGCTGTAACACAGCCATGAAACTGCTGTAACACCACCAAGGAGCTGTTGTAACTCAGCCATGGAACAGTTGTAACACCGCCATAGAGCTGTTGTAACAGTGCCATGGAACTGGTGTAACATCGACATGGAATTGTTACAACAGTGCAATGGAACTGTTGTAACACAGCCATGGAGTTGCTGTAATATCATCATGAAACTGTTGTAACGCAGCCATTGAGATGTAACAGTGTCATGGTGCAGTTATAACACCTTCATGAAACTGTTGTAATACAGCCATGTCGCTAGTGTAACACCACCATGGAACAGTTGTAATATCATCATGAAACTGTTGTAACACAGCCATGGAGATGTTGTAACACTGTCATGGTGCAGTTGTAACACCATCATGAAACTGTTGTAACACAGCCGTGGAGATGTAACACTTCCACGGAGCAGTTGTAACACCATCATGAAACTTTTGTAATGCAGCCATGGAACTTTTGAAACACCACCATGAAACTGTTGTAACACAGCCATGGAGCTGCTTCAACACCACCACGTAGTTGATGTAACACCATCAAGTAGTTGATGTAACACCATCAAGTAGTTGATGTAACACCATCAAGTAGTTCATGTAACACGTAGTTCATGTAACACGTAGTTCATGTAACACGTAATTGATGTAACACCATCAAGTAGTTCATGTAACACTATCAAGTAGTTGATGTAACACCATCACGAAGCTGCTGTGTTTATAACAAGAGTAAATTAATACATTTGTATTTATAAGATTATGACACAAAGCTAAAATAAAATTTTTAGTTAAAAATGACTGCATATGACTGTCCATTCTTTTTGTCTATTATCTCTCACTCTCCCCTACACTGGAGGGGGCATTTTACTGGATATACTAATTCGGTGAAACCATTTTGTTCTTTATATGTGGGTCTCTGGTATATCAAGGAAAGCAATACATTGGTTTTAAAGGTCTCTCCTAAAAAAAATGTTGTTGCTGGTCTCATTTAAAATTAATTTTGCGAAAAACCGAACCTACCTAGTATCCACTACGACATGCTAGCTCGTTTGTGCAACTTTTGTATGTAGTTTTGTGAAATCATTAGAAAAACTATTAAATAACTTAACGTTTGTTCAAGTGAAAATCGAAATTCTGAAAAATCACGAGTTTCACCCTTGGTGAAACTTTGTCATGTGATCGACGAGAGGATTGAAGTCATGCCCATGATCGGCATTGACTCGTACAATGTTTACCTTGTTGGATATCCACTATTTTGATCCTTATCTGAACTAACGACTGAAGTAAATTCTTTCGATGATGTGAACAAAAATAGGCATTTTTTTATTAAATCGACTGCGAATGTTACATCAATTATTCACACACTACATATTTGGACACCAATGAACCTGATTTGCTACAGGCTAAGTCAGTTAAGGATGGAGTTTTAACTCACCTGAAGGTAATGTTCTATTCATTACAAGAGGCTCTGTTTCTTATTGGGAGGACACAAATGACTCAGGTAAATCACCGGGGCAGTGTATTTCCTATTATAACTGGTGCTCCTTGTTATGTGTCTGGGCAACATTCTGGATATAACTCAGTCAGGTGACGGAGGACAGGGCAGTGTTTTATCCATTTAATCGCAATCTCCTCTATATCTGTATCTATAATAACTCAGTCAGGTGACGGAGGACAGGGCAGTGTTTTATCCATTTAATCGCAATCTCCTCTATATCTGTATCTATAATAACTCAGTCAGGTGACGGAGGACAGGGCAGTGTTTTATCCATTTAATCGCAATCTCCTCTATATCTGTATCTATAATAACTCAGTCAGGTGACGGAGGACAGGGCAGTGTTTTATCCATTTAATCGCAATCTCCTCTATATCTGTATCTATAATAACTCAGTCAGGTGACGGAGGGCAGGGCAGTGTTTTATCCATTTAATCACAATCTCCTCTATATCTGTATCTATAATAACTCAGTCAGGTGACGGAGGGCAGGGCAGTGTTTTATCCATTTAATCGCAATCTCCTCTATATCTGTATCTATAATAACTCAGTCAGGTGACGGAGGGCAGGGCAGTGTTTTATCCATTTAATCGCAATCTCCTCTATATCTGTATCTATAATAACTCAGTCAGGTGACGGAGGAAAGGGCAGTGTTTTATCCATTTAATCACAATCTCCTCTATATCTGTATCTATAATAACTCAGTCAGGTGACGGAGGGCAGGGCAGTGTTTTATCCATTTAATCGCAATCTCCTCTATATCTGTATCTATAATAACTCAGTCAGGTGACGGAGGACAGGGCAGTGTTTTATCCATTTAATCGCAATCTCCTCTATATTTGTATCTATAATATAATATACAATATCTGACCCAATAAGCACACAGTACGCTTGAAACAAAATTGGGAAAATGTCAAGGAATCTGCTCTTATAAGCATTTAGCAACACTTGGTTCTCCTGACATTAAGGTAACTGTCTAACATTAGTGGTGACTAGTGTAGAACAACTGAAGTGTGGTGCCAACTGTTAACACCAGATGGCGACACTTCAATTGTTCCACACTAATAAAATTATAATAAATATGGATCCTGCTGATTAAAAAGGGGGCATGTGCTAATTAGGCCATGTACGCCGACTAGATCAAATATAGTAATTATTTAATTACAGGTTAATTATAGGTAATTTAATTTTAAGGTAATTAAATGTGTAACGAACATTTTATTATTTAATTTCTAATGACATTTTATTATTTAATTTTTTATGAAATTAAATGATTTAATTTTAATGTAACATAATTATAAAATGTTTATGTAATTTAATCTAATTTTATTTAACGTAAAGCACCTGCTTTGTAAAGCTCGTGCTTTGTTAATTACACCTTTTTCTACCCTATATCTGGGATGCCATGTATACCATAACTCACTGGGCAGAGTGGGCAGTTGTTTATTTTAGCTTGTTGTTCCCTATATCTGGGAGACAATAATTATATTGGATGTAACTAATCGGCAGCAGAGTTTTATCCATTACATATAGCTATTCTTAAATTTGGGAGACAATATACTAGACGTTACTGAGGGGGACAGTGTCCTGTTCATTTTATCTAGCTCTCCCCATATCTAAGGGGCAATATTCAACAGAAGGAAAGTAAAAAAGAACATTTATTGTACATTTAATAGGCAAAGGAAATACTTTTACAACAGTTATATAGATATTTGAGTTGACACCATTAATTGACTAAGCTGGTTGCTATTGCTTGATGCTGTAAAATAAACTGACACCATAATTTTTTTATCTTGGGGGCATAGCTTGGTAATTTTCTATTACGACAGCATTTATAGTTAAGTATTAGACTAAAACATAACAACATCACATGCTGGCATATAAATATTTTACATATAAATACATAATACACACCTATCAGTGCATGGTTGTTGGGAGGCTGACATTTAGACAATCTGCTAAAATAGTTGGTGTTTAATTGCCAACTTGAAGGGTACCATATGCACTCAGCCTCAAGAGGACTCAACAAACACCGATGTCAAGATGTTAAATACCTACCTCTGAGAAGGGCGTCTTAGTCTTCCATGTAGACTAATACTGATATCATAATCACTGTGGATGTGCGTGCATGCGTGCGTGCGTGCGTGCGTGCGTGCGTGCATGAGTGTTTGTGTGCATACATGCATGCCTGGGTATGTATGGACAAAGCGTCACATACATACAGATTTGATTTGGGGTAAAAACTCCTCAATGTGCTCTAAAAGGGGATTAGGAAACTAGTCTACAAAGGGGGACAATTTAAAAATTAATTATAATAAAGAAATCAGAAACGATGGCAAGACAATAAAACGAACTACATCGATGAGTTTCTGGAAAACTTTATTTATGCAAGAACAAACAATGACACACACACAGCGTATACACACTAAATGTCACTATGTATATACATTGCATATATACAAAATATATTGTCCTTTGAATTTCACATACAGATGTATACAAGAAATAAAATTTGCTTATAACATATTTAATTAGATAACATTATCACAGGAAAAAATAAATACAATGAAACAATTAATTTACTATATACATATTTTCTCCACCCTTAATAAAATGAATAACATAAAAATACCAAAGAGTAACCTTAATTTAAATTTGTTGGTGCTTACCATGTAGTAGGTAGATTACAAAGACCCAAAAATTATGCTTTATGAAATCAAGAGTATGAACCCTGAGACAGTTGATGATGATGACCTCCTAAATGGGCAGACATTCACCGAGACAGTTGATGATGATGACCTCCTAGATGGGCAGACATTCACCGAGACAGTTGATGATGATGACCTCCTAGATGGGCAGACATTCACAGAGACAGTTGATGATGATAACCTCCTAGATGGGCAGACATTCACCCGGAGTGTCTTACATTTCCCACAGTTATATCGTCTGACCTTAAAGCACACCTGTTTCTGATATAACCGTCTCGTAGGGTTATCTCTGCTGTCAACTTAACAGTTTTAGTAAAATACTCCCCGTAAAGAGGTAATGTTGACGAATCTGCCTGATGCATCAATCTTTCTACCTGCCAAAATTGACAACACTATCTGTCAGCAGGCAGCCAGCTGCAGGGACAGCAGATCTTTTTTCCAGGCCAACCTCTGTGATGTGCTTTGAAGCGGAAAGCATCACAGTCCGGAAAACCCAAAGCTTCATGAAACAATTAGCCAATAAAAACAACACATACAAACCAACAGCAACCATTTTTCAACTTTAAGAAAGCGTTTGGTTGCAGCTAAAATGTGTGTTGCATAAGTGTGCAAAATTTTCTCAAGGTCCAAAGTGCCACCCCGTATCTTGCACCACATGGTACCATTAATAACAAGATAACCAAACGCATGCAGGATAAACACACAGAATAACACGAGCATGTGCAAACAGAAAATACAAATCAACCAATAAACAAGCGCAGTGCATCAGCCATGGCAGTGTCAATTCGGTGCATTCTGGGATGTGTCACTATGGCAATGGCGGTCGATGCAGAAAGGTCAGTACAGAGGCAGTTGGAGGAGTTGAATCTCACCGGTTGCGAATGTCTCGATGAGATAAAACTCTCTCCACTGCCCCAGCCACCGAAACACAGCAAATAACGCAAGCAACACTGAAAACAAAACACAAGTGACCATGCCCAAAACACAAGTGACCATGCCCAAACCATAAATGTCCATGCTCAAAACGTAAGTGACCAAGCTCAAAACATAAGTGCAAATGCCCAAAACATAAATGCCCAAGCCCAAAACATGTGTCCATGCCCAAAACATGAGTGTCCATGCCCAAAACATGAGTGCCCAAGCCCAAATCTTATGATCTTATGTGACTATGTCAAAATACAAGTGCCCAAGCCCAAAACACATGTGTACATGCCTCAAAACCCTGGAACATGCAAACACAAACAGTCCAAAACTGCATTTTACTATGAATCCCAAGCCTCTATATTGCAGTACATTACAGGTGCTCTCTTGCAAAATATAACAGCAGTGATGTTTTACATCAATATCTCTCATTACTAAAACAACAATTGCATACCTAAGTTGACAATATATCCGTTGTATAAATACTTACCAAATCACAAAAAGCGGCCCAGATAAAATGACATCACTTTAATGGCCTACCTGCTGGTTTATTGCAGTGTAGGTCAGAGATAAATCAGACACTTTGAATGTCCATTCAGCACAATGCAGCTACACACCTCCTACACAAGACTTACATAACATCATTGCCATGCCTAACTTCAGCATAGATACATCTCAAAAAAGCTTCCTTGCATAACATCATGGATCATCTTTGCTGCTGCTTGCAAAAGTATTAAATTTAAATTAATGGCTCCATCTAGTGGCATCCAAACTGTCAAGACAGACTCGTTGGGCGTTACACCCGACATGTCTACTCCACCAAACAGGTTTTTACCAGTGATTTAAAGTCAAATAACACCCTGGACCAAATGCCAACTGTGCCAACATACAAAATAAACTGAGTACAGCCTACATTTTGTCATGCAACATTTTGTAAGCCGCATATTTATGAAATTGTGACAAATATATATATAATATATATATAGTTATTATTGAATTGTTTAAATAATTAGTACATTTTTTAGAATAAAAAAAAATTAAGCAAACCTACAGGATAGCAGATCAAACATCATCGTATGTGTTGTTATTATTCAACCAGTCATTTTAATAAATCATAAATGAAAACATGCAAATAGTAACCATTACCTTGGTTCATAAAACCTGCCAAAATCTACATTAATTAATCATAAATCAAAACAATAAAATATATAATCAATCCATTAATATCCAAAGCTTCAAAAACCAACTTTAACTAAGCTAAAATTTAAAATACTGAAACCTCTCCACTATCTTGCTAGACCTGTCTAACCACCTGTCATGTGAATACTTGGCCCAATGCCACAATCACCCCAGCTTCCACATAACAGTACATAAAACTCCAGCCCGAAGTGCTTTTTTTAACATCCCCTAACAGTCACAGTTTAACTACGCTTTGAAACTATCCCCCTTGGCAATAACAAGAGCTCTGAAACGGCTGCCACAACCACAGGACAGCCATGTGTCGGTGCTCACTTTCTCCTGCCGTGTGAACTATGTTACACACAGAAACCACTGCGACACCAGGGCGGGTGGGAAATATCAAACATCCTGTTGTTCCGGCAGTTAACAATAGCCGCGAGGCCACCTGGTGGAAACAGATACCACATTGTCCTGGTCGGTTCAGGGTCATGTGCTAGACTACATCCTATGGACGGCCAGCAGATAGGACGGCTCGTGGCCCAGACACAGACAGATACATTCTACCAGTCAGGCACTCAACCCTCGCGTATATTATATATTAATAGAACCTATGTATTAATTAACTACCATGTGTACTTAGCACCAGATGTGGCTTCCGTAAAACAAACATTTCTGTAGTAGATTTCTCTGAATCTGACACTGACTATGAGACTGAGAGCATCAGTAACCACAAGGTCCTCAGAAGCAAGCCAGCTGTCAAGGCTGCTAATCATGTGTGACACTTATGGTGTGTCCCTGCTTGGAGTGGCACTAGGTCAACACCACAACTGCTCTCTCTACCACTGGCGCCTAACTCAGATGCTAATTATGTGTGGCATGCAATGCCTGCACACTTCAGCTGAAGTACCAACTCATTTGTGTTCCTGCTGGATATAACCAAACTTATATACGTGAGTGAAGTGACTTCAAAGATACTGACGTTTGTTGTTCCTGCATGTGACGATGTCACCAGAAAACAATGGCCCTACTGTGCTGTGCTAACTGTACATAGGTAATTATAAATGACAACAAGGTCATTACGGCTATTTTAATAGTTTGGTTCCAGTGGTGAGATGACAGTACAATGGTAGATTCCCCCCACCCCCAGCCTAACAATGTTAAAAGTTACAACAAAACTGCAATTTCAAACTTCCGATGGATTAAATAAAATAATTAAACATCCATGTATGTTTTAACACATTTACTTTTCGACATATGTTTCAGTGTGGTTTGCACGAAAAACAAGATTTCTTGCTGGAACGTTTTCGCATCTGACCAACCCATGTTTTTTATCCAACATACAAACCAAAAACTAAATCCGTCATTAAGAGCCAAACAGAAATATCACTTAATGCTTCTATGTTTTGCTCTGTTATCTTCAAAATAGAAATGTGACATGGAGGAGACAAAGTTCAAGAACTAATCATGCAAAGTCCAGGGCTTGCGTAAACATAGCCACTTCCAGGCCCACATAGTGTAATCTTGCACAAACATGCTACAGTTGAACTTTGGATGTTTCTATAATGAAAACAGCCTCCCACCTCCCAAGAGTCAGACAGGGCTAGCTGGTGGCTGACAGCATGATGCAATCTAGGAATACCAGGGAACAATGATAATACCCACTATCTCAACTTGACACCTGCCTCATCTGCCTATTGTTGGCTGAATAGCCAATGCATAACATTTCGGGTGACCCACTATTACTGTTTGTCCCATGTAAACATGGAAAAATAAAGGAAATTATTCCATTGTGATTGCTATGAGCTACAGATTATTACGTGATGTGCTTTATTGTTTAATATTAAACATAATTCACTCATGTTTATCAAAAATACAACAACATTTTGAAAACTTATTTCTACAGACAGTACTGAACAAGACCTTTTGAAATTACACAGAATTTTTTTTATAAAACTTTTAACAAGTCAGGTCAGTTACCCAGTTCTGTCACCACTTAAAGGCAAAGAATTTTTTTTTAAATTACACAAATTATCTACAGAAAGAACTGTTACTTCTGTTTTTGTAAGTTATTTGTGTTTTTGTTTCTGAATAAATCAGTGGAGAATATTAATGTAACCACATCAACAAACTAAAAAATATGCCACATTAATTTTTTTATCAAATGGCCTACAAACACAATATTTAAGAGCAAGGATGCTAGTGCTAACTGCTGCTCGTCCTCTCGCTTCAACAAAGGCACCTTGCTTTTTACCCTGACATATCTTACATGTTTTTCTTTGAAGGTGACTTAGAAGGTAAATTACCTGTCACATTCTCACCTGCGTTGTATATAGGCTACAGTAAGCACATTAGCTAGACTACTGGGGTACTGGGTGATCCATCCATCTACCACACAGGATCACCCTCTTTAATCACAATGCTTCATGTATGTATACACTACACACCAAACGGCTGGGCAAATTTAGAAACAAAATTATGTAACTACCATAATTTCATAAGTATGTAACCATAGAAACTCCCGCACTTTCCAGAAATAACAAACAATGTATACGGATTCCATAGCACACCTTGCCCTTGATACCCCAGTTTTTTTCTTACAGTTGTAGCAAATAAGGAATTAAATAAATATCACTTCACATTGTGTACAATAGACCTTAAACAGCATGAAAGAATGCAGATAAAAACTCCTGCTCTATCCCCTTACACTCTGGAATACCAGCTGTCATCCGTGATCAACATCAACTAAATGGATTCCTAAGCACATACCCTTAGGAAAAGCATGAAGGTATTGGATGTTTTATGACTCTGAATCTATCAATAGTTGCACTCATAAACATAAATGTACACATTTCCTGTAGAGACATCTCTGTGACAAACTATGGACACATTGATACTGCAACGTCCCTGACATGTTTACCCTGAATGTCCTACCGCTGCTCGTAGAGTCCACGTGCACACCTCTCGCTGCCGTTACATGCATGACAGTGGTGGGCATGCACGCATGTACATACGCACTGCACGCCCACACCACCACGCAAACCTCCACAGTCCATGCTTCCATACATGGCTGTTGTCCTGGAATCCCACGAAAGACAACTCTGAGAAACCCTCCTTCGTGACACCCCAATGCTGCATCCGCCCCCTTCCGCCAGACGTCCAGCAACGACACCCCTACAGGCCCACACAACCTGGCTATATATGTGCTCAGTCACAACACCGCCAGACACACATATCTCTGTTGTCCAGTGAACCGGACAGTGGCTATCTGAGCGTGTCACGCTAACAATGTTGGATGCACTGCCATCACCCTTGTGAAAAACCTGCATTCAGTCCGCCTCATCTACACCACACTGCCAGCATAATCTCAACCGGCAGACTTTTGCCCCATCACGTGATGGTTGGTGAACCACTGCACAGGACAGCCAGAGACAGCTGTGAACCATGTGACCTGTCACTTGGCAGCCCTGATGGCCAGTCTGTCACTCACTGGGGGTTGTCTCAATGTCAACTGTCACCACTCCAGCAGGTGGTATATTGTCCTGAGGTCACACTCATTCTCTGGGATGGCCTTTTATGTGCAACAAAAATAGGATTTAGTTTCAATCATTTTGCTGTTAAACTAGGGAAGACCTTTTGAACATTTGATGGCCATGTAATTGGGTTTCTCTTATCGATTTCCTAAAATAATTATGCCCAACCCAATCTATGTGTTTAAAGGGGCAAATTTATTTGTTACGTAAATATTAAAATAAGCATATTTTATTTTAAAATGTCGCCTAAATTACATAGCTTTACTTCTGACTGCAATTAAATGCCTTGGCATGATACAAATTATATTTGAAATACACTGCTATGAAATAATAATAATTTAGTTCCTATATAGCGCATATACTCCTGTAGATAGATCAATGCTCTACAAAATAATACATACATAAATAGAATACACTGATTTTTTCCCCTGGCAATTATAACATTTGTTATATCATTTCTTTGGCATCTCAGAAATGTTTCTTTAAACTTTCACGACACATCACACATTAGTTAACATCAATGAAGTTTGTGAGATTGGCACATCCCATTAAAAACACTCCTAAAACTGACACCCCTCAATTCCAGACAGCTGTCAGACAGCTCTAGTTAGTTCTGACTAGTTTACACCACTCCACATATTCATTAACTGACTAATCTGTAAACATGTTGTGGTTTCCAGATTCTGTCAAGTTGACCTTCTAAGCTGACACTGAGGGTGGTCACTATCAGGATGCATTTAATTTGCCCTCAGTGATTCTTTTATGTCCCTAACTAACCAGACAGGATGGACATTAACATGGTCATCCAAGCCATGAGATACAGTAGTACCTGCCGTCAACAGACGCATCTGTATCCAAACAAAAGTGTCCCTACATGGCAGGTGTCCCCTCGTCAGAGGGACAGGCATGCTGGAGTTCAGTACGACATGGTAGAAATGTGCCCGGACATCTATTAATAATTAAAACATGCACAAATTGTATAACAAGGATATCACAGTGGTACTACAAAATAAGTTTAAGAAAACCAAAAAAATTTTGAGAAAATAAAAATTACATTTCGTACACAAATTTGTCAATATGGTACCACTCCCCAAATTTTAACACCATGTTCTCGACTAACATGAATCAGAACATTTGCACACAAGATTGTTCAGTTCTTTGTAAATCATCTTTCAGCATTTCAAACACTTGAGTCACATACTGTCCGGTCAACTCCTGCTCTCTCAAGGTATATTTGTGGATCTCAATTGCATTTGGCAAGCCACTGGCACCGGACATAATCGAACTGCTGAAGCTGAAGGGAAGCCGCACCAGCAAAACACTGTTCGTTCATTCACAAGCAAAACACTGTTCGTTCATTCACAAGCCAAACACTGTTCGTTCATTCACAAGCAAAACACTGTTCGTTCATTCACAAGCAAAACACTGTTCGTTCATTCACGCACAAAACACTGTTCGTTCATTCACGTGCAAAACAAACATCACATCACTTCCACGTTCATTGTACTTAAAGTTTATTGAGCATCTTCAAAGCAATTCTAAGTTAGTTGTTTGGACAAACATGAGGAGTACAGCGAGGCGAGACTGTGGCACGGCCATGTTCAAGTTACGCGACTTCTTGCATTGCGTAACTGCGACAACCAGCCACACACCGCACTGTTTGTCCACAATTTTTTAAACAAAATCATGAAATTAATGATTTCTCTCCACCTTAGCAGGGACATATAACCAAAATATCCTGTGAGAAAGTGTCCCAACATGGCAGGTGTCCCTCCGTCGGATGTTCCGTTGAAGGCAGATGCTACTGTATACACCACCTCAACACTAGGAACCAGGTTTTTAATAAGATTTATTTGTGTTCTAACATGTTTATTGTTAAAATATGGGTCTAAAATCACTTTTTCACTCAATTTTGCACATAAAAACACACAACTTCAATGGATGATTGTGAGAGAACTAATATGCAGACTGTAGTATGTCTGTTACTATCTATGTATGATGGAGAATAAGTATATGTCTGTTACTATCTATGTATGATGGAGAATAAGCACACTGCCAGATTTCTTGCACAAATAGCTTTTGAGTTATTGGTATTTTAAGTAGAAATAATAAGACTCCCTTCCATTCACCCTTTCACTGGCTGAGAGCACAGTCTACCTTGCTCCAACAGTCCACCTTATCTCATAATAAGACTCCCTTCCATTCACCCCTTTCACTGGCTGAGAGCACAGTCTACCCTGCTCCACTAGTCCACCTCATCTCATAATAAGACTCCCTTCCATTCACCCCTTTCACTGGCTGAGAGCACAGTCTACCCTGCTCCAATAGTCCACCTCATCTCATAATAAGACTCCCTTCCATTCACCCTTTCACTGGCTGAGAGCACAGTCTACCCTGCTCCACTAGTCCACCTCATCTCATAATAAGACTCCCTTCCATTCACCCTTTCACTGGCTGAGAGCACAGTCTACCCTGCTCCAATAGTCCACCTCATCTCATAATAAGACTCCCTTCCATTCACCCTTTCACTGGCTGAGAGCACAGTCTACCCTGCTCCACTAGTCCACCTCATCTCATAATAAGACTCCCTTCCATTCACCCCTTTCACTGGCTGAGAGCACAGTCTACCCTGCTCCACTAGTCCACCTCATCTCATAATAAGACTCCCTTCCATTCACCCTTTCACTGGCTGAGAGCACAGTCTACCCTGCTCCAACAGTCCACCTCATCTCATAATAAGACTCCCTTCCATTCACCCCTTTCAATGGCTGAGAGCACAGTCTACCTTGCTCCAATAGTCCACCTCATTTCATAATAAGACTCCCTTCCATTCACGCCTTTCACTGGTTGAGAGCACAGTCTACCCTGCTCCAATAGTCCACCTCATCTCATAATAAGACTCCCTTCCATTCACCCCTTTCACTGGCTGAGAGCACAGTCTACCCTGCTCCACTAGTCCACCTCATCTCATAATAAGACTCCCTTCCATTCACGCCTTTCACTGGTTGAGAGCACAGTCTACCCTGCTCCAATAGTCCACCTCATCTCATAATAAGACTCCCTTCCATTCACCCCTTTCACTGGCTGAGAGCACAGTCTACCCTGCTCCACTAGTCCACCTCATCTCATAATAAGACTCCCTTCCATTCACCCCTTTCACTGGCTGAGAGCACAGTCTACCCTGCTCCACTAGTCCACCTCATCTCATAATAAGACTCCCTTCCATTCACCCCTTTCACTGGCTGAGAGCACAGTCTACCCTGCTCCAACAGTCCACCTCATCTCATAATAAGATTCCCTTCCATTCACCCCTTTCACTGGTTGAGAGCACAGTCTACCCTGCTCCACTAGTCCACCTCATCTCATAATAAGACTCCCTTCCATTCACCCCTTTCACTGGTTGAGAGCACAGTCTACCCTGCTCCACTAGTCCACCTCATCTCATAATAAGACTCCCTTCCATTCACCCCTTTCACTGGTTGAGAGCACAGTCTACCCTGCTCCACTAGTCCACCGCATCTCATAATAAGACTCCCTTCCATTCACCCCTTTCACTGGCTGAGAGCACAGTCTACCCTGCTCCACTAGTCCACCTCATCTCATAATAAGACTCCCTTCCATTCACCCTTTCACTGGCTGAGAGCACAGTCTACCTTGCTCCAACAGTCCACCTCATCTCATAATAAGACTCCCTTCCATTCACCCCTTTCACTGGTTGAGAGCACAGTCTACCCTGCTCCAATAGTCCACCTCATCTCATAATAAGACTCCCTTCCATTCACCCCTTTCACTGGCTGAGAGCACAGTCTACCCTGCTCCACTAGTCCACGTCATCTCATAATAAGACTCCCTTCCATTCACCCCTTTCACTGGCTGAGAGCACAGTCTACCCTGCTCCAATAGTCCACCTCATCTCATAATAAGACTCCCTTCCATTCACCCCTTTCACTGGCTGAGAGCACAGTCTACCCTGCTCCAAATGTCCACCTCATCTCATAATAAGACTCCCTTCCATTCACCCCTTTCACTGGCTGAGAGCACAGTCTACCCTGCTCCAATAGTCCACCTCATCTCATAATAAGACTCCCTTCCATTCACCCCTTTCACTGGCTGAGAGCAGTCTACCCTGCTCCACTAGTCCACCTCATCTCATAATAAGACTCCCTTCCATTCACCCTTTCACTGGCTGAGAGCACAGTCTACCTTGCTCCAACATTCCACCTCATCTCATAATAAGACTCCCTTCCATTCACCCCTTTCACTGGTTGAGAGCACAGTCTACCCTGCTCCAATAGTCCACCTCATCTCATAATAAGACTCCCTTCCATTCACCCCTTTCACTGGCTGAGAGCACAGTCTACCCTGCTCCACTAGTCCACCTCATCTCATAATAAGACTCCCTTCCATTCACCCCTTTCACTGGCTGAGAGCACAGTCTACCCTGCTCCAATAGTCCACCTCATCTCATAATAAGACTCCCTTCCATTCACCCCTTTCACTGGCTGAGAGCACAGTCTACCCTGCTCCAATAGTCCACCTCATCTCATAATAAGACTCCCTTCCATTCACCCCTTTCACTGGCTGAGAGCAGTCTACCCTGCTCCACTAGTCCACCTCATCTCATAATAAGACTCCCTTCCATTCACCCTTTCACTGGCTGAGAGCACAGTCTACCTTGCTCCAACAGTCCACCTCATCTCATAATAAGACTCCCTTCCATTCACCCCTTTCACTGGCTGAGAGCACAGTCTACCCTGCTCCACTAGTCCACCTCATCTCATAATAAGACTCCCTTCCATTCACCCCTTTCACTGGCTGAGAGCACAGTCTACCCTGCTCCAATAGTCCACCTCATCTCATAATAAGACTCCCTTCCATTCACCCCTTTCACTGGCTGAGAGCACAGTCTACCCTGCTCCAATAGTCCACCTCATCTCATAATAAGACTCCCTTCCATTCACCCCTTTCACTGGCTGAGAGCACAGTCTACCCTGCTCCACTAGTCCACCTCATCTCATAATAAGACTCCCTTCCATTCACCCCTTTCACTGGCTGAGAGCAGTCTACCCTGCTCCACTAGTCCACCTCATCTCATAATAAGACTCCCTTCCATTCACCCTTTCACTGGCTGAGAGCACAGTCTACCTTGCTCCAACAGTCCACCTCATCTCATAATAAGACTCCCTTCCATTCACCCCTTTCACTGGTTGAGAGCACAGTCTACCCTGCTCCAATAGTCCACCTCATCTCATAATAAGACTCCCTTCCATTCACCCCTTTCACTGGCTGAGAGCACAGTCTACCCTGCTCCACTAGTCCACGTCATCTCATAATAAGACTCCCTTCCATTCACCCCTTTCACTGGCTGAGAGCACAGTCTACCCTGCTCCAATAGTCCACCTCATCTCATAATAAGACTCCCTTCCATTCACCCCTTTCACTGGCTGAGAGCACAGTCTACCCTGCTCCAAATGTCCACCTCATCTCATAATAAGACTCCCTTCCATTCACCCCTTTCACTGGCTGAGAGCACAGTCTACCCTGCTCCAATAGTCCACCTCATCTCATAATAAGACTCCCTTCCATTCACCCCTTTCACTGGCTGAGAGCAGTCTACCCTGCTCCACTAGTCCACCTCATCTCATAATAAGACTCCCTTCCATTCACCCTTTCACTGGCTGAGAGCACAGTCTACCTTGCTCCAACATTCCACCTCATCTCATAATAAGACTCCCTTCCATTCACCCCTTTCACTGGTTGAGAGCACAGTCTACCCTGCTCCAATAGTCCACCTCATCTCATAATAAGACTCCCTTCCATTCACCCCTTTCACTGGCTGAGAGCACAGTCTACCCTGCTCCACTAGTCCACCTCATCTCATAATAAGACTCCCTTCCATTCACCCCTTTCACTGGCTGAGAGCACAGTCTACCCTGCTCCAATAGTCCACCTCATCTCATAATAAGACTCCCTTCCATTCACCCCTTTCACTGGCTGAGAGCACAGTCTACCCTGCTCCAATAGTCCACCTCATCTCATAATAAGACTCCCTTCCATTCACCCCTTTCACTGGCTGAGAGCAGTCTACCCTGCTCCACTAGTCCACCTCATCTCATAATAAGACTCCCTTCCATTCACCCTTTCACTGGCTGAGAGCACAGTCTACCTTGCTCCAACAGTCCACCTCATCTCATAATAAGACTCCCTTCCATTCACCCCTTTCACTGGCTGAGAGCACAGTCTACCCTGCTCCACTAGTCCACCTCATCTCATAATAAGACTCCCTTCCATTCACCCCTTTCACTGGCTGAGAGCACAGTCTACCCTGCTCCAATAGTCCACCTCATCTCATAATAAGACTCCCTTCCATTCACCCCTTTCACTAGCTGAGAGCACAGTCTACCCTGCTCCAATAGTCCACCTCATCTCATAATAAGACTCCTTTCCATTCACCCCTTTCACTGGCTGAGAGCACAGTCTACCCTGCTCCACTAGTCCACCTCATCTCATAATAAGACTCCCTTCCATTCACCCCTTTCACTGGCTGAGAGCAGTCTACCCTGCTCCACTAGTCCACCTCATCTCATAATAAGACTCCCTTCCATTCACCCTTTCACTGGCTGAGAGCACAGTCTACCTTGCTCCAACAGTCCACCTCATCTCATAATAAGACTCCCTTCCATTCACCCCTTTCACTGGTTGAGAGCACAGTCTACCCTGCTCCAATAGTCCACCTCATCTCATAATAAGACTCCCTTCCATTCACCCCTTTCACTGGCTGAGAGCACAGTCTACCCTGCTCCACTAGTCCACCTCATCTCATAATAAGACTCCCTTCCATTCACCCCTTTCACTGGCTGAGAGCACAGTCTACCCTGCTCCAATAGTCCACCTCATCTCATAATAAGACTCCCTTCCATTTACCCCTTTCACTGGCTGAGAGCACAGTCTACCCTGCTCCAATAGTCCACCTCATCTCATAATAAGACTCCCTTCCATTCACCCCTTTCACTGGCTGAGAGCAGTCTACCCTGCTCCACTAGTCCACCTCATCTCATAATAAGACTCCCTTCCATTCACCCTTTCACTGGCTGAGAGCACAGTCTATCTTGCTCCAACAGTCCACCTCATCTCATAATAAGACTCCCTTCCATTCACCCCTTTCACTGGTTGAGAGCACAGTCTACCCTGCTCCACTAGTCCACCTCATCTCATAATAAGACTCCCTTCCATTCACCCCTTTCACTGGCTGAGAGCACAGTCTACCCTGCTCCAATAGTCCACCTCATCTCATAATAAGACTCCCTTCCATTCACCCCTTTCACTGGCTGAGAGCACAGTCTACCCTGCTCCAATAGTCCACCTCATCTCATAATAAGACTCCCTTCCATTCACCCCTTTCACTGGCTGAGAGCAGTCTACCCTGCTCCATTAGTCCACCTCATCTCATAATAAGACTCCCTTCCATTCACCCTTTCACTGGCTGAGAGCACAGTCTACCTTGCTCCAACAGTCCACCTCATCTCATAATAAGACTCCCTTCCATTCACCCTTTCACTGGTTGAGAGCACAGTCTACCCTGCTCCACTAGTCCACCTCATCTCATAATAAGACTCCCTTCCATTCACCCCTTTCACTGGCTGAGAGCACAGTCTACCCTGCTCCAATAGTCCACCTCATCTCATAATAAGACTCCCTTCCATTCACGCATTTCACTAGCTGAGAGCACAGTCTACCCTGCTCCAATAGTCCACCTCATCTCATAATAAGACTCCCTTCCATTCACCCCTTTCACTGGCTGAGAGCACAGTCTACCCTGCTCCAATAGTCCACCTCATCTCATAATAAGACTCCCTTCCATTCACCCTTTCACTGGCTGAGAGCACAGTCTACCCTGCTCCACTAGTCCACCTCATCTCATAATAAGACTCCCTTCCATTCACCCCTTTCACTGGCTGAGAGCACAGTCTACCCTGCTCCAACAGTCCACCTCATCTCATAATAAGACTCCCTTCCATTCACCCTTTCACTGGCTGAGAGCACAGTCTACCCTGCTCCACTAATCCACCTCATCTCACTATTATTTGCACCATTTTGTATAATTTGTCATGTTTCTATGCACCTTCTGCACGTGCCCACACTCCAAACTTCTATGTCAGCCCCAGGGGCTGTGAGGAGTACAGACACTCATGACTCAAGTGCCTGGTCCTGGTTGTGAACCCAGAACTCTAACAGAGCCAAAATCAAATTTGTACACCAAATGGACTTTCTTGAAAAGAGGAGTTCCCTTTTTCAAGGTGATAACTGTCTATTAATTTTTTCATTTCAAGATGGCTGCTTCTGTGAACTCCAGTAATATCTCTGATCAGCGTCTGAATTTAACAAAAACATTAACTGGCCCAGATTTTTTATTTTTACTGGCCCAGTTTTATTTTGAACCACGCCAGGTGAGTTTGAACTGGCCCCACAAAAATGTATTAATTATAAGTATATGTAATAAAGCAAAGTTTTTGTGCATAAAGCTAAACCAGACACTGCTCTAGATTAGAATAAATAACAATTTAATAAATATAAACCATACCAAATATTGTTGTTCATTTCTTATAAGTAGCAGACCAATACATTGAAGTAATGAATTTAATAAACATTTCAATGTGAATTTTATTTGCAAAAGTTACAATTGTCGAAAGTAACATTATGTTTGATGCTGACATTTCACGCGCACTGCCATTGCCTTGGGCCTGGCATGGGCAAAAATCTATGGCTATGTCGTTCTCAATTCAATCCAAATTGAAGCCTCCAAAGTTCACTTTCATAGCCAAATATCACATTATTTTGTAAATTGGATTGTCTGCCTCCTTACTATCACCAGTATGAAGTAAACTGGTGAAACATCCTTCAAAAATTGTGGGACTCTATGATTCTCGCAATTTCATCCGCCATCTTTGCTTTGGTGTTTCCCTGGTATTCCCCAAGATACTGATGTCATTAACTGTGAATCATCCAATAGGCATCCATGTTACAAGTGCAATTTGCCATGGCAGCGATTTGTCGCTGGCAGGGAAGAAGTCATTTGTCACAATTTTATTTTATGTCGAATTAGCATAGATTAGTAAGTACTGTAATGTGCATCACTAATACAACCAACCGTGGCCGCCAGGATGAATCGGTGGGGTGGGGCTGATAACTTGCACATTTTAGCTAACTGAATTGGCAGGAGGCAATTGGAATCAGCAGCCACCGAAAAAAGCCTTAATTTTGAACACTGCTGATGTCATATTTGATTGTAAACGAGTACCAAAGGTATGTATCAGAAATCAGGAAATGTTTATTTGTTGTAATAAAAAAAAATTTTTTTTTACAGAATGTATGTTTACATTATACAATATTCTTCTATGGTAAAACGAAACCAATCACTAAACAAAACTTAAATAATACATCGAGCAGTACAAAATTAAGAGTCAATGTCAACTATAATCTAATTTGGTTGCTGTTATTGGAGCCACCCTATGTAGGCTTAATGAGAAATATATCCTACTAGCCAAGTTGCCCAGCACTCTGCCCAGTTAAGTTTTGGTATGGCAATGCCAATGGCAATGGTAATTACACGCCCCCAAATCATATGCCACTGCCAGTTTCACAAAGCATTCGCACCACACGAAAGAACTTATGTGGACCCTCGATAAGTCAATGGCTTCCTTGTCCACTTGCCATCTGGGCCTTTGCCTTGGATGGTAATCTTGTTAAATCTTGTTTGATGTTCACATAAGTTCCAGATTGGATATCAGGAAGTACTCATTCTCACAGAGGACAATAAATTAATGGAACAAATTATCAACAGATTGTGTAGATGCTAGCAGCGTGAATATGTTTAAAAACAAGGCTGACACATATCTCAGGAGGGCGGGTTACACATAGATGAAAAATGTTGGACCCTTGATAAGCCAATGGCTCCTTTGCCACTTGCCATCTGGCCCTTCGCCTTGGATGGCAATCTTGTTAAATCTTGTTTGATGTCAATCATGTAATTAGGAACAATCGTAGAAAACACGCATAGCATTGCTAACAATTGCATTCAACTACAAACTCCTACTGTTCTGAGTTATATAATCTACGTCAAATGTCCACATATGTAATATCCCTACCCCTGGTGAATTTTTAATTAATGTACGAACAATCTACACAGGCTCCCGTGCACGTCTACACAATTTCAGCCCCGTACATGCAAAACTGACAGAGATATGCAGGAACATACTAACAGACACAGTCACAAACTACTTTATGGTATAGAACCTGTGTATACCTAGGTATGTATGTTTAGGTTGCTGTGGGAGCCTGGTTATAGAGGAAGTCAGAAATGTCACAAATCAAAAAGAAGGTGTGGGGTTGACAAATACTTCTACCTGGCCTAACAACAAGTACGTGACACTAGGAGGTTCCCGCACAAGCACGTGCCATCAAAGCACATGTCATGACAGCAGGAACAAATGTCAGGTTACACTCTCGTTATAAATCAAGTTTAACGGAGGTGAACCAAGCGTCTTTCTGGTGATTTACACTTCCAGGGCCACGCAAAGGAAACCACCAGTTTATTTGTACAGGAAGGGTTCCGTATTGTTCTCATTTTAAAGAAGTCAATAATAATTGAAAGGCTTGTTGTACAGGATAGATATTAAAAAAGATAATAAAAAGTGCCTGACATTTTAAAGGCGTGCTTGCGGGTTCATTGGGATGGTTCGAAATATTGAAATTCCCCAGAGGAGATCTTACGATGGAATTTGTGTGGACGTTTTATGTACATTACGTAACCCGGAACAATAGTACTTCATAGTTACATACAATTGTTTGTGACGCTGTGCATGTTTTCTATAACTGTTCCGAGTTGTGTGATCCACATCATACGTCAACATAAGTTCCTTCATACAGTATGAAACTCATGTCAGATAGAATATGGACCCCAATAGAATATGGACCCCAATAGAATATGGACCCCAATAGAATATGGACCCCAATAGAATATGGACCCCAATAGAATATGGACCCCAATAGAATATGGACCCTAGAGTACATATTCAGAATTTGGACCCTCTATAGACTTTGGGCCACCATTGAAAAAATTGCAAAATTAGTCAGATAATATAATGCAGTTTGTAGATTGTAAATCGAATGTCATAACCATTATTTCTATGAATGTTGGTAGTGGTACTTGATTTTTGGGGCATTGCCATTGGCACTGCCAAACCAAAACTTGACTGGGTAGTAGTGCAAGGCGTCTTAAGCTCCTGCTGTGGCTGCCTTTTCTCCTGTGCAACGCCTGTCTTCTCAGCTAAGAAAACATATCTCTCCAGTTTTCTATTTACAGCTTTCAAATAGACAACTTCGTTGAACTGAATTACCACTGAACATTTATCAAGTCTATTAATACAGTTTATATGTGTATGAACAGATACAGCAAAATCGCATAAATACATACAGGGGAGCATCTAAAGCAGTGGTGCCATATCTAAACAGTAAAATATACACAATACAGGGGAGCATCTAAAGCAGTGGTGCCATATCTAAACAGTAAAATATACACAATACAGGGGAACATCTAAAGCAGTGGTGCCATATCTAAACAGTAAAATATACACAATACAGGGGAACATCTAAAGCAGTGGTGCCATATCTAAACAGTAAAATTAACAAGACTTGAGGTTGTTTATGTTTTTTATTTTGAATTATTAATAATAATAATAATAATAACAAAAGTGCATAGCCACAAAATATAAATTTTAAATATAAACAAATACAAGTTTTTAAAGTCATATACATTAAATAAGATTTTAAAAGTTAAAATTAATCATGTTTAAAAGATATGACTAGGACTTAACAGTTGAAAAATAAGTTTATTGGTTTTAGATCATATATGCACAGTCAAATAACAGTAAGTACATATTTTGCACAAAGTATTTACAACATGTACATAAAATTAGTTTTTATATAACTTCAACTTAAACTAGGTGTAATGAACTAATACAGCATTGCTAACAGTTCATGAATAAGCCATACATAATTCCAGAACAGTGCTCCGAAGCAGGAGATCAGAAGCCAGCCTAATCCACCACGATGATGATGGTTTGCTTGCCGCAGATGCCACAAGATATTACTGTGAAGTGACGTGAGCTGGAAGAGTTAGATCTGGCAGATGAGACGATGCTAAGACCTGACCTTCCAACTTACGTCACCACAGTTACCATAGTCTCCACAGTTACCACAGTCACCAAGTTCCTTGAGCTCCTCATGTATAGTTCAAAGTCGCTTAATTTTTCATCCAATTTTGATCACCAGACAAAGTTTCAGAAAGCTTCCAATAAGCAATTTATCAAAACGCTGAGCACAAATGTTATCACTTATGGTTCGAATTCAAGTCGAAAGAAAGTCTGTAGGATCATGACCCAATGACCAGGTATTTAGTACCTGGTCAGGATTTGTCCATTTTGCCCAGTACAGGGTGTGGGTTGCACAGTAGTGAAACTGTATGGATCTCCTGGCTTGGTGATGGTGGCTATATGGGATTGTAACTGGAATACTTCATTAGACCGTACTGTAGGTAT
Organism: Lamellibrachia columna; assembly: GCA_963662155.1. Lineage (NCBI taxonomy): Eukaryota > Metazoa > Annelida > Polychaeta > Sabellida > Siboglinidae > Lamellibrachia > Lamellibrachia columna. The sequence continues at coordinate 49,160,640 of OY759265.1, read as the reverse complement.
GGCAAAGTATGGTGAAACATAAGCAAATCAACAGAATTTTAATAAAAAATTTCTGCAGCAACACCCAAACGATGTGAAAATGGGCATCCTGTTCCGTTTTGCTATCAGAAGGTGCAAAGAGCTCACAGAGATTTGATAAAGAGACGACTGCAATCTAGAGATGTCCACAGAAGTCATGGTAAGTCACACAGGTACGCTGATAACAACTGCAGGATTAACCACTTGTAGCAACTTAGCTGCTCAGTAAACAAACCTGCACATATGAACAACACCGCACTATGCAGGGAATCAAATTGATTGTGTCTTAGTTCTGTCATTTCAACATTTTAAGTCACCACATATCACATGCATACATATGTGTGTATATGTATATATATATATATATATATATATATATATATATATATATATATATATATATATATATATATATATATATACATACATATATATATATACATATATATATATATATACATATATATATATAGCATTAAAAGTTAACCTTTTCCCCACTAATCCACAGGATTAGTGACCGATAAACCTCACTAGTCCACCACAATAATCACTAGTCTTGTCAAACTGGGTAGTCACACAGACTATCATTTCACAACATTTACTAGTCCATGGAATGATCTACTAGTCTGGAACAAGCGGTCTAGCATTAATTTCATACACTATGCACACACATGTGCACACACACATGTGCACCCACACATGCATGCACACACAATTTATGTTTTTTTTGCCAATTCTACTTCTTATTCATTACCTCCGTGTCTTATTTTGATCTGGGCCGTCATGTGAGAAATCATGGTAACAATCATGCAAGATGAGTAGTCATGTGAGACAACATGGTGATGAACAGTCATGTGAGACTCCATTGTGATGGGCAGCCATATGAAATACCATGATGATGAACAATCATGTGAAACACCATGGTTACTGGCAGTCATGTGAAACACCATGGTGATGACCGGTCATGTGAAACACCATGGTGATGGGCAGTCATGTGAAATAAGAGATTTACCAAATGTCATTACTTCAGTGTTTCTCCTTTCGAGCATTTCACCAATATTCTTTGTATATTTAATTTGTACATCTTGTTTGTTTGATCTGTTTTGAATAACCACTTTTGATTGACTAAAATACCTTTATGATGAACAGCCATGTGAGACACCATGGTGATGGGTAGTCATGTCAGAAACCATGGTGATGGGTAGTCATGTCAGGATCCATGGTGATGAACAGTCATATCAGGCACCATTATGATGGGTAGTCATGTGAAACACCTTGGTAATGGACAGTCATGTAAGACACCATGGTGATGGACAGTCATGTCAGAAACCATGGTGATGAACATTTTTGGCAGAAACCATGGTGATGAACTGTAGTGTCAGGCACCATGGTGATGAACTGTTGCGTCAGGCACCATGGTAATGAACTGTTGTGTCAGGCGTCATGGTGATGAACAGTCATGTTAGACACCATGGTGATGAACAGTCATGTTAGACACCATGGTGATTAACAGTAATGTTTGACACCATGGTGATGAAGAGTCATGTGAGACGCTGTGATGATGAACAGTCATGTTAGACACCATGGTGATGAGCAGTCATGTGAGACATGGTGATGAGAAGCATATCATACCAATGGGCAGCCATAGATGGTTGCAGGAGAAACCATAGTGATCAGCAATTACTTGAAATATCACAATGATGGGGCAGCCGCATGAAATCACAGTGAAGGGTATTGGGGTGAAACATAAGAACTGCACACAGCTGTTGGTGCACTGGAGTGTGGTGAATCAGAATACACAGACAAATTGTCATCCAAACGATTCTATCACATATCACACAACTAAAAGGAAGTCTCAACAATGCACATCACCCTAACAGTTCAAAGAGAGCTAAGTGGGGGTGTTCTCAAAACTATCAATATAACAGCATACACAAGTGTTCCCAAATGAAAATTTCAGAAGCTGTGGTGATCAGATATATGCTATCTTGAAGTGAAAAGTGCAAATTAAATGGATTTTTCAACCATGCACAAATATTATGGTGGTTTACTTTCCACTATCACGATATGTAGAATTTGCATTTCATAAATAGTGTATGTGGAACTTCACTGATAACTGTAACATGTTTTAAAATAAGGCTTAACGTACGACTGTAGTAATGTTTAATTTTTTTTATTTTATTTCATCATAATATCCTGCATTATATGACTAAATGTTGCGTGATCAAATATCTTGTGACAAAATATCCTCTCACATTATTTATCACACTTCATTAATGCAATATCACTGTTTACGCTTTCTGTGGTTGACGGAAAAGAAACCAATACGATGTGGTTTCATTTTGATGCTTTTGTTGTTACAATTAGAGCAATTATGTCTTGTTAACGTATCATTTCAAGAAAGTGAATCTAAACATTCAGTGGACCAGCCTTGTTGATAAACAACATCTAGCATGCTGACCATCCAAGTGGTACTTCAAACTACTTATCAACTGCTACGTTTAAAACGTGACTTCTCCGGACAGACTTATGTTTCACAGCAGTTTTTCTTACTAACAAATTGTGCCTGGGTTTGTACAAATGGCAGCCGTCTGTTCCCAGGCGGTCTGCTCTGGACAGGTTCATGCAGGGAAGGTTACTGATAGGCAGAGAGGCTTATCAGCAGGTACCAGGAGACAATGGGAGTGTGACTGCACTCTGACCTGTCAGGACTTGATGGACAGAGTCAACAACTGACAATCCTGTTGATTACGCAGGCCAGATACTGCCTTGTGAGGGACTCCTGCAGAGTTTGTTCAACAAAATGTTATTTCAGAAGTGCATTGGTATATGTGTGGTGGGTGGTATCTGGGTGGGTGGTATCTGGGTGTGTGGTTCTGGGTGGGTGGGTCGGTGGGTGTCTGGAGGATTGACAAAATTAAAAGATGGAAAGATAGCCTATATGCACAGGTTCCCTACAACTCCAATGTTTAATATTTCAAGATATGTGGGTGGAGTGTGGACCAATGGAAAGACTTGCAAAAACCTCTTCAAGGGAATCATGGTGATTAAAGTTCTTTTATTTATTGCCAGTTAGGTTTTCACATCCCATTTAAGGCTGTTGTGAAAAACTAACTGGCAATGAATAAAAGAACTTAAATTAATCCCATTTAAGGCTGTTGTTCTGCCAGACCAACAAATAACTGTTTCCATAGACCATGCATATATTAGCTTGCACTTTGAAATGGAGGTTATGACTCCAAAATAAGCACACTCAAATTTTTTACTTTCTTTCAACGTTAACAAAGATTGTACTTTAAAACAGATGTTTATGACTCCAAAATAAACCCCAAAAATATTTTACTTTCTTTTTACTTTCTTAAAATCTAAGTCAGTCTGTTGGCCGGTCAGTCTTCAGGTACCACGTAATGGACGCTGCCGTATTAAACTGTATGTTGTTCTGGTAATCTGAGGCGAAGTAGAAGTTAATGGAATTATTTCTCTTGCTGAAAAAACTGTGCACAAGTTTGGAGAATGCCCCCATCACACTAGCGGCGGCATTGATATCTGTTGCCAGGATTTTTAATGACGCTTCCGCTTCGAACAGCAATGTGGTTTAGCACATAATGTGTGATTTGGTCATAAAACTGAACCAGCGGTGTCAAAGTTAAACTATGCAGCAGTCCATGTACAGGCAACAAACCCACATACACAACAGTTTCTGGGAATAGACTGAAAAACTGTACTGTAATTAAAAATAGCCCTTATAATAGCTTTCACTGGCAAGTCGACAGTCAAATGCACATTCCACTGCATGGGACCAATGTCAAAAACTTAAATTTTAGAGATGCCCCCTTGTCTACACCAAGCAGTTGCAGGTCTTCACTCTGTGGTATTGTTGGAAATGCCCTATAAATCAGCTGGTCAGCTTAGTGACTTTCTAAAAAGCCACCTGGTTGAGACTCCACAGTGGAAACTTTCCACATAGGCTGGCTATATTGTCTTTCTAAACATCTCTTATCACTTAATCGTTCTCATGCACAGTATTGCACACTTGTCCTTGAGAATTTTAAACCCCCAACATATATAAATTCTTGGCAATGTTGTCCCCATGACAAAACAAGGCAGCTGTTAATGTGAACAAGGCTTCCAGTGACAACAGTAATTTTAACAAGGCTTCCAGTGACAGTAATCTTGAGCTTCATCGGTTTGAGGAGACACATTAAGAGAATGTGGTAAACTCCCACCATGATTAATGTTACTGGAAACGCAGTATATCGAGGGAAAATAGTAGAAATACCTTAGCAACGGAAGGACAACTGCATGACAGGGAACATAACAGGCATGTCACTACTGCTGTTGGCACTTTTCATCCCAGAGTTAAATTAATTGAACTTCAAATTTAAAGCCATATTATATTTTATTTACAAAATATTTAGTAGCGACAACTAAGGTGTCAATAGCAGATGGTGGGAGATAATGCAAGAGGAATTACACGATTGGAGGAATGTTGTGAACACAGAAACGGAGGTTCTGATGGAAGTCATTGACGTGGTCCTCAACCACAAAAATATCTACGATGGAAAAGAAATTAAAATCTCTGAAGATAAAATGGATGCCATCGGAAGACATACAAATTAGTATAAACTCAAAAATATTTCATATCTATAAATTGTGTCTCTCCTATGAACTAATTGGGCGATGTGGCAGTGAAGTGTGACATATTGAGGATAAGTGTTCATCTCTGTATATTGACATGTCTCTACCCACTGTCTACATAAGGGGGAATCTCTAGTAGACTCTCTCTCAGGTAAGTGTTTGCTCCTCCACTCACGGTGCAGACATCTTGAGGAACAAGTTCCTCTAACCCTCTGGTGTGGTTACTTGAAGGGGTGGCTATGAAGGGTAGAGGGCCTGAGAGTATTGTTACGATGCGATGTGCATGAATTATATGCAAATTAATTTAATAACGTCACATACATAAGAATTTAATTAACAGCAGTTGACAACGGGATAAGGTAATATTTCAGGGTAACTTTTATTAGAGTTTCAGGTCAGCCAACCTCAACGGCATCATGAGGTTTTTTGTGGAGACTTGCCCCTACTATGGAGGTTTTGATATGACGTGGTCAGTAATCCCCCATATCGTCTCTATGACTCTCTATATGACAAACATTACGTGTAGCATGGACAACGTGACAATGTTTTTAGATTTTTTTCACTCGTCTCATTTCAGACGCATTTCACTAGAAATCAAACCTCCCTAGAGGGCCTATCAACTTCACACTTTCACTTGTTATCCAATCTAATGATCAAAGTAAATACTTTCAATGATTTTAACAAAAGTGTGCCGTCCTTATTTAACTAACTGCCCTATTACTTAAACTATTCACACGCTACAGATCTGAACATCAACAAACCCGATTGAGGGGGTTTAAGTAATATTCTCGCATGTTTCATCAACAGCAACAGTGGAACGTAACATACAACAGTGGAACGTAACATACAACAGTGGAACGTAACATACAACAGTGGAACGTAACATACAACAGTGGGACGTAACATACAACAGTGGGACGTAACATACAACAGTGGGACGTAACATACAACAGTGGGACGTAACATACAACAGTGGGACGTAACATACAACAGTGGGACGTAACATACAACAGTGGGACGTAACATACAACAGTGGGACGTAACATACAACAGTGGAACGTAACATACAACAGTGGGACGTAACATACAACAGTGGGACGTAACATACAACAGTGGGACGTAACATACAACAGTGGAACGTAACATACAACAGTGGAACGTAACATACAACAGTGGAACGTAACATACAACAGTGGGACATAACATACAACAGTGGGACGTAACATACAACAGTGGAACGTAACATACAACAGTGGGACGTAACATACAACAGTGGGACATAACATACAACAGTGGGACGTAACATACAACAGTGGAACGTAACATACAACAGTGGAACGTAACATACAACAGTGGGACGTAACATAAAACAGTGAGATGTAACATACAACAGTGGGACGTAACATACAACAGCTACAGATGGCCCCAAAACAGTTACAGTAACAACAACAGCTACTGCCACAACAACAGCTGTAGCTACAGCACAAGCAGCAGCAGCTGCAACAACAGCTGTATCTGCAGCAGCTGCTGCAACAACAGCAGCAACAGCAATAGCTAATGCCACAGCTGCACTACTGGACACATGCATAGATGTTGAACTGTGAACCAGTGAAATCCTGGTGTCTCCTCGTGACCGCAACAAGTACTTGTGTCAACCAAGCCTGGCCACTATCAAACACTTATCACAGCTTAGCCTGGCAAGTGGCTGCTTCAGAGTGCCTGGCTCTTCCTGCTAGTCAGTGCCCATATCAGTACCACTCACATGACTACTTCTACTGCAGAAAAACTACTGCCAGATCAACCCAACATTCTGCATATTTTTTATTAATATGTTTCAACACCTCAGATGCCAAAAAAATCATCAACCAAACAGCTTTATATATAAGCATTTAGGACTGTTTTCATTTGTTTTTTAACACTTCAGATGCCAAACAAATCATAATCTAAAAAGTATCATATAACAAGATTTAACAAGATTTAACAAGATTTGCCATCCAAGCCAAAGGCCCAGATGGCAAGTGGACAAGGAAGCCATTGGCTTATCGAGAGTCCAACAATGTTCATCTACTTATAACCCGCCCTCCTGAGATATGTGTCAACCTTGTTTTTAAACATATTCACGCTGCTAGCAGTTACACAATCTGTAGACAATTTGTTCCATTCATTTATTGTCCTCTGTGAGAACGAGTGCTTCCTGATGTCCAATCTACATTGATCCTTTACTAATTTGACCTCATGTCCTCTAGTTCTGCTATCCTTCTTGAGTGAGAAAAACATATTTCTACCAATATTTTCATACCCATTCAATATCTTAAAAACTTCAATCTGATCTCCTCTTAACCTCCTTGTCTCTAGAGTTGTTAAACCACATTCTTTCAGGCGTTCTTCATAACTAAGGTCTCTCAGTTCTGGAATCATTTTAGTTGCTCTCCTTTGTATGCGTTATACAACTATATAATATACAACCGAACAATTAAAATGTTTATTGCTATTACTAAAAATATGGTCCTATAACAGTATGTTCAAAGAAGCCACACCGCTCATCCAGCCAATGTTGGCTGTGTTGTGTTTCATCTAAAGGAACACGTGCAACCTTAACCATACACCCCACTCATAATAAAAATCCTGACAAAGATTCACTCATGAAAACAGCCAATTGCAAAGAGGTCAGGGTGATAGGGCACAGAGAAAACCGTACCAAAACATCAGAAAAAAAACACACAAGAAAAAACAAAACCTAAAATATATTCTTGTTCTCTTTTGCTACGTCCCCCTCTGGTGCAAGCCCTAACCTTTCGCACCAGTCAATGATAACCTAATTCCCACCAACCAGTAGACCCCACTGTGCATCGACTAACCATGATTAATGGCCCTCTACTTTGCATCACCCTAAAATGTCGTTGCACCCCAGTTAACAATGCAAAACTATGGACTCTGCCTGCTGCCGGGGCCAATGAAACTGTATACCCTGAACAGTGCAGCATCTACAAATCTACATCCGCTCAGAAACTGGGGAACTAACAAATTGCCCTTGGACATGATCACAGCAACAGTGAAGGGAAACAAGTCATGCCGTGCCACACTGTTAGATAATCATAGTCACACGAGTGTCTAGTCTAGAAAAATTTGCTCGCCAAGTGAAAATATATTTGTACACACCTATTCCTATACTTGCCAATATGATATGGCCATGCTGTTTGCATCAAAATTCAACTTATGTAACATATTTTGGCCTATGTTTATTAAACTAGTCCTCTTTCTGAGCAAATAGCACATTTGTTTGAGACTGCGTTTGTTCTGTGTATACCGGCAGAGCTTAATGGGAGTCTCCTTCCTGGCCCCTTATTTGATATTTCTGTTATATTTTTTATATTTATACATGTACATACTCACTTGTTGGACCAAATAAACAACATGTCTGTATATCTCTAAAAGTACAGCATTGCTATTGACCAATTGATTGATTGATTGATAATTTTATTTTCAATCGGTAACATACTTAGTGGTACACTATTTTCGATGGCCAAGCCATTCACGCATCATTTACATATCAATCATACAACAGATGTTTACATTTGTACATAGGATTAAAAAACTAAAAATTATAACATACATAAAATAAAATAAAAAATTTAGAATATTTAAAATGGTGGTGTAGCACTCAGATATTTGTGTAGTGACATTTTGAAGCTTGCAACAGACTGGCTGTTTTGAATGTTGAATGTTGAAACTGAGTTGATAGTAGGCAGTTCTGGCTTTAAGGTGGTTTTGGCTGTGAGGCATTTCTGGTATTATAGGAGTGACTATTTGATGTAAACATATCACACAAATATTGTGGTGCTAGACCATTCATACATTTGTACATAAAAACACATTTATGAAAAACCCTTGTTTTTTGTAATGATAGCCAGCCTAGCTCTTTGAACATAGCGTTTCTGTTTTGTCGAGGACTAGACCCAGATATGAGCCTATCTCCAAAAGTACAGTTTTGATATTGCATCAACCTACGTATCTCCAAAGGAACAGTATTGTTATGACATCAACTTGTATATCTCCAAAGGTACAGTATTGCTATGGCATCAACCAGCATATCTCCAAAAGTACAGTATTGATATAGCATCAATCTGTATATCTCTAAAAGTACAGTATTGATATGGCATAATGATTAAAGGTATGTTCTGGGAAGCATTCAGCCATACTGCAATTACTGCGTGAAGACTATTCATTCAGATATCCACCTCTGTCTGTCACCAGTACTCATTTATACAGCTGAGTGAACTGTGGCAATGTGGGGTGAACGAAATTGCCAAAACTTTGAAACAGCAGCATGAGGATTCGAACCTGGGTACTCTTGATCGAGAGCCCAACATTCTAACTGCTAAGCTACCATGCTCATCACCCACGTCACCCTATATATCTCCAAAAGTACAGTATTGCTATGAACCTGCATATCTCCAAAAGTACAGTATTGCTATCAACCTGCATGTCTTCAAAAGTACAGTATTGCTATCAACCTGCATATCTCAAAAAGTACAGTATTGCATCAACCTGCATATCTCAAAAAGTACAGTATTGCTATCAACCTGCATATCTCCGAAAGTACAGTATTGCTATCAACCTGCATATCTCCAAAAGTACAGTATTGCTATCAACCTGCATATCTCCAAAAGTACAGTATTGCTGAGGCATCAACCTATGGCCAGCTCTTTGTGATCATACTGACAAATCAGCAGACAGATAATTTTATGGGTTAATTTGTGGGTCTTATAGATTTCTGTTACCAGTCTTACAGGTGTAGATGACTCAGGGTTTGGCACCAGTCTTACAGGTGTAGATGACTCAGGGTTTGGCATGTATGGCCAAGTTGCCATGGAAACAGCTTTACTTTGAGCAGTGCCACATGACATCATCTCATCTTGTCCATTTTTTTATGCTTTTGCTTTTTTCTTTCATTCAATCTGCCCAGCAGATGTAATAATTTTCCTCCATTTGTGTCCATTTCCTTTAGGGTGAACCCCTGAAATATTAATATTCCAGAATCTGGTTGGATATGAGATCAGCAACATGTACAACTCCACCAATGAGAGTCAAGGAAACAACTCCCAATTAGCGAAAACTTCAAAATAACCAATGATTCTTCAGGAAAATGGCACTGTCAGAAAACTGCTGTTTAATTCTCTCAAACGGTTTCCCCGATTAGTGTGAGTGGTGTATTTTAGTGCAGAAGGCCAACGTGCCATTGGTTTACAAAATGTTCACTACTGTTGTGTAGGAAGCAAATTTAAGGAGTGGGGGTTTTATCGCTTGACATGAAGCCTCAAATGTCCACGAGAACTACAACAATAAAGAAAAGGCTACAACCAGAAAATGTCTGATACGTGGAAGTAGAATTGTAACCCATCCTAAATAAGTTGTATGAGGTTTCTGGACACGTTGAAGTTTTTTAATATTGAATAGTTATGAATATTTTATAGAAGTATTCTCTTCAAAAGGAAAGGACAGTGACAATTGGATATGTGAAAGTACTCATTCGTATAATGAACAATAAATTAATGGAACAAACTATCTACTAATTGTGGAAATGCCAGTGGTGTGAAACAGAAACAGAATTGACAGTAATCTTACAAGGGCAGGCCACACACATATGAAAGAATGTTGGCTGCTCGGTAAGCCAATGGCTTTCTTGTCCACATGGTTTTTGCTTTGGATGGCAATCTTGTAAAATATTGTAAGAACTGTGTGGTAAATGGAGAAGATTTACTAGTGAATTCTTTAGAAGTGTACAAAAACACACAGTAGACACAGGGACAAAACATGTCCATTGTTGACCTTTGGACAGCTGTTAAGATTATAACTTTAAAACTTAATTATGCCATTACCGACAGCTGTCTGATACTATAGTGTATTGCCACACAGCACTGCCACCTAGTGTGCATAATATGCACCACCAGTAGTGCCATCTATGTACGATACACAAACTAGACATAAATAAAAAAGTGAGCAATCGCCGCCTGTTGTAAATGTAGACTTCTCCACAAGTAACTCATAAGTGTGAATATTACTTTCGGGTGGGAAATACGGAATCTTTCCTTTGATTCTGCTTTTCTGACGAAATGTCTCTTTTGTAATAAGAAACGTACATTTTTTACAGTAAAAAGTTTCAGTTTGTTGCATATGTTATTTGCACGGTCTCCAGTGATTTCACATTTTTTATTCACCACGACTGAGAACGGCAAATCAAAATGGCAGCATGTAAAGACAAAACATGCGAGTCCACTATAAAATCAATGAAAGATGAGTGAAGGTGGATGGCTGTTTCATGCTCTTCCATGAGTAGACGTTGACAGCTGTGATCATTACAAATACAGAAGCTATGGTGTTCTACTGTAGTCATACTTGGGGTCACTTACATTGTAACTGGAATGCCAATTCGAATTCCGGAATTGGAATGGTGTTGTTTTTAAAACTAATTGGAATTGGAACTGCTAAAAATGGAATTGGTATTTTCAATTAAATAAATATAATATAATTTGTTATATTTGTTTGACAGTACGTGTTATTTTTAGCATTGAGTGTGTCTATGGTTTGCTTTTATTTTGATATGGAATTGATAATTGGAATCAGGTTTGGTATGTGTAATTGGTGTGTAATTGGAATTGATTATTATGTAATTGACCCCAAGTGTGACTGTAATATAGAATTCTGACTCACGGCTTGAGCGAGCTGTATGTAGTTGAGTCCGTCAAAGTGTTGCCTCTCCGGAGTACTGTTGACAATGACTCCACACTGCGGCTCCACCCAGCACTCTGTGATGATCTGGAGCTCTCCGTCAGCCTCCGTTGTCTCCATCTCCTCCATGTCATCCTTGGATGCACTGACGGTCCACCAGAAGACGTGTGTGAATAAACAGTGAACATGGCAATGTTGGGGTTGATTATTAACAATAAATGATCTTATTATGATGCAGTTTGTGTGTGTGTGTGTGAGTGCGTGCGTACGTGCGTGCGTGCGTGCGTATATGCTATGCTATGCTATGCTATGCTATGTATGCATGTTATGCTACTCCTCCTAGACACTTTGCATCTCGGGCGAATTACCCTGAATTGTAGACGGTTCGCAATGCTACAAGTGTTTCCTACAATTGTTCCAAGTTACATAAACCATCCATTGCACAGTTGCAATGACATAACAAGTCATAAGCAACGATGGCAGTATCCAGCCAACCATTCGCTTACACCACTTCACCACTTTTGAATGTTGAATCAATTAAGTTGTGGCAGTGGTGATAAGCTGAGTGGCGCCACTGTTGAGAAGCATGAAAGACGGCAAGTTACCCCGTCTGGAGAATGGGTATTGCTAGAGGCGAATTACAATACTAAAATATGTATTCATGAATTTTAGATACAGGTATATATATATATATATATATATATATATATAATGCATTAAAATAACACTGACAATAAATCAATAATATAACATTAAAAACACTAATGATTTTTTTGTAAAAGTGGCACGATTCGTATCTAGCATAAACCCTGGTCCTCTTGAATGTGAACCCGATGTTCTCTGTGCTGCTGTGCCCCAACTGTAGCTGTATGAGCTGCGGCCTACCTTTCCTTACCCCAACTGTAGCTGTATGAGCTGCGGCCTACCTTTCCTTACCCCAACTGTAGCTGTATGAGCTGTGGCCTACCTTTCCTTGCCCCAACTGTAGCTGTATGAGCTGTGGCCTACCTATCCTTACCCCAACTGTAGCTGTATGAGCTGTGGCCTACCTTTCCTTGCCCCAAATCTAGCTGTATCAGCTGTGGCCTACCTTTCCTTGCCCCAATTGTAGCTGTATGAGCTGTGGCCTACCTTTCCTTACCCCAACTGTAGCTGTATGAGCTGTGGCCTACCTTTCCTTGCCCCAACTGTAGCTGTATGAGCTGTGGCCTTCCTATCCTTACCCCAACTGTAGCTGTATGAGCTGTGGCCTACCTTTCCTTGCCCCAACGGTAGCTGTATCGGCTATGGCCTACCTTTCCTTGCCCCAACTGTAGCTGTATCGGCTGTGGCCTACCTTTCCTTGCCCCAACTGTAGATGTATGAGCTGTGGCCTACCTTTCCTTACCCCAACTGTAGCTGTATGAGCTGTGGCCTACCTTTCCTTACCCCAACTGTAGCTGTATGAGCTGTGGCCTACCTTTCCTTACCCCAACTGTAGCTGTATGAGCTGTGGCCTACCTTTCCTTGCCCCAACTGTAGCTGTATGAGCTGTGGCCTACCTATCCTTACCCCAACTGTAGCTGTATGAGCTGTGGCCTACCTTTCCTTGCCCCAACTGTAGCTGTATCGGCTGTGGCCTACCTTTCCTTGCCCCAACTGCAGCCGTATCGGCTGTGGCCTACCTTTCCTTGCCCCAACTGTAGCTGTATGAGCTGTGGCCTACCTTTCCTTACCCCAACTGTAGCTGTATGAGCTGTGGCCTACCTTTCCTTGCCCCAACTGTAGCTGTATCAGCTGTGACCTACCTTTCCTTGCCCCAACTGTAGCTGTATGAGCTGTGGCCTACCTTTCCTTGCCCCAACTGTAGCTGTATCAGCTGTGGCCTACCTTTCCTTGCCCCAACTGTAGCTGTATCGGCTGTGGCCTACCTTTCCTTGCCCCAACTGTAGCTGTATCGGCTGTGGCCTACCTTTCCTTGCCCCAAATCTAGCTGTATCAGCTGTGGCCTACCTTTCCTTGCCCCAACTGTAGTTGTATGAGCTGCGGCTTACCTTTCCTTGCCCCAACTGTAGTTGTATGAGCTGCGGCCTACCTTTCCTTGCCCCAACTGTAGCTGTATCAGCTGTGACCTACCTTTCCTTGCCCCAACTGTAGCTGTATCGGCTGTGGCCTACCTTTCCTTGCCCCAAATCTAGCTGTATCAGCTGTGGCCTACCTTTCCTTGCCCCAATTGTAGCTGTATGAGCTGTGGCCTACCTTTTCTTGCCCCAACTGTAGCTGTATCAGTTGTGGCCTACCTATCCATGCCACAACTGTAGCTGTATGAGCTGCGGCCTACCTTTCCTTGCCCCAACTGTAGCTGTATGAGCTGCGGCCTACCTTTCCTTGCCCCAACTGTAGCTGTATCGGCTGTGGCCTACCTTTCCTTGCCCCAACTGTAGCTGTATCGGCTGTGGCCTACCTTTCCTTGCCCCAAATCTAGCTGTATCAGCTGTGGCCTACCTTTCCTTGCCCCAACTGTAGTTGTATGAGCTGCGCCTTACCTTTCCTTGCCCCAACTGTAGTTGTATGAGCTGCAGCCTACCTTTCCTTGCCCCAACTGTAGCTGTATGAGCTGCGGCCTACCTTTCCTTGCCCCAACTGTAGTTGTATGAGCTGCGGCCTACCTTTCCTTGGTGGTGGCTGTGTGCGGGGGAAAGATGACGTACTGCACGATGCATGGATGCAGTTCCTCCTCCGTGTCAGCTGACTCAGATTCTGTAGGCACACACGGCAGCTAGGGAACAGACAAAATATACTGACTAGTTCTTAATATATCAGTTTTATAGTAATAACCAAGTTATATAATTATATGTTATATTGAATTATATTGAATTTTGCAACATAGCTGGCAATGTTTGTCCTAAAGTTTTAATTTGTATAGTTAACTGTATTGGAACCTCCTGGTGTATTATTACACTATATACATTCTCATTATTTAATCATTATTACACATTCACACTGGATAATATGCTAATAGTGACAACAACTTAGTGAATTATTGCAAACATGTTTCCTAAATTCTGAGCCACATATTGGTATGCACGGTGTATTAGCAAATTAGATTCTACAGAACTAGATATAAAATAAAACTTTTAGTTTTATGATTTGGGAGATTGGAATAGTATTAATTAGTTGAGAAAATTTACATGTATCAATCATATTCTATCTTGGAATATTCTATCAATTCTATCTCAGAATCATGATTTTTATTCTTTCTTATTGACTAGATGGCAGCACCATGCCAACACAACAGAAAAGAGACACTAATCTGCAAAATATGTTAAATGCCAAAATCACAAATTTAGTTAATAATGGTTTTGTGCTGCTATCAAGTTAATAACGGTAGGGGTAAGAGTTTTGCCGCAAAACGTATTATATGCCACACTGTTGATTGATGAAATAATGGTTTTCCTATTCATCGATTAGAAACCATAGAGAAAACATGATTTATTTATCTCGAAACGTATACAACGCATTTTGCTGATAAATATCTCATATACTGAAGTAAATGACGATATCATTTACATGCAAACATTGAAATTAACATGTCAGGGCGATGCTGTGTACACAAGAAAGAGGACACAGGAGAGAAATAAGCACATACCTTCATCGCCACTTCTAGCACCATGTCAACTATGCCAGAACTCGCATGAGAGAACCTGAAGCCTTCCTGCAGCCGGATCCTGCACAGAGACAGAGTAAGCAGTCACCTTATAGAGCTGCAGTTAATCACTGAGAAGGCTTCTGTTGAAACACATCCTAATCCCACTGCTGGTTTAGTAATAAGAATAATAAAATACAAAATTTATATAGCGCCATATTCATTAAGTGCTCTATGGTGCTTACAATAACATTATTATTCAAAATAGGCCTATAGGGATATGCAAAATAACACAAAATTATATTTTAAATGTAGGATACTATGTAAGCTATATGTTGTAGAAGATATAAAATATGATGAAACAACAGTACAGATTAGACTGAATTAAAATCTATCAACATTCAAAGTATCATATAATTGTCTGGAGGATGAGTCCCATGACAGCTGTTCACTATACACCTCCATTGGTGTCGGTCTGCTCACTATACATCTCCATTGGTGTCTGTCTGTTCACTATACATCTCCATTGGTGTCTGTCTGTTCACTATACACCTCCATTGGTGTCTGTCTGTTCACTATACACCTCCATTGGTGTCTGTCTGTTCACTATACATCTCCATTGGTGTCTGTCTGTTCACTATACATCTCCATTGGTGTCTGTCTGTTCACTATACACCTCCATTGGTGTCTGTCTGTTCACTATACATCTCCATTGGTGTCTGTCTGTTCACTATACACCTCCATTGGTGTCTGTCTGTTCACTATACACCTCCATTGGTGTCTGTCTGTTCACTATACACCTCCATTGGTGTCCGTCTGTTCACTACACACGTCCATTGGTGTCCGTCTGTTCACTACACACCTCCATTGGTGTCCGTCTGTTCACTACACATCTCCATTGGTGTCCGTCTGTTCACTACACATCTCCATTTGTGTCCGTCTGTTCACTATACATCTCCATTGGTGTCCGTCTGTTCACTATACATCTCCATTGGTGTCCGTCTGTTCACTATACATCTCCATTGGTGTCTGTCTGTTCACTATACATCTCCATTGGTGTCTGTCTGTTCACTATACATCTCCATTGGTGTCTGTCTGTTCACTATACATCTCCATTGGTGTCTGTCTGTTCACTATACATCTCCATTGGTGTCTGTCTGTTCACTATACACCTCCATTGGTGTCTGTCTGTTCACTATACACCTCCATTGGTGTCTGTCTGTTCACTATACACCTCCATTGGTGTCTGTCTGTTCACTATATACCTCCATTGGTGTATGTCTGTTCAATACACACCTCCATTGGTGTCTGTCTGTTCACTACACATCTCCATTGGTGTCTGTCTGTTCACTATACATCTCCATTGGTGTCTGTCTGTTCACTATACATCTCCATTGGTGTCTGTCTGTTCACTATACACCTCCATTGGTGTCTGTCTGTTCACTATACATTTCCATTGGTGTCTGTCTGTTCACTATACATCTCCATTGGTGTCTGTCTGTTCACTATACACCTCCATTGGTGTCTGTCTGTTCACTATACATCTCCATTGGTGTCTGTCTGTTCACTATACATCTCCATTGGTGTCTGTCTGTTCACTATACATCTCCATTGGTGTCTGTCTGTTCACTATACATCTCCATTGGTGTCTGTCTGTTCACTATACACCTCCATTGGTGTCTGTCTGTTCACTATACACCTCCATTGGTGTCTGTCTGTTCACTATATACCTCCATTGGTGTATGTCTGTTCACTACACACCTCCATTGGTGTCTGTCTGTTCACTACACATCTCCATTGGTGTCTGTCTGTTCACTATACATCTCCATTGGTGTCTGTCTGTTCACTATACATCTCCATTGGTGTCTGTCTGTTCACTATACACCTCCATTGGTGTCTGTCTGTTCACTATACATTTCCATTGGTGTCTGTCTGTTCACTATACATCTCCATTGGTGCCTGTCTGTTCACTATACACCTCCATTGGTGTCTGTCTGTTCACTATACATCTCCATTGGTGTCTGTCTGTTCACTATACATCTCCATTGGTGTCTGTCTGTTCACTATACATCTCCATTGGTGTCTGTCTGTTCACTATACATCTCCATTGGTGTCTGTCTGTTCACTATATATCTCCATTGGTGTCTGTCTGTTCACTATACACCTCCATTGGTGTCTGTCTGTTTTCAAGTTCGGGAACTGTTATCCCAAATTCAGACACAAGTTGTTTGGATACGTTTGGCAATGCTAATAATAAAAGTATTGATATCATGCCCGGTCAATCAAGATTGCTCTCAGGCGCTTTACATACATGCAATCATAACATATTAAAATATTATTAATCATATTAAATAAATATATTAATTATATAAAAAATAAATGTATTAAAATAGAAATTAATTATACGAAAAAACAATGCCAATAATAAATATTCTAAAACAGTCCAATTAGCCCTAACATAAATAATTTATAATAAAAAATTAAATGTATATTTGTAATAACAAAATAATAAATGCATATAAAAATGTTCACATCAGCATATCATAAAAAAGCTACTCTAAAAAGATGTATTTTTAAGTGTTTTATTCTGCGGCAATGTCTTCGCGGTTCTCACAGAATTGGGCAACCGATTCCACAGATTGGCTGCAGTAAAATTATTATTGGCCGATAGAATGTCGCCGCAAAGTTAACCACGATCAGGACCTACCAAGTAGATGTCACATATACCTCTTTATGGTTCAGGTCTAAATTAAAAAAAAACAATAAACTGCCTTATTAATTTTACTCAATTACAAAGCTGGTATAAGAATTGAGTTTGCTTACAATTTTTTTTATCAGAATTGAGTTTGCTTACAAATATTTTATTTGCGAACAGAAAAAATATGTGAAGGTCGCAATCAATGCCCTGTCATATGCTAAGTTGTCCGGTATGCAAAGTTTAATCATCGTGTTCTAATGTGTTTTTACAATTCTGACAGTTAATATATGGTTGGGGGCATTGCAAACATTCAAAATATGGAGAAAAAAATTCTTTAAAAATTTCACACAATTGCTGGAATTTTTTTAAGTATTCAGCTCCTAAATCAGGCCACTGACACCTCCAGTCATTCCCTGATGATGCCAGCATGCACACGTACTTTGTGAGGTTAGACAGCATGCATCCAACCGCCTGCATGCTGATAGGCATGGACGAGGCATGTTGCATCGTCCACACCCAGCGCCGGTGATACAGGTATCGAGACAAGGTCGTGAACACATTCGCTGCAGTCTTATTGGCTGATACTGGATAGCTCAACTGCCCTGATTGGTCGATCATGGGCGGAACATCCAATACAAAGAAGTCATGTGGCATTCGATCGTATCTGCAACCATGGTTAGAGGTCAAACATTGACAAATAATATAATTTATAAAGGTTGAACTGCAGTAAATGTCTGAGTACTGCTTTGGGTGAGATTTTATAGTGTGTTAAATTATGTTATGTCATTCATAAATAAAAATCTAAAATGTATACAGTTACTATAACTAAACATTATTCAATATTTGCTCGATTCTCCTATATATCAAAGGCAAAGCATCACCAGCCATCATAATAATTTCAGGGTGTTTTACGATACATGCCCCGTCAATGTTCACGACGGGGCAGTAAAACTGTCATGTTGCACCAACTGTGTGTAGGATGGGTTAGGACGGACGGGTGTTGCATTAGCTGCTGTCGAGAACTAGTTCTGACAGTGGCCATGTTTAGGTGGGTAAACGCACTATATAAGACATCATCATTATCATTCAGCAGACAATGACATTAGTACGGCACTACAGAAGACGGACAAACTAAACACGTTACCTGATGAGAATCTTCTCAAGAGGTTTGTGACAGTAGACGCAGCATGGAGTGTCTGACCAGGGTATCTGGAGAGGTGGCTTGTGCTGTCTGGGCGAGGGCAGATTCTCCTGACTCAGCTGTTGCTGGGATGACTTCTTCTGTTTGTTGTCCTTCTGCGTGCCTCGCTGGGGGAAGGTCAGACCAGTGATCTTCTCCGTCAGCTGCGAGACAATCTGTCAAAAAAACTGGATTATGTTATGTTGTTTGTGGTATATAGTCACATGGTAGTTTTTTCCTCATTTTGAGAACTCGCTGGATCTCACGATAGATACGTCATTAGTCGGATATAAAATCATACATTGGTCACTGAAGGAATAAACGTCTGACAAAGATAACTTTTTCGAAGAAAAATGATGCATAAATAGGTTTTTGAGACATCTTTTCATGTATCTAATAGCACTGCAGGAAAGTAGTCAAACAGCCCCTAATTTTTAAGGCAATTTCCCTCACTGCCTCATTCTGTGAAGTGTGTTTCCAGCGTTTGATAATAGTAAGTACTTCACTCAACAACTATTCTAACAATTTCTTTGTAGAATTATTAAGGTACTGGCAGAAAACATATTTGGGGTGGGACACAGCAGCGCTGCCAATCAGGAAGGACGCTGTTTGAGTCCACCTGCTGCCGTTTCGAAAGTTGGGCAGTGTCGCTCACCCCACTTTGCCTGCGTCTTTCGGAAGAGACACTAAAAGCTAGTTTGGTCCCTTCTACCTGGTGTCTATGCCAGGGGAAGAAAAGATAGCACGGAGGGGGTAAATGTGTAACCTGTTATAAATTCCCAAACTCGTACTGCATCAATTGTGTTCTGCAATAACTCCTGCCAAAATTTGATCGGACAGTGGACCAAAGCGCCAGGAGTGAGTTTTCTTGGTGGATACTGATGCTATATAAGACATCATCATTATTTATCTGAGCCGA
Source organism: Lamellibrachia columna (assembly GCA_963662155.1). Lineage (NCBI taxonomy): Eukaryota > Metazoa > Annelida > Polychaeta > Sabellida > Siboglinidae > Lamellibrachia > Lamellibrachia columna. Next base: position 49,140,833 of record OY759265.1, on the reverse strand, counting down.
TGCTTGTCATCTCACGCACCTCGTTCCTCTGTTTCCCAGACATTCCTCCGAGGAAGGCGAGTCTAAGGACCATGCAGGGTGGCTTGGGGGACACCCGGAGGAGGTAGAAGGATGTAGGTGGCTTGTCAGGGTCCCTACATGACGAGAAACACAACATTTTACATGATCAACACATTGCAAAGATCCGATAAAATATCACAATTCTCAATTTTACAAAGTTTTAACCACATGTTGTCAAAAAGGACCATCTCATAATGTGACTGAAAATAAACACTGTTTTGGGAGGAAATACATCGATGTAAGATGCAAAATGAAACAGTTGCTACCCTCCAATTAAACTAATTTTGTTTAATATTAAGCATCAATGTTTTGAGAGGGTGCCTCATTTTTTGTGTGAAACCCTGTGTCTTGAACATAAACGTATGGACTAATAGTGCATGCATGGATAATATGATTTCATTGATATAACTTATACAAATTTAAATATATTTATGCTGTAAGTTTTATAAAAAAAATTATCTTCCCAAATCTGGTGAGACAATGTGCACAAAACAAAGCATTCTATCATAACATGTGTACTTTCTTACAATAACGTCTTGCACAACTAAAAAAAAATCATTCACATACATAAAATGGCTGGTTGGCCTAACTGCCTCACAGAATTTCACAATTTATAACCTGATTTGAAACAAAAAAACATGAATGTATTCACAGGATAGTAGCAATATGTTTTACTATTCTTACACCCAATGTTAAACTTTATTGATTAAAAAGGTTGTAATCAGGAAATGACAAGCACATGGAAATCATTGTGTTCATATTCATATGGAAATTACTGTATTTTCTTCTTCTTTGCTGTCCATCGTGTTCGATGATAACATCAATGAAGTGATATCACTGCCATACGTTTGTGATATCACTGCCATATGTTTGTGACGTCACTGCCATATGTTTGTGATGTCACTGCCATATGTTTGTGATGTCACTGCCATATGTTTGTGGCATCACTGCCATATGTTTGTGATGTCACTGCAATACGTTTGTGATGTCACTGCCATATGTTTGTGACGTCACTGCCATATGTTTGTGATGTCACTGCAATACATTTGTGAAGTCACTGCCATATGTTTGTGACATCACTGCCATATGTTTGTGACGTCACTGCCATATGTTTGTGACGTCAATACGATATGATTGTGACGTCACTGCAATGCCTGAAACAGGTAAATTTTCAAATTGGACATACAAATATTTTTTATTTCCAAAAGCGCTTGTTTTACTTAGGAAAATGCATATGTAGTCAGTTGCTAAAGCGTCGCGAATATCGTCTACTGATGCACTTGCCAGAATGTGCTAGGCAACATTAAGAGAGAGAAAAGAGGCTCACTGGAAGAGCAGCTTGATGTAGGAGTGGTTCTCGAGCAGTTCGAAGGTGCTCCAGTCGCGCAGCAGGTTGTTGAGTGACATCTGTGCCTGACGACACATGATGGAGTGGAAGCGACCGCTGGAGTTGGGGATGTGCAGGTGTTTGCCGAGCGGGATGTCATGCATGAGGATGAGGCCAATACGATGGGTATGCATCCACTTCTGCCTGCAAACATGCATCCAGTGACCGTTTACAGTAAACAGTCAGGTTGTAGGATTATCATCATTCTTGTGACCCAAGTTTTCTGTGACCATCAGGTGGCACACGACCAATCAGAAATGGTATGTTAGAAATATGGGTCCATAGAAAAAAATTCTGGATGCAAAATCATTTCTTTTAACAACTTTTCAACAACTAGCTATAGCCAGAGGGTGCTACAAATTAAATATTTTCAATGTCTACTAGGTTTAACAAGATTGCCATCCAAAGCAAAAAATCCAGATAGCAAGTGGACAAGGAAGCCTTTGGCTTATGCCGAGAGTCCAACATTTTTTCATTCATGCGTAACCCGTGGCACCACGTGAAGCATAGCACCCCGATGACAGGTTTGATATAACAAACTAGTTGCCTACTGCCCATGTGATTACTCTGTCCTCCCAAGAGAGGGAGCTGTAGAGACAGAGAGGGAACGAGGGAGAGAGATACAAATACCTACCATATGTTTATGTCCAACATGAGAACTGGCTTCCAGAAGTTGGCAAACTGTGTCAATGAGGCATCTCTGCAACAACGGCATCCTTACTTCCAATGGTGGAAAAAGCAAATTGCAACAACAAGCATTTTTTGTAGACCTGTTTCACCAGCAAGGAAACTGCTTTATTGGTGTTCGAAATTACTGCCAGCCCGGAGGCCCAAGATGATAAAATCTTCAGTCATCAAATCTTCAGTTTACAAAGTTTAAGGTCCGATTTTCAGCTCAGATGTAGAACACTGGGCATTATTCTTTTTCAATAATTAGTGTGCATTTAATAACCAAAATCAACAAGAGTGCCTCAACTGCTGATTTGCCAGATTCATCTGGTTAAAATCATTGCCTTGAGTATGGAGGCTGAACAGTTAATCAGGAACAGCTGGATTTTACAAATTAATGGTTTAAGGAATTCCATGTTCCTGAAAGAACTGAGACTAGATTTTGTTCTTTCAGTGGATGTCTGACTTTCGTCTGGGGGGGGAACATTAATCCAACAGTAGGTTGCTTATAGCGAAACAAAAGTCATGGTTTTGTGGCTATGCACCTAAAAGAGATAAGCGCATGCGAAGCTCTATGAAAATCAGGTAACTTAGACTACAAGTGACTTACTAATGGAGGTCGGCAAACACAATGCTTATCAAACAAACGTCGTATTTGGTCATAAAGAGGTTTAGTAAACAAAAGCCAAAATATGTTATATAACTTGAACTTGGATGCAAACAGCTTGGCCATGTTCTTGACAAGCATAGGAATAGGTGTATACAAATATATTTTCATTTTGTTAGCGAATTTTGCTAGACTACCCGCACTCGTCACGTAGGGTTATTTAACAGTATGGCAAGGCCCATGAAAATAAGATGTTTTGTGTTCAACAAGGTTTTCCTAGAAAACAACTGGCATGATATTCTTAACTGTAGTTACAAACGGTTATGTTTTAGTAACTCTTATAGGTGCATAGGCCCAAAACCATGACTTTTGTTTCACTTTAACATTTTTAGACAACTGTAGTAGACAGTAAATCTATCTGCAGTAGTAATCATTCTTTCCATTGGCCAGACTCGAGATGTGAGATTTTGCGAGATTCATAAATCATTAATTTGTGTTGACAATTCGCAAACCTGATGTTAATTTCTATTTGCTGTATTTCACAGCTCTTCTTGTATTCACCATATTGGCCTTTGTCTATAATCACATGACCAGCAAAATGACTATCTGAGACCACAGGATACTATAGTGACCTACTTAGAGCTCAGTTGCACATTCAGCTGTGGAGTTGTGGAATTTGCAAGAAGAAAGAAGAGTGGAACACCCTTCTTTACACTCTCCGGGACCAGGTAATAGACTGGACTCATGGCAAACGACTGCAGGTGGACCAACAGCTGGTCCGTCTCAGAGGTCCTACAACCAAAACAAACCATGTTATGAGCGACTTTCCAAATTGTGAACTTTCATAATTGAATTGTTCATTTGTTGTATGAACACTTATGATGACACATGCATGCTGTGTACACACACTTAGATATGCATACACATGTGTACACATATGTACAAGCATGCTTATACAACTAATGCAGTTGGCAATATATGTTGTTTGTCAACACAGTAAACATTTTGTGTATTTTTCTGATGCATAAGAACTGCATAAAGACATGCAAGAGCACAAAACTGTAATCATAATTTACTTCACAATTCTGCTTCTATTAGCATTAAAAGAAACACTAGTGCTGCAAAATATGCACAACGGAATTCTGACTGAAAGATCTAAGGGATCACAATATACTAAGCCAAATAAATAAATGTAATTTCAATAAATAGCATGTTACAATTTTACTGGACAGACTGATATTGATAGGCATGAATTGTCAAGCTTTAAAACGGATGGTTCTCAAATCGGAGAGTACAAAACTAAAAGTAACTAACCAACCATAAAAGTACAAAGTCTGATCAGTTTTACTGTAAAATCAAGTTATATAGCATAAACTATATCTATTCTAACGTCTTCACCAACCAAATGTGTTTTAATGAACCACAATTTATAATATACTATGACTTTTATCTTTTTAACTTGAATGTTTCGGTGCAAATATCATGTTTACATTGCTTGTTGAAGAGAACATAATTTACGGGTGTTAATGATACGCCAATCACGAAATCCCATGAACACCTGACACCGATAAACTGGTCCTGGAAGTTGTCAACAGCTGTCCGTGAATGTACTGAGCAGCAAGGTTGATATTCATAAGCAGATAATGGTCAAATTATAAAAAAAATTGGGCGGTGATGATATCATAACATACCCCTGCAACGTCTGCCAGTATTTCTTCACAAGTGCCGTGCGGTATGGACTACTGAAGAGTTTCTTCCCGGGACACGTGACGTCTTGCAGGAAGGCGTAGTGTGCCAGCACACTCACTTCAATGTGTGTCGTGCGTCTGCAGATTACCAAATCTTACAATGGAATATCTAGTAGTTCCTGCACATACTGCAACTTCTTTTGTATTTGTGACAAGTTTGGTGAAAATTACAAACGTGTCACATTTCTCAGGCATATCTGTAGTGGACAAGTGTGAACACAGTTTGCATTATTACCTGGTACACATGTTTCTATCTTAACGGTTATTGGTTGATGAAATATATCAACTATCAATGCATAGTGATTACCTCCCAAGAAACTTTTGGTATTTATTCCAAGTATTTCAGTCCTGCGACATGCCCGTAGTCACGCACGTAGTGACACCCGTAGTGACATCAGTCTACGGACAATGGCCAAGTGAGTCAGACAAAATATTCAGAACGGATATCAAAACCTTCTTGAGCAGTAAACACCATGTCAAACTCTATCTATTAGTTACACTGCATATGCAAGTAAAACAAAAACTCGTAAAATGCCAAAATTACTACTGATATCTTGCAGACTATACCACAGTGCCTTGGAGATTATAAAATACTAACTTGGCAGCAGAAAGTGGCCATGTTGCAACAGCAAGATAGAGTATTGTGATCTGATCCCTCCACAACAACACCATGTTGACCTCAATCTGACTGTCCCCTGCCACAGAGAAACAATCAAACATAAGTAGTTTCTACTGCGAGAAACAATACATACATCAAACATGAAAACGGCAAAAATCTGATGTGGTTGATGGAAACAATTGACATGGCGGAATGCATTTAAATAAAAAAAATTTCATAACCATGTTTAGCACATAAAGAACATCACAGCACAGATTATATTGTTTCATAAAAAATTAGGAGTGCTTGCCCACGCCCAGGGACTGGTTGAAAGGTAATAAAATCCAACCAATCGGTCACATTTGCACTTTTAAAATTTTTATACCCATTTGCACTTCTATCAACCCTGTACCCATTTGCACTTGTAATATAATCGTGTTCCATAAACTGTACTCATGCCACATGATTGATTCAGCCAAATAGTGTTACACCTTCTAACTGGTGGCATATAGTAAAATTTTTATTTTTCATCCAAATGTTTATAAAGATTGCATTTTTAGAGAATAGCAGGCTACGTTGATAGACAGATGGACATCCATAATTTTAACAAGAGCCAGAACAACAGCAAGAATTGCGCCCATGGGAAATATTTACCCTTTGTGAGGTGAACGTCTTGGATGGTGTAGCCCTCACGCAGGCGACAGGAGATGAGGTTGGAGATGGGCGTGTGAAGGTTCCGCTCGACGTGCTTCTTGTGCATGATCGGGTTCAGAGACGTCCACAAGAGGGCACTGTTCTGCACCTGCATCTGATGCAACGGCTTCTGGAGGCTCCAAGCAAGGATCTCCTGGTGGAAGATATTCATCTCATTGGATGTCTTGTCCTGCAGCAATGGAAAACTCCGTTAGAAATCACTGACCAGTACAATAAGATATAAATCAGTATACGACTTTGCATTGAGTAATCAACCTGTAGGATTTAGATTCATATCACACACTGCAGCATAGTAAAGCGTTACTTGTTAGCAGTGTAAACTTGAAGACCAGGCTATGATATATACATACATCAAATGAAATCTGCTAGTTTTGTCAGAAATCTGCCTAGAAATTTTCCACAAATTTGAAACAAATCCATGTTAGTACAGGATATTCACATATTCCTCCCAAAAATCTGTAATGATTACAGGTAAATCTGCACTGATTACAGGTAATATGTACTGATTACAGGTAAATATGTACTGATTACAGGAAAATATGTACTGATTACAGGTAAATATGTACTGATTACAGGGAAAACTGTACTGATTACAGGTAAATATGTATTGATTACAGGTATATCAATACAAACCAGCACGTCCGACGTTATTACAGATTGGTGATTGGAAAATTCAGTGCAGTATTCACATCATTCACTAGAATGCACACAGATGCAAATGTTGCTGACATTCAGGTCAACTAGCGAATCGTGATGTAAATGTGTGCGTGCGGACATGCGGGCATGTGTGCATGTGTGCGTGCCTGCGTGCATGTAAACGTATAAATAACCCAGCCATCTTAGGACTAACATTGTTCATACAGTCTAAGTGTTTGAAAGCTGCACCCTCACAAAAATATGTATACATTCACTGCACGTTTACAATCCATTATTGCTTGTAAAAACAAAATTAACTACATCAACTTCACTAAAATATACAGGATGTTCAAACAAGGACTTTCATTGTGTTATGTAGAAATAGTAGGGCAGGTTTTAAAATGTTACTTTAACAATTATGAAGCTTTTTCTCAACCCTGAATTATGCTACAAATCTTGATAATAATTTGATTTCAGTGGAGTTGCAACACTTACAAGCTGTGGTAGCCTAGTGAACAGTGTGCCAAAGGTGCTGGTGGCCATGTAACTGAGCATGTCTGAGTATGGCACATGACCAAGTCCAGCATTGTGCTTGAAGTCTTCGCCAATTTGGATGAAGGAACATGAGATCGTGCTGTGTCGCAGCTGCCCCATCAGCGATTCGAAGAGAGAGGCCTCGGGCAGCCCAACAACACCGTCTGTGATGACTATGATGCCTGAAAGGAACACAGTGAAAGGATGTTGTAAGAGAGAGGCCTCGGGCAGCCCAACAATGTCGTCTGTGATGACTATGTCTAGAGACACAGTGAAATGATACTATGAGTGAGGCCTCGGGCAGCCCAACAATGCTGTCTGTGACGACTATGATGCCTGGAGACATAGTGAAAGGATGTTATAATAGAGAGGCCTCGGGCAGCCCAACAATGTCACCTGTGATGACTATGCCTGGAGACACAGTGAAATGATACTATGAGTGAGGCCTTGGGCAGCCCAACAATGCCGTCTGTGATAACTATAATACCCGGAGACACAGTGAAAGGATGTTATAAGAGAGAGGCCTCGGGCAGCCCAACAACACTGCATGTGATGACTATGGTGCCTGGAGAGAACACAGTAAAAGGATGTTATAAGAGAGAGGCCTCAGGCAGCCCAACAACATCGTCTGTTATGAGTATGGTGCCTGGAAATAGAACACAGTGAAAGGATGTTATAAGAGAGAGGCCTCGGGCAGCACAACAATGTCACCTGTGATGACTATGCCTGGAGACACAGTGAAATGATACTATGAGTGAGGCCTTGGGCAGCCCAACAATGCCGTCTGTGATAACTATAATACCCGGAGACACAGTGAAAGGATGTTATAAGAGAGAGGCCTCGGGCAGCCCAACAACACTGCATGTGATGACTATGGTGCCTGGAGAGAACACAGTAAAAGGATGTTATAAGAGAGAGGCCTCAGGCAGCCCAACAACATCGTCTGTTATGAGTATGGTGCCTGGAAATAGAACACAGTGAAAGGATGTAGACGGCCATGCTAAGCCTAAGACACAGGGAAAGCACACAGTGATTCCTATTTGTAGTAATGCATCATTCAATTCATTAACGGTGGTGTGAGGTGGATTTATCTGGTACAACGCTTGAAATTCCAGTTAACAAAACATGTCTAGAGATGATCTGGTATCAGTGCTAATTGCATTTTTGTATTAAAATTGCCTTTTTACAATCATATGATGTAAATTTTTCTCTATTTTTCTTCCTTATCCTCCTACATATGAAAATTATAAATTTAAGGCCAAGATGCAATAGGCATAGCATTTATTCTTTAATGGAAAAAATATACATTGGTGTATGTCAGGCCACCAAATTCACCCCAGTAACACAGTCGCATTACAATTAGCCCTTTAGATGACGTCAGCAGCAAGATACAACTATACACATTCAAGTGATCCACCCACAATGGTTCCCTGACCCCATTTGTACATAATCAATTATAATCACTATTATTAAAAGTAGAACCACCTTAACAATTGTTTCTCAACAAGACAACCTGTATCCATTCCCTCGTGAAAAACAACAAACATGCATTTCCCCAGTCTCTACTCCCAAGTCATCATTTTCCACACGACTTCAATGGCAGATTGTGGGAGAACTAATATACAGAAGTGGCATAGTATGTGGTATAGCATGTCTGTGACTATCTAAATATCATGATAAATCTCAGAGTTCCACCACCAAAATGTTTCTGAGTTATTGGCATTTTAAGTTGAATAAGAAATCTTCATGAATTCCGAAAATTGGCAATAATGACTGAATCCACAAAATTTTAAATAGCCATAACTCAGAAACTATTCAAGCTGCCGAACTATGGTTTCACATGTGTGGTTACATTGACCTGTGCACTAATTGGTAACATTTTGGTTGAATTAAAAAATATGAGTGGATTTGAAATGGAATGGCCGTCATTCTCCACACAAAATAACCCGCTACCACCTGGCCCGGCCCGGCTCAACCCACCTGGCCCAGCCCGGCTCAACCCACCTGGCCCGGCCCGGCTCAACCCACCTGGCCCAGCCTGGCTCAACCCGCCTGGCCCGGCCCGGCTCAACCCACCTGCAGCACTTTTCTCGGGCAGCAGCTGCAGCGCGAGGATGCCATAGCGGAACAGGTTCACAAAACTCATGTCAGGGGAAGTCAGGTACAGAATGGGGTTGGGGGTATCGGGCTTCTCCACGATGTCCTCAAACAACCCTCCAGTCAAGTGTTCCTCCTCTTCCTCCTGCAGGAAGAGCATGGAAACATAAACATGACTTGCCAAGCTGAGCTATTATATGTACCGGTTTCAAACTTGTGCATATTGTACAAAACCATTAGACATGAAGGTATTATTTGTGAAAATAATAGACAGTTCTTTTACATTTTACATTTAAATGTGATGTATCTTGTAGAGCGTAGCATTTATTCCTTGTTACCACGACCACCAGATAGATAGATAAATATTTTTTTACTTATTTATTTATTATTTTTTCTTTCTTTTGTTGTATATATTTTGTTTTGGGCCATTTTTCATCTTTTGATGGTATCACCAGGCCCCTGAACTTAAGCAAAAAAAAGAGAAAAAAAAGAAATTCATTTTAAGAACTTGTTTGAAGGTAAAGAAAATGAAACAGATACACAATTAATACATATTGTTGTCATACTAAAATCCATTTGTGATTCACAGTATTTGAACTGTTCTGTACTATTCTATTCTGACTGCATTAGTGTTTTCTAATTTACACCCTTTTTTCTCTTGTGCACCAACATAATAAAAGACAGTATACATGTACTGTAGAGGGAAACTAGCCACAAGAGGTTGTGTGCCTTCAATATAGTAATTGTTATGTTTAATGTGTCCCATTTTTCTACACATTCCTGTACCACGATTACAATAAACCATCTTGAACTGATGTTGGAACGTCATCTATCAATGTGCACAAAAAGTGGCGGTTGGTCATTATATGGATTTATTAAAAGTACTCTCAATATAAAGGATGTCACTACTACCACTATCATAATGTAACACATTGTTTACAAATGGTATTATAAAGGTGGCTGGGGCGGCTAGCGTGTCAGTCGATTTTTTCATTTTTCTCTTCATAACATGCTAGGATATACTGAACTAAATGTTGACACTAAAAAAAATCACCAGACACTAACGTCATATTTCGCCAATCCATCCTTTAAAAATGCAGTCCTTTTGGAAATCCCCTTGATTTCCCAGAAAAGCGACAATGTTTCCATAGTAACGTCCGCGTGCGCTACGATGTTCGAACCAGCTATATTAGTTCGCCGTGAAAGCAGAACACATCATCTGGTTACTGTAATGCTAGTACACATCAGTATTATATTTACCTAACTAAATCATGTACTTAAACCAGCAAATATCAGTGTTAACGTAGTTTATCGTGCCTTTGACACTAATGAAAATGCCAATGCATATCATGCCATATGGGACCTGGTGACCCCATGGGATAACGGGCCAATCAAAATGACCATATACACACCCTGCCACGTGTTTGTTAGATGGTTGGCGTAACCTAATACCATAGACGACAACATGTTACAAGAACAGATTCAAGGACTATTGTGGTGGTAAATTAAGGGGATGTCAATATTACAAATGGCCATTATGTTTTGTCAACAATACATAAAATGCCAGTGAAAAACTGTAAATTTCAACACAAAAACAAGCATTTGTTGAGATTGTGTTTTCATTAATAACCAGGAAATGATGTTTAAAATATTGTTTGAGAAAAACTACAACACTCACGACGTTGCAATTTTGCTTATGAACGCGTCTTATGTGCATGCAACGTAATACAGCAGTAAATTACGATTGGTTAAGGGTTTGTATCAAAAATACACTGCCACTTTAGACTGTCATTCAACTTTTGCTTAATTTATTCACGGTGGTGTAGCAGACATAACTGGTTCATGTTAACCAAAATCTGCCATAAAGTTATCAGTTACACTGTCATATTTATATGTATGTCATTTATTTCTTTGGGGATTTTCTCAAACTGATTAAACTTCGTTTTTAGTGGCAATTTTTAGACATTTACATAATTTTTAAAAACCTTGTAACATAACCAAATAAATGAAAAACTCCAAATGTTTTTTCATCGGGTATATTATATAGTATTTCAACTACAAACTGTGAAGAAATGGTTAATTTATGTTAAAAACTTCAACTGAAATTAATCAATTCAAGACAAGCATATAATAGCCACCCCAGCTACCTCAAATGTATTAAATATGTTAATGCTGTCCATATATATTTTTTACCAAAAAACATGTTATGGTTTAGAGGTTTCCTACATGCCATCATAAACCAAGTTCAAGAATTTATAAATTCCAACATTGTTACAACTAAACATAAACAATTACAGCATTACATGGTTGGACATCACAGTTTCTGCTGCATCACCATTACTTACATTTTGCACAGATTAATTTCAAAGCAAGTATGGTTGCATACATTTAAGCATGCGTGGAAATGTATTGATATTTATTGATAAAACGATCAAAAGATGGTTCAGTTCTTACCTGGTAGGTGTCGCTTTCAACCACCTCCATCAAAGCTTGTGCCACTTTGTCCTCAAACCTTGTCAGGGCTTTGCCAATAACACGGAGCATGTTGTCAACATTCTTCTGTGTTAGCAGACAGCCTTGCATCAACACCTGTTGGAAACATCACAAATTACCAGAAGGTGGTGCCACCTGGTGATCACAAACATAATCACAAAACTATTAGGGTAATTATTATTCTTTTCAATTTAAACATCCTTCATAAAAAAAAAATTCATTTCTAGCCCAAATATTTTGACATTATATTAAAATTCGTTTTCAATAAGTTTTTATTTTATTATGTAATCCATATGTTTGTTATAATTTCCACGAATAACCAACTTCAAAGGGAAAAAATAACAATAGTACATTTAATGATAAATGCTGTTGAAATGTGATAATAATTACTCTTGCAAAATTTATTAAAAACAACCATCACCGAATCACTCCGAATAAATCGGTCACCCTCTGTCACTGTTGGTCTAATTAAAGCTAGTTTTGGTGCTGTTTGACCTATTTATGACCACCTTCTACAATAATATATAATTCTTATAAAATGCAATATCCTTAAACATTCAAACATAATTAATTTATAATAAACTGAATGTAATGTATAAAATAAATGTATTTGAATAACATTAAATACAAGATTAAAAAATATATATAAACTTGACCCACTTGGGGGTCACTTGTACGTTGAGTACACGGTAACTGTTATCACGTCTGGAGCCACCGTGCCAGCTACTGCACTGTTTCTAAACTGCTGCTCTGTCCATACCTGATTAGCCTTACAGTTGACCAGTGGTGTGTGAGCAATGACGGTCACATAGAGCTCTGGACACAGCAAAATCTGACTGCCTGGAACATGGAACTGCAAGAAGAAATGATCAGAAACATGAGATTATATTCATAATATAGTACACAGATATCTGTAATTTACCACAGGTGTTTTAAATGTCGCAGGTCAGCATTCACTTTGCTTATTTCTTTCAGATGAACACTAAAAGTTGTAAATCCCTTCTACATAGGGGATAAGCAAGTAACCTGTTGTGGTCTCTAGAGAAGGAAACTTCTGAAAATTGTGATACTCAGTTGGGTTTTGCTGATATTGCAACAGATACAGACTGTATATACAGTCCAACCTAGCTTTACAGTGTAACCTCAGTATGTTCAGAGTGTTTGCGCATGCGCATTTCTAGCTGAGCCAATCAGCCATTGCGATTTGTATCACATGATTACGTCCTCATTATTATTCATTGAATAATGTGGTTTTGTTTACGTTTGGTCTCCATTTTAAACCTCTCTGACTGGTTATATAGTAACATGTCACTGATTTTTCCCTAGTAAATGTATCCCATAATAGGTCAGCTTTCCAACGGTGCCAATATGGCGGGGGTGACCACGACATGCAGTGGATACAATACATCTGAATTGAGCAAAGTTTCCTTTGTCTTTTCCCATTAAGACATTAAGCTCTATGAAACGTTGTATTTTTTCGAAGTTATCAATTGTTTTATGACCTTATAATATCATGACAGCAATCCAGGATAGCAGCGCTAATTAAAAAAATCAACACCTGAAGATCAGCCATCGCAGCCAAATTCACCCCTTCGCACAGTTTGAAGTGGAATAGCCAGGCTCAGCGTTTCAGACTTATTCCTGATTTTGCTGGAGCAGGTCACATTATATATAGAGGATTAATCAAATAATAATGCTGCCACCGTATCACCACTTACTGGTTGAACTAGACACTTCATCGCAATCTCCAAACTCTTGAATGCCTCATCGTACAGAACCTCTGAAGTGGACAGATCCTGTGAATAAATCCCGTAACATTTTAACACTCCTCCATCACGACAACACAGCAAGGAAAACTCTCATTCACTATGACAGACCAGATCACAGCCACCCTGTCATTGGACAAATAAAATGAAAATAAGCAATTTAAATATCGTAAGTTTCCGTGTGTAATATGCCATGTATAATACGCACCCTGACTTTTGCTAAATTCTGATAGAATTTCTATATTACTATGTATAATGCACACCCCAACTTTTGGTATGGACCCCTGATTTCCCCGCTTCTGACTGTTTGGTTGATGCGCGACTCAGGGTTGGACCCCAACTTGGCCACTGTCATTTCATCAAAGTTCGTTTGTGTGATGATCCTTGAATCCATCTCAGAATCGTAAACATGTCACACAAGTTACTGCATTGCTGCCAGCTCGTCGCATGCGACGATACATTGCCACGTCAGTCATGTAAAACCTAAATCTGCACTTGCTAGAACTTACTTTGCGTCGTTCTGCTCTCATATTAACACCAAACTCTATTCTGATATGTTACATACATACTTTCTACGCGAAACACACATATGGTACAATCGTCTTTATTTGCATTCACACTGACTGGCATTGAATATTCAGGTCGTTCACGTGATTCTAGAATGCCAATCACGATGCCATGGCGCTTAGGGAGCAACACACATTTGAGCGTATTAACCCGACCCCGTCCACACATATTACTGCGTTATTTCAATTCTATATCCAGTCGGAGAATTTTTTTTAGCCCTATCATCATGTATAATATGCACCCGGACTTTTAAGTATAAAAAGGAAGGAAAAAAATGCGTATTATACACGGAAACTTACGGTAATGCTGATTTAATGATTTCATATACTCACTGGCATAATGGCATGACATGACAACATATAATAAGACCACTTGAGCATGAAAGTTGATACAAACAACAAAGGAACAATCACAGGCAGCAAGTGGTGGAGAAAGGGTGATTTTAAAAGCTGACCATCACTTGCCAGCAGAGTTGAAAAAATCATGATTTAAATTTTTTTTTTTTTTATTTAATTAGATTTTTTTTAATTTTAATAGGATTTATTTTATTTTTTTCATTTATTTTATTATTTTTAAATCTGGTATACACAATGTCTTAAAATATTTGACTATCAGGCTATCTGGTGTCAATACAGCTACACAAGTGTGCGCACTTTGTGCTTTTGTATTAAAAACCACACAAAACTTTGTTGATCTTGGTGCTTGTAATCAATTATTTGTGTTAAATTCATATAAATCAGCGATAAAAAAAATCGGAAGTAAAAAAAATCATAAATCAATGATTTTTTTTAATGATTTAAATCATGATTTAAATAAAATGATTTAAATCAATGATTTAAATAAAATGATTTAAATCAAACAACCCTGCTTGCCCGGATGTAATTGTGAAAATTCATAGCAGGACATCTCATTGGTTGAAGCAAAAACTGGGTCAAAGTTTGATTCGATGCTTGTTTGACTGGATCCACCAACAATATCAGATTCTCAGGACAAATTTATGTTGTTGTCAACATTACCATGGTAACAAAGGTAGATCCACCAGTGGTGACAACAACATGACCACCGATTCACGAGGACAGGTCCGACAGGACAAATTGATGTCAACGTTACTGCGGTGATAATATACCAAACAAAAACTACTTACCACAGTGGCTATTGATGGACTAACGTCGAGAATGAAGACGAGTCTGTAGCGCAGTGCAATGAAGGTCACCTGGATGTCAGGGGTCAGCTTATACAGGTGTTGGCCGCAGGGCACATACTCGATGCCTTGCTCGTCTCTGGCCGTGATCGACAGAATACCCAACTCCTCCTGAAAGTCATTCTGCCAGAACGACATCCAATGAAATAGTTGCAAATAACGATAATAATAACATGAAACTTCTATCAGGCCTAAATTCTCAGATTTGCATCAACACAAAAGGGTTTGGCAATCTCACAATTAATTTACTGCAGGAGTTTTTACTGGATGCTGTGTCAGTAAGCCTTATTGTCTTATATGCGTTCTGTTTATTAATACCCATTACAAAATGTAGGTTAAAATTAACATAACATAAGCAGCATGGTAAATTATTAAGGTTAGCAATCACCAATATGATCATGATGTAGTGTTTCAAAATGACACATGCACGCACGCACACATGCACACACACAAAACCATTGTTATCTGAATGACACAACAATGAAATGTCAAAAAGTATTAGTAAGCTTCTAGTTGAGAAACATTAGTCCTCACTCACAATGTCTGTTTTTGGCGTGTAGTCAATCCTTGAGTTGATATGACTGAAGTACCATGATGCTCTTGTGTTCCTTGAAATGCGGTATTCATTTTTCATCAACAGAAACACGTCCCGAGCTTCTATGACCTACAACATGGCAGCCAGGCTATACAACACACACAGGGTTTCTTTCTTGTTCTTTTAGCATAACCAAAACATATGAAGACCACAAAGGAAAAACAATCATCAGTCCATATTAAAAAAAATTAGTTAGTGCTGCCACCAGTTGACGTATTAGTGAAGCAGGTTCTGCGAAAATATCTGGTGGAACAATGAACAGGGTCACTATCAAATCTGTGGTAATAAATGTAATGTGGTGCTCAATGGTAAAATGATCAGGGTCCTGGCAAACAAAGCTAGAATAATCACGGTCCTTGCAAACAAAGCGAGAACAGTCATGGTCCTTGCAAACAAAGCTAGAACAATCACGGTCCTTGCAAACAAAGGTAGAACAATCACGGTCCTTGCAAACAAAGCTAGAACAATCACGGTCCTTGCGAACACTAGCCCAAGAAATACACATGTTCTTGTTATATGATGTAGCACATAAAGAATGCACTTTGTAGGCATTTATCTTAGTTGTTTCACTACATACTAATGCACTTTAAGTATAGGACTATGGACGGAAGAGTCCAATTACACCTATTTTTAAAATTCCTCTAGCTCAAAATTTAAGATGTGTGACAAAGAATATACTACTAACATGATCCTTATAATAATCCTATCAATCAGCTCTCTAATCATAAAGCAAAACAGTTAGTGAGAAAAATGGCTATGAAGCCTTGCATTGCACTGATTAATGGTGGTGCATGGTAGCTCAGCGGTAGAGCACCTAACTGTCAATCAAGAGAACCAGGGTTTGAGTCTGCCCACTGCCATTTCAGCAGTATAGCACCTAACTGTCAATCAAGAGAACCACGGTTTGAATCTGCCTGCTGACATTTCAAAACAATTTCATTCACCCCACTTTGCCTGTGTCTTTTTGACGCTAAAAACCATTGCTCCCTTCTACCTGGTGTCTATGTCAAAGATCCTAAACAGGGTAAATGTGTAACATGTACTGGACTCACTAACTGTAAAGAAGGAAACTCTTAAAAACCTGAGTTTATAAGCCTCGCGGAGAGGGAAAACTCTTAACTGGAAGATGAGATTATATATATGTATCTTAAATATGAAATACACATCCACCATACCATTGCTTACTTATGGCAGATTTTCATATGCTACACATTTATTATGTTGCTCATGTACTAAATCAAGCAGTATTTTTGTATTTGAAATTTTACATTTGAGCATTTTTGCTGTTATTCTTTTAATGTTGATCACAACAGTTCGCCTGCATGGATATTATATGGATTATGGTACTATGTACATGTTATAATTATCATAAATAAAAGGTTGATTCACTGAGGAAAGAACTGTTATCAAATAAATAAGGCATAATAAATCTCACTGATTCCTAGCCAGTGGCCACTGTATTTTTTTACATCATTCAACACTCCCTTTTGTATTAAGTACGACTTTATTAAGTGGTAAATTAGTAACTAGAAAATAAACAATAAAAACTTGCAAACAAATATCTCAATCGATGCATGAACGCAAATGCCCAGTCTATCACAAAAAATAGACAGAAAAAAAAATCAGATTCATGGCCTTCATACGAAGAGATCAATGTCCAAACTCAAGTAGCAAAAACTAAGATAAACAGTTAAACACTGAGTTATGACAGTCAGCATGCATCTGAATATTTGCATTACCAAGCCCAAATATTTGACAAGATGTCTGCATGTCTTCAACCAGCCACAGTAAGCTGAGCACATGTCAAACGAACTGCACACTTTAAGTAAACAAACTCTCTTTAGAAGTGCTCACCTATTTAATTCACTCAGGTCACTGACACGACTGCCAATAATAATAATAGCCATGAGATCAGCACATCTACATAGTAGCACAAAATTAGACATGGCCTGCTTTGTCATCATATTGCTAAGGGATTAAGAAATAAACTGGCAAGCAAGCAATAGTTCCCAAGTCTTAGCCAAGTCTTAGCTGGATAAAGTGCAACAAATTCAATTATTGAATTTGCAGTTGTGTTGAAACAACATATTCATTATTGAATAATGACTATGTTGTTCCAACACAACTGCATGAACCCATGCACAGAAAGCAAGATGCATGATGAATTTATGTTTATTTGTGGTGATTTACCTATAAAAATAACATTGTAGCATTATGAGACATTTAATAAAACGTCAGTTGTTCAACACCAAGCTAAATGTTCAGACCAATAGACACGATGACATTAAAGGAATTAGGTTAGGCTTGGACAGGTTGTGTAATTAAAGACAGTGTTGACTCAGCATCCATACACAGAAAGCCACACCTGGAGTGCCCCAGTTTATATTGATTGTAAATATCTAGTAGTAGTATACATGTGAGTTGACCCAGAGAAGATAGCAGTAAGGTTAATGTACTCCTGAATAATTGAACCAATGGTCTAACTTAGGCTTTGTCTGCACAATACGAAGAGAAAGTCATGGACTGAAGTGACTAGACAGATTGCAAGGAGACACCAATGACCTAACTTAGGCTTTGGCTGCACAAGACGAAGAGAAAGTCATGGACTGAAGAGACTACAAAGATTGCAAGGAGACACCAATGACCTAACTTAGGCTTTGGCTGCACAAGACGAAGAGAAAGTCATGGACTAAAGAGACTACAAAGATTGCAAGGAGACACCAATGACCTAACTTAGGCTTTGGCTGCACAAGACGAAGAGAAAGTCATGGACTGAAGAGACTAGATAGATTGCAAGGAGACACCAATGACCTAACTTAGGCTTTGGCTGCTCAAGACGAAGAGAAAGTCATGGACTGAAGTGACTACAAAGATTGCAAGGAGACACCAATGACCTAACTTAGGCTTTGGCTGCACAAGATGAAGAGAAAGTCATGGACTGAAGTGACTACAAAGATTGCAAGGAGACACCAATGACCTAACTTAGGCTTTGGCTGCACAAGACGAAGAGAAAGTCATGGACTGAAGTGACTACAAAGATTGCAAGGAGACACCAATGACCTAACTTAGGATTTGGCTGCACAAGACGAAGAGAAAGTCATGGACTGAAGTGACTACAAAGATTGCAAGGAGACACCAATGACCTAACTTAGGCTTTGGCTGCACAAGACGAAGAGAAAGTCATGGACTGAAGTGACTACAAAGATTGCAAGGAGACACCAATGACCTAACTTAGGCTTTGGCTGCACAAGACGATGAGACAGTCATGGACTGAAGTGACTAGACAGATTGCAAGGAGACACCAATGACCTAACTTAGGTTTTGGCTGCACAAGACGAAGAGAAAGTCATGGACTGAAGAGACTAGATAGATTGCAAGGAGACACCAATGACCTAACTTAGGTTTTGGCTGCACAAGACGAAGAGAAAGTCATGGACTGAAGTGACTACAAAGATTGCAAGGAGACACCAATGGTCTAACCAAGGCTTTGGCTGAACAAGAAGAAGAGAAAGTCGTGAAGATTCCATTTATCGTATTAAACTTGTGTTTCAAAATATTTCAATTAATGCCATGAATAGAGGAGAAATGAGATCATGTGTATATATGTACATACTACATATATGTACTAGCATGTTGCTGTGGCTGAGTCATGTTGCTCTGGCTGAGTCATGTTGCTCTGGCTGAGTCATGTTGTTCTGGCTGAGTCATGTTGCTCTGGCTGAGTCATGCCATTTAAATAGTCAGTGCTCTGGTGGGTATAACAGACATATTACCCACATATCAATAAGTGTTCTTTGTCAACAGCAGATAGCCAATAGTTTATGTTAAAAACAACACTAGTAAATATATACAACATAATACTTGTATTTTAGTTTTGTTAAATAAACAAAAGTTTCAACAACATGCTCAAGTTACAGTGTGTTAATAATTAACAAGTATTTTCTGCATCTACAATTAAAAAAATCAAAGTGAACTATATTTGCTGAACTTCACTTCCCCAAATGTAAATGAATCTTGTTGGCAAGTAAATATTTGCAATTAGGACAAAGTTCAGTTCCATATTTGTTCATATAATGAACAAATATGAACTTCATATAGATCCACTTAGAGTGATAACTAGATACGTCATTCTGGATATAACTGCCACATTTACTCCTTTCCCTTGTTACATTTAAATAACATTGTAATTGATTATTTAGAACAATGTAATAAGTGTAATTGAGCTTTTATATTGTGCAATTGTAATTGACCATTGCTTTATGTTGACATCCTTACTTGCATTTTTATATCTCAAGCATGCATTCATGAATCATTATATCATTCCACCTCACTTATGGATCAAAGAGAGCATATAAAACAGTGCTTTTGATAGCACATATTATTAATAAAAACACACAAGAATTCTGCTTCTGGAAAGCAACATGTTAGCTTCACACGTTTTTTTTGGTGGAGCTACTAATACTTGTAACATTTTCTAACAGCCTATTATTTGACAGTTTTAACTGGTCAAAACAATTCACATTTTTAGAATGAGCTTAAATATTACTTAACATTTACTTAGATCTACTGACTTTGTTTTGACCAATTATAACCATAAAATTATTGGATATTACTATTCAAGTATGGACTCCATACCTAATGAAGCATATTACAGCTCTTGAAAATGTTCAGCGTAGAACAACCAAATTAATTCCTGGATTCAAAGACACTGAATAAAAAGAACATTTACTGAGACTGAAATTACCAACTGTAGCATACCGTCGTCTCAGAGGAGACATGATTGAGCTATATAAGATCCTAACAGGGAAATATGATGCAGCAGTCTCATCCAAATTTGTGACATTGAGGGACAATGAATCAGATACGAGAAGGCACCAAAACACACTTATACACCAATGCACAGATGGATACACATATGTATGGAATAGCCTCCCACAGTCTGTAGTTGGGGCTCCATCGGTACAATCTTGTGATGGGAAAATAGACAAGTTGTGGCAAAACCATCCAATCAAATTAGATTACACTGCCCCACCCCTATCCTGGAAATCATCAGACAAATGCGCACAATCCGAACTGATGATGACATAAGAGGCAGTACAGCCTAAACGCCAGAAGAAGACCTTAAAGAACCTGTAAGTATTACGATATTTGGCTACCACTAGTATTAGTATTAGAAAACACAATTAATAACATGGTGCTACCAAACAAACTCAAGATATAGTTTGGAGGGTTTGTTTCCCTTTGCATGGGTCTTGACAATTAAGTGTAGAAGATAGTCATCTGATCTGAAAATCATGTTATATAATTGGTTATTGTGTTATTGACATTATCTTTCACGTTGCATTGGCACGCACCCAATTCTATCACACGATTCGGTGACAATGTGCGACGCTCGACAGTTAGTTGCACACTGTGACTGTATTCTGGCTTTACATCCTGATCACTATGAAGCTAGATAGAGAATATGACACGAAGAACTAAATTAATGAATATAGTACACAACATTGTCATTGACGTAAAAACCAAGCCATCTTCTTCTTGAGCCTTGGACACGGTGGGCGGATACGGAACGTGTCATGCGCTAATAATTATCTTTATGCAACAATACAGGTGCTTAAATTATCGCAGAAACGTTATTTTATTAAATGCAAAACTTGCTAAGTAAATCGCATGGACTGTTATACCTCTTTTTCGGAGTTGTTTGTTGATCTGTCATTCTGAGGCAACTCCTCGGCCATTTCTTCGTGCTGCCTTTAAGGCGACAATGCGCATGCTCAGTATTATTTACTTCCGGCGTAATCAATTCAGGAAGATGCAGGTAATCTTCTTGTTACAAATTGTTCGTTCGCTAGATTACGCATTTTTGATGCTTTTTGAAAATCACACTATGATTGTATACATACTTCTACATTAGTTGATTGCATCGTAAAGTCTTATAATGATTGCACATAACTGACGTAAGATACATATCTGCAATAACCCTAATTATCGCTCATATACGGGCGTCGGATGTTTCGGCCCCTGACCCGTTAACGCACACATTCTATTGTTATCTAACATTCTTGGAGTTAATCCATACCAATTTCAAATGGGCCAGATAGAATAAACGTACATATTTATTTAACCTTGAGGTAGCTATGCTGGACCATTTTGAGATAATTAATTTATTACAAAGTAGTATACATCATTGGAAAGGTCTGTTATTAAGATACATCATGATATCAGTTGTATGCCTGTATGTTAATTAGTTTTCATGTTAGAGCACTTTAAAGACACCCCCCGTCAACGTTTTCAAAACACGTTTTTTTCTATTTTGATCAAAAAAGTGTACCTGGCCTAAACAATCTACTAATATTAATATTAATGTAATTGTTGTGATATATTGTAGAAGTACTCGATGTTCTCAACCTGTGTGGGGGTCATTCATACCAGTGTATCCATTATTTTTGTTGCAAGAGAGGTGTAAACAGTGCTATTTTTCACTTATTTTGCAAATTTTTACAGGGGCAGTTGGTAAAACGTAAAAGAAAACACAGTATATACCCTGCAGAGAAATTTTTTAAACTCAGTGTCTACTTCTAAGCATGTTTGACATGTATAGGTCATTAGCATTGTTATTTATATGAAAAATATTTTTTACAAGAATTTTTAACTGGAAACTATTATGTACACTTTTACAGCAGCCTTTTCACAGCTGAAGACATGCTGATGCAAGATGAATATTTTACATGTGTGTCATGTAGAATGAACATGGTTGGAAAGGCCTATTATTAAGATACATCATGATATCAGTTGTATGGCTGTATGTTAATTAGTTTTCATGTTAGAGCACTTTAAAGACACCCCCATCAACGTTTTCAAAACATCTATTTTGATAAAAAAAAAGTGTATCTTGCCTAAATAAAATACTAATATTACTGTTAATGTAATTTTTTTGACATATTGTGGAGGTACTAAATGTTCTCAACCTGTGTGTGGGTCATTTATACCAGTGCATCCATTATTTTGGCTGTAAGAGAGCTGTAAACAGTGCTATTTTTCACTTATGTTGCACATTTATACAGGGGCAGTTGGTAAAAAGTAAAAAAAACACAGTATATACCATACAGAGACATTTGTTTTAACTCAGTGTCTACTTCTAAGCATGTTTGACATGTATAGGTTATTAGCATTGTTATGTATATACAAAATATTGTTTACAAGATTTTTTAACTGCAAACTATTATGCAGATTTTTACAGAAACCTGTTCGCAGCTGAACACATGCTGATGCAAGATAAATATTTGACATGTGTAACATGTAGGATGATGATCATTGGAAAGATATATTATTATGATACATCATGGAATCAGTTGTGTGGCTGTAGGTTAATTAGTTTTCATGTTAGAACACTTTAAAGACACCCCCGTCAACATTTCCAAAACACGTTTTTTCTATTTTGATTAAAAAAGTATACCTGGGTTTAAAAAAATTACTGATATTAATGTTAATGTCATTTTTTTTACATATTGTGGAAGTACTAAATGTGTGGGAGTCATTCACACCAGTGCATCCATTATTTTGGTTGCAAGAAAACTGTAAACAGTGCTATTTTTCACTTATGTTGCACATTTATACAGGGGCAGTTGGTAAAAAGAAAAAAAAACTATATACCCTACAGAGACATTTTAAAACTTGGTGTCTATTTCTAAGCATGATTGACATGTATAGATCATTAGCATTATTATGTATATGAAAATATTGTTTACAAGGTTTTAACTGCGAACTATTATGCAGATTTTGACAGAAGCCTTTTCACAGCTGTATCATGTAGGATGAAATGTAAGCTTTTATTGTCATACTTATTGCATTATCTGGGTGTATTAGTAGCTAAAATAAGAAACAACTACTATAAATATGTACGTCATTACAAGTATATCATATTAATATGTGTGGATCGTTGAGTAAATAACTATTCTGACACAATATTGCATACCAACTATCAGTTGTACATCATTTTTAGAGTTTCATACACCTTCACCCATCATCTAGGCCATCATCATATCAAAAATAGATAAATTTGGCATAAACAAATATTTACATTACTACTAATTATAATACTAGTCATTATATAGTCACTATACATAAGTCGTATCCACAGTTATGATAGTACTTATAATGAAAAACAATCAGAAAGCACAGTTTAAATCATATTAACATTCCAAGTGTAAGACTGTCAGCTTTGAGCTTAATGTGAGTAATGGATGCCTTTCTTCGTCTTGTCTGCTGGGACATCGTTTGACAGGTCAGTCGCGCCGTCACTTTGCAAGTTTGTTTACATGTTTTATCTCCCGCCAAAATGAGCAAAACACCCTTCAGAACTTCAAACATACACTGCTACACGATAATATAGTTAGATAGATCAATTATTACTTACACACGTACTTGAAGAACGGATGTTTATGAACTTTCACCAACTACGACGAGAAAGACGAACTTGAAACAACAGCGGGCTAGGACATCGCCTAATTTATTATTCTGACATGTGTGGCGCCACCTAACGTTCAAATAGCTAGATAATTCTTGGCGTCAGTGGATAGTGATAGGGGGTTGTTTTAGTTGTACAGTACATTACTAGCCAGACCTAGCCAAAATAAAAAAAAATATTTTTGTGTTAATAAATGACCAATAAAAGACATACAATTGGTTTTTTCGTGAATCAAGGTGAATCCCGGATTTGCGAGAATCGTGAAATTTTCACCTTAAAAAACAAAATACTTTCACCTAAAGAAACAAAACAGGGTGTACATCAGAGTAAAGAACGTTTATTCAGCTTTACAGGCATATGCGCACTTTTATCATGGGTGGTCTATGTCAGTTGCTATGGACCGTTAAAGGCACCCCCTGTAAACGAGCCTCTCTGGGGACACGTTTTGGTCGACTTGCCGATCATAGCACAACTAGCGCCGCCTAACGAGCTCCGGCATTGCTACTTGAGGCGATCTTTTACTTTCTGACCGGTGCTTGGACTACTCGGCCCACGGACAACTCGGCCTGCGACAACTCGGCTCCGATTTTGAGACAACTCGGCCCAGGTGTCGAGACAGCTCGGCCCAATGATAAATGATGGCGCTTAGTTAGGGGGATAACGGGGAAGTGGAATGTTTTCGTGCCGTTGTTTGAATTACGAGCCGACATCACTACACATATAATTTTTTTATTATTACATATCACAACTATTGCATGGCTTTGTGAACGTACATTTTACATTTTCTGTGAGAATGTAATTAGACACGACTGCCGGTGCACTGCCAACGGTGAGAGTAGCCATGGCCTATGATAATGGGAAAGGTTTCCGCACGCGCAATAATCTGGCTTTTTTTCCTCGGAATTCTAATTTTTACCAGATTCTGTTTGGTAGTTTATGCAAGTAATTTTCTAGTGGTATGATTGCAACTTCTGGGCGCCATCATAGTCGGTTTGATACAAATAATGTATTATGATTCAGCTATTAAACTGGAAAATACTTTTTATTGCATTTGGCTCATTCCAATTTCTAAAGATCTGATTGAATTATAACAAATAAAAGCGGTAAAGGAGGTCAATATATTCTTCATATGCACCCACTTACATGTTCACACACATGACATTACGTACGTATTATGTTGTTTCTTTCCTCTTTACCCCTGAATTCCGGTTGAGCTTGGCATCAATACTGGGTGTCAACTTCCCCTTCACTACCGTATCCACCACCTGTCACCACTCCCTCTATCCCTCGCTCATTTTCAGTAGTTCTCGCACTCTGGTCTGATTTTCATGCTGTTTATTATGGAAAGAAATGTATTCTTCGTGTTTGTGTTTGTAAATATATATTACTTGGGTGTTTGGCTTCATTTGATATTTCACGAAAGGTGTGAATGAAGCATATAGCAGTTTTGGCAGCACAATAGAGAAGGAAGGTGTGTGCTCTATCAATCATGCCGTTGATTGGTCTGTGTCTGGTGTTGACTCCGCCCATGCCCGTCTCCAATTGGCCGTTGATTGATTCAATGCCCATCTCATACAGAACCCGCACTATAATATTTGGTTGTTATTTCTATGAAACGCCTGCGTGACTTGACTTAAAATTCTTTAAATGTTTTACATATATTCTACTACATCTAAAGCATGTGTGTTTATATATTTCAATCCATGGCGTGTTTGTGGATGATTTTATATGTAGTTTATTAAATGTATATGGATCCATATTTTACCTTTTGTACTCCGTTGTTGATAATGTACCATATTCTATTAGTAGTGGATTAACGATTGTGCATTAGGTGATAAAAGCATGAAACTTGGTAGATATTATGTAGACTAATATATAAGGATCATGTTCAGATTCACTACGAATTTAGCATAACAAAGGCATACTACTGAAATGGCTTACAACTAAGAATTTTTAACAGAACATTACCCTGAACCAATTTCCACATCACACGGGGAATTTAAACAGGTGTTATATTGTTTATCTTGTTAATCAGAGGATCACGCAAGATCTGCTCAGTTCCTAACTTCTATTCAATGCATTCAAAGGCGACTTGGTCTTGGTAGGCCTTATCATCAAAGTCAAAGGGAAGCCAACTTCAGCTAAATACTGCTGATGTCGGACGCTTTGTTTCAATGCACTTTGTACAATGCTGTTATTCAAACAAAAAGACCTGCTCAACGAAACAATACAAGAGTATCAAGCCAATTACTACAGCCTCCGCACACTGCTAACACACACAAATCAAAGGACAAACGAAGTGAAACAATCTGCTCAGTAAAACAAAGCAGGAGTAGTGAAGCCAATTAATATAGCCTTCAAATATTCTTAACACACACAAACCAAAACCAATCAACATACAAGATCAGCTCAATAACACAATACAAGAGTAGGACGTCAATTACTACGACAAATCAAAGGACATTGTCACCATTTCAGGGTAATGTAACAATTTTAAGGTAATATAAGTGTTGGTAGGTGTACTATAATTATGAAGTACACTCTATAATGAATTTATACACTTGTGCTCTTCCTCCTTGTTCCCTGCTGTACAGGGGTGAGGGTCAGGTAAAATATTGTCGAGCCACTCTTTCTGTTCTTTCCATAGTTTTCTATCGGCTGCTCCCTCTCTCCATCTTTCATCCTCCCCCGATCTTCTCATGTCCCTCCTCACGCAGTCCTCCCATCTCAGCTGTGGCCTTTTCCTGCGTCCTTGATTTGTTTCCCCCTCTGCTCTCTTTGCTAGTTTGCTTGCATCCATTCTTATCAAGTGGCCTGCCCATCTCATCCTGCTTCTCACCAATCTTCCTGTTAGGCTGCATTGCATCCCAACCTCTTTCCTTAGGTCATTCATCCTTCTTTTGTCCACCCTCTTTGTTCTTGTTATTCGCCGAACCCAGTTGTTCTCACACACTTGCAGCTTATGTTGTTGTTGTTCTGTCAACGCCACTGTCTCCAGACCATACAGGCATACACTTGTTTACCTTCAATAATCTGTAGAAAGTCAAAACGAAAACACACACGAAGCATTTTATATCTATTAATGATAATAATATTTTATTAATAATAATAATTAAATAATATATATATATATATACACGTTATTATATGACATATGCCTACAATATCGTGGTGATTATTGCCAGGGTTACAGGTGATGTGTTTCAAGAATACATGGGATAACATTTGGATTCAAGGTTAATTTAGCAATTTATCATTGGGCCGAGTTGTCTCAAAATCGGAGCCGAGAAATTTATCATTGAGCCGAGTTGTCTCAAAATCGGAGCCGAGCTGTCTCGAACTGGGCCGAGTTGTCCGTGGGCCGAGTAGTCTAGAATTCTTTCTGACCTAACCATGAAAATTACCACCTAGAGCACCCAAACTTCTCATATATCTACTGTACATATACACATGTCACATGATCAAGAAAGTACATTTACAATAAAAATTTACAAAAGAATTAAACCAAAACATCTCCTACGGCACGTACGCATAGCGCCAAGGCTACCATAAAATTGATTCATATGACAAGGCATCGTTCAGTTTCTTCAAAACTCCGTGTGGCAGCGCTGCTATTACAATTATGTATTTCTGTGTTTTAATTGTGTGTGCGTGCCTCATTGCGTGTAATTATGTATATGTCTCAGTATTACTTGTATTTTTTGTGTGTGCTACATATGGCATGTCATACGCTTAGATAATTAGTTTTATTCATTATTATCATCAGATGGTGTTATATATGTATTTTATGTATCTCTGAATGGATTTTGTCCAAATTTACTGTGTTATTTTAATACCAGTTGCCTTTTTAAATACAGTAATTATGTTGTCACCAGTATTAACGCATACTTTAAAGCACACTGTCAAATCTAATACGAATGACCTCAATAAAAATATTATTATTCCTTTGTCGCAAAATTAGTTACTAGTATGTATCTGTTGATACCACTTATTTCTCTAGAGATCAGCGGTTGCTACCTCCCATAATCAGTATGAAGTTAAACACAAAATAAGACACATGCACATAGATTGCAGCATATAACGCATTCTTCAGGAAAAGTAGCATGTTTTTATTCGGCATGTAGATGTTTCATATATAAAAAATAGATTGCTAAAAACAGCATCACACCCAGACATCACATATTAATACATGTGGTCATCACCATTTATTTAATTTACAATAACTTCAACTTATAACATTGTACTAGTTTCAGTATGCACGCATGTACACACATAATGATAATGAATAGTACACTTATGTAGTGCACATGTGCTGAAAATACAAAGTTTATGGAATTAATGAGTTAAATAAATTAGGTAAACATGATACTCATGTGTATAGGGGTGGGTGGATGTATGTATGTAATACTATGTATGTATTTATAAAATACAATATGATGATAATATGAATAAAACTAATTATCTAGGAATATGACATGTCATATATAGCACACACAAAAATAATGAAACATATACATAATTACACACAATGAAGCATGCACGTACACATGCACAATTAAAACACAAAAATACATAATTGTAATACCAGGCGTCACCGCACAGTTTCGATGAAACTGAATGACACCTTGTCATATTCACTAGTTTTACGGTAACCTTGGCGCTGCGCATATGCGTCATAGGAGATGGTAATGTTTTGGTTTAATTCTTTAGTAATTTTTTTTCGTTTTGAGAAAGTAAATGTACTGTTTTGACTATGTGACATGTATATATGTATAGTAGATATATGAGGAGAAGTTTGGGTGCTCTAGGCGGTCGTTTTCATAGTTAGGTCAGAAAGTAAAAGATTGCCAACCTTGATACTATAGTCTTTAAAATGAATGTTATTTCTGATGCCTAAAGCAGAAAGAAGAAAAGGTCCAGGAAACCACATTAGAATCATTGTTCCAACGAGTTCAAGAAATCAAGAATACCATAATTTCATTTCTGCTGAAGTTGGAACAAGGATATGAAACATTAAGTTGGTAAGTATTTTTAAATAATGTTAATTTACATCTATCAAACCATTTGCACATTTAAGTGCAGTTTGCACCCACAACTAGTACTTTTTCAAGTAAAAGTGTCAGTTGAACATGTCTGTGAAATAACTGCCTTTTTCTTGTTTGTGCAAAATTCTGTTTTCTCTACAGGCCAACTGTGCTGGACAACTTCGCCCTGCTCTCTGGTCAGATTAACATGCTGACTCGTCTGATAAAGAGTGACAGGATCCCACAACTGAGGGGCTATGTTCTGCTTCCTCTTGTACTGTCTCCTGAGAGGGATGCTGAGCTCGAGGTAACACACAGCTCGATTAACTGTGTACATACACACTTGTTTCATGAGCACAGGTCTGCAGTTGCAACCTTGGACAAAACGGTTTCAAGCAAATGCCTGGAATCAGTCTAGGTCAAATATGTGTTAATGCATAACAAATTAATATCTTTTTTAGTTGTTACATGTGTCAAGACTAGACAATTGTCAAATATGTAATTCAACTGAAATGGAGTTGCATCCTACGTACAAATAATCCAACCTTTGCTTTACTAGATTTGAAATTATGGACAAACGAAACTTATGGATAACTAAATGTCAGAGATAGACAGCTAGTAAGTTAACATTTTGAGAACAGATATTCAGTTGTTTGGAAATTGTGCTATATTAAGCAATCGACACTGCTGTAGTCTGCGTGATTGGTGTAATCTGGTGTCTGCCAATAACTACCCATAAACTTTGTGCTTGGACAGAAACTGACAGAGGGCCGAGTGATGGCATTCAACCACGAGGTGGTACCAGACTACCTGAGAACAAAGCCTGATCCAGAAGTTGACGACAAAATGATGCAGTTCCAAACACGTGCAAACCAGACCACACCAGAAATGTTACAGGTTACAAGTGTATTTAACGATATATGTGTATCAGTGGCATGCCTATTTTACACTGTGTTTGGTAACATTTCACAAAGCTCCTGTCTTATCAACATTTCATACATTGTTATTCTGTCCATCTTACAGCACAACAGTGTCTTGTTAGTTAAACAAGATAAGGCCCGTAAAGGGACTCTCTCTCATTTGATTCATCATTTTTTAAATAAATCAGTAGTGTTTGAATTGGAACATGAATGTATTATTTGGTGTTTGATGCACCCAGTTTGGTTGGCAAAAATTAAAGACATTGATGTAGTGGATAGTATCTCTGGCTAAGGTAGAGCAGTCGGACCAGTATTGGTTAACATGTGATTATTCTTCTAGTTATTTCCTACACAATGTGGTGGGTAATATATTAAAAAATTATTTCTGGGTACAATCATACATCATGATATCCATTGATTCTAACCTTGACAAAGGCACCAGTTGTGTATCAAGGCAAGGTGTGAACTTGACTTGTCTGTAAGCTTGTCATCCTGATAGTTTTGTTGCACTGCCTTGCAGAAACAAATCACCACACTCAACAAGATTTCGATGAACATGATCGAAATCATCAACTCGAAGCGAGCAGAGTGGGAAGGTAAGATGGGCGAGTGGATGCAAATTTTATGCTTTATATGGATAATGTGACTCTGGCAGCTTTTGTTTAACACATCTCAATTTACATGATTTTAATTCTAAAAAAATAAATAGGTTTACACAAATCCTGAGGAGAATCGAGAGGGTGAGGCTGACACAACCAGCATTGTTGTTTATTTTATTATATGCGTGACAATGCGACTCCTTATATACATCATACATGGCAATTCATGTTATTAAATATGTACTGAGTAACCATTCACATTATTAAATATGTACCAAGCAGGCATAGGGTCTATTACATTGCAGTGTGATATTACTATTACTTAGTTTCCTTTCTATTACTATTACATGATGAAGGCAGTTTAATATATTACTATTACATGTTGAAGGTAATGTAATATATTACTATTACATGCTGAAGGTAATGTAATATATTACTATTACATTTCAAGCTACTACTATTACTTTTTCCATCGGAACTATTTTCTTTTGATTAAACATTTGGCATACTTAATCACTTACATAGATTCAATTCATTAACTGATGGGTGTATAATTAATTAAATTACAATTAACTCATAAATTTTCCAATTAAATTAACTTCACACAATTCCCGTTGGATGTAGAAGTTTCATATGTTCATTGGAATGAAACAAAAAAGTCATATAACACAGTCTGATTATCTCATAGTAGACCCATACTGCTCAGCTGCTGCTTGTGGACAGTTAATTATTGGCTCAAGGATAGGATGTTTTCTGAGAAAAACTCAGAAAAGTTGGTATGAGCCCCTGGATTTTGTTCAAACATTACCCAGACTGGCAGCTATAGTTGGGAGATGGCAATGATTGATTGATTCAAATGTTAAAGACTGTTTAGTGCTGGAAGCCTGGAACCCTTATCCTGCTTCAGTGAATAAATGAGTAGGCTTGTGTGAAAAGGATAGATGGCTGGTGGACCTGGCTTCAAATGTCCAATTAGCCATGCAGCAGTCACACTGCCACAGTGTCTCCTGCTAATAGTGCTAAAGTTCATTGACTGTCATGATTCGGATACTAAACCATTTTATCACCACTGTTGAAAAACTGCATGTGACCAACTGAACATGCTGGTTGTCCAAGGCCCATTATGTCAAAATACAGAATTTTTGGGTCTGAATATTTTCAATGAAATTGAATTTTAGTTCAATTACTATTACTTTGATTACTATTACAATGCATTCTGTTCCATCTATTACTATTACTTAAACAATTGTAATCGTTACTATTACATATTACTATTACCTCAGGTCTGGTACCAAGTTACCATTCACATTACTAAATACGTACCAAGTTAACTCATGGTTGAACATATATGAAATTGCACACAATGTGTATATAACAACATTTACCCAGTCACGCAGCCATTTTATAATACAGTTCATTACCATATACAACAATTGTTATCACCTGTGCAGACTTTCGTTTATCTTAACAAGATGGCTTCTTCAGTATGATGACATCATCATAGATGTGTGGTAGCTTGTAGCTCCCCTCATCGTGGCTGATCAAAAATCTCTACAGGAAATAAAGATGTTTGGATATGGAACTGTAGTATTATAATAACTTTGTCATGCTTACAGATCAGAGATGTTCTCAGCCTACAACTTCGTCTCTGTCGGATACCAATACCGTGATAGCAGCCATTTCCTTTGGCAAAAGTCTGAAACCGTCCAAAAGGCAGGATTCGGGTCAAGGTCAACATTCGTCTGATCACAAGTCACAGCATCCCAGTTCACAAAGTATGCGTTCTTTATTTATGTTTTGTACAAATATGCATGTTCAATTCGACCAAACTTTGTCTTGTTTGTAACAGCGACATAGTTTGTAAATGAAATCATTCATTCTGCAATTGTGTAGTAGTTCAGGGCTGTTCCAGAATATTCTTCAAGAGAGATATATTACAAACCACACTTTTTTAACTGCACCCTTTTACAACAAGTTGTTATATTAGAGATAGTTCATCATGTAAAATTAAGACGAAAGTAAAAAGATAATTATAATCATAATTATTTACTGTGCACAATCACTACACACCATACCAGATATGAGTGATTTACTTTGGGAAACCACTTGTAAAAAGGAAGATTATAATACTATTTTGACATCCTAAAAAGAGCTATGCTCTAAAATATGAAAACAAGATAACTAAACATTAGACATGCTTGTTATAGATATTTTTCTTTCTGTTTGTTTTTGTTTCCCTTGTTACACAAGAACAAGATATTGTCCTCGTACCGTAAAGTAGAAATAAACAATAGTCCAAATAAAAATAAGCTACTAATGTAAGAAGCCATGTAATTTTGTATCAACATTAACTAACTAGCAAGCAGGCCTGAGGTAATAGTAATATGTAATAGTAATAGTACCAATTACAATTGTTCAAGTAGTAGTAATATATGGAACAGAATGCTATGTAATAGTAATAGCAATTGAAATAGAAAGCAACGTTATAGTAATTGAGCTATTACTTTGCTATTACAATTGAACATTTCAATCACACCAAAATTCAATTTCATTGAAAATAATCAGACCAGCAAATTCTGTATTCTTACATAACATGACTTAACATAACATTTCCAATTTCGAACCTTTTTTGTGGTGATAAAATGGTTTAGTATCGGAATCGTGACAGTCATTTAACTTTAGCACTGTTAGCAGGCAGGAGACACTGGCAGTGTGACTGCTACATGGCTAATTGGTCATTTGAAGCCAGGTCCACCAGTCATCTATCCTTTTCACACAAGCCTATTCATTCATTCATTGAAGCAGGATAAGGGTTCCAGGCTTCCAGCACTAAACAGACTGTCCTTAATATATCAATCAATCAATCAATCATTGCCATATCCCAACCCTAGCTGCCAGCCTGCCATTCTGGGTAATGTTTGAACACAATCCAGGGGCTTATGCTAACATGTCTGAGTTTTTTTCAATTGGTAGCTAGCGTTTACACTATTGACCAAAAGTGTGAAAAACATCCTATCCTTGAGCCAATAATTAACTGGCCATCCGACTGGAATTGTATGAGGTTAATTTAATTGGGACATTTATAAGTTTATTGTAATTTAATTGCCAGCAAGATGTATCACCCAGATCGATGTTGTTTGAGTGATGCAGTTTTCCAGAAGCTCATGTCAGTTAAATGCAACAGCTCTGATGTTAAATATGTGATTTGAATGTGATATAAAACACCCAGAGATCGAGTACAGAGAGACTACAGACAGGACATCTTGTTCTGATGTTAGATATGTGATGTGATATAAAACACCCAGAGATCGAGTACAGAGAGACTATAGACAGGACATCTTGTTCTGATGTTAGATATGTGATGTGATATAAAACACCCAGAGATCGAGTACAGAGAGACTACAGACAGGACATCTTGTTCTGATGTTAGATATGTGATGTGATATAAAACACCCAGAGATCGAGTACAGAGAGACTACAGACAGGACATCTTGTTCTGATGTTAGATATGTGATGTGATATAAAACACCCAGAGATCAAGTACAGAGAGACTACAGACAGGACATCTTGTTCTGATGTTAGATATGTGATGTGATATAAAACACCCAGAGATCGAGTACAGAGAGACTACAGACAGGACATCTTGTTCTGATGTTAGATATGTGATGTGATATAAAACACCCAGAGATTGAGTACAGAGAGACTACAGACAGGACATCTTGTTCTGATGTTAGATATGTGATGTGATATAAAACACCCAGAGATCGAGTACAGAGAGACTACAGACAGGACATCTTGTTCTGATGTTAGATATGTGATGTGATATAAAACACCCAGAGATCGAGTACAGAGAGACTACAGACAGGACATCTTGTTCTGATGTTAGATATGTGATATGATATAAAACACCCAGAGATCGAGTACAGAGAGACTATAGACAGGACATCTTGTTCTGATGTTAGATATGTGATGTGACATAAAACACCCAGAGATCAAGTACAGAGAGACTACAGACAGGACATCTTGCAACATCTCAGTATTGTTGTATGCAAGAGATTTTGTGTTGACAATGATCAACCGACATTAAAATACACTGTTGTTTTGCCTACAAAATAAAGAATAAACTGTCATCTAAGTATTTGTTGTAAGTTTTTCATAAAATGTGCACTTACTATCGACGGTACACCCATCAGTTAATTTGAATCTATGTAAGTGATTAAGTATGTAAAATGTTTAATTGAAAGAAAATAGTTCCAATGGAAAATGTAATAGCAATAGTAATAGCTTGAAATGTAACAGTAATAGTAATCTGTTACATTGCAATGTAATAGACCCCAGGCCTGCTAGCAAGAGAGATTTGTTCAAGAAGATGATCTTACAGCCAATGCAAAAATAACTTATTTGTCTGGTCTATAGTTGTTGATATAATATATACATAATACATGACCCAGGTTTGTAAATATAATTTCTGTTTCCTGTCTTAATAAAAGCAAACACATTTACACATAATATATCTGAATATCCGTAACAGTTTGATACAAAATCCCTTGGCAATAATATTTGAAGTAGCTCATGAAACAAAATGGCTGCTCCTTCCAGCATCAGGAGGATGGGCAGCTGTGGAACAGCCCTCTAGCGCTAATCTGCAGTGTTGCTAGTAGTTGCCTTGCTGTTTGTTACATGTTGTCTAATTCCTACAGGACATCACAGTAGCCACCGGTATTCAGGTGAGTGTGTTTATATTAGCTCTAATCAGCAGCGCTGCCTATAGTTGGTTTGCTATGTGTTGTATGTCGGTTGGTTCCTACAGGATATTATCAGGCTGGACACTGCTATTTGGGTGAGTCTGTTTCATCCTTTGTCCTGATACCAAGGGGAATGCCAACCCTGAAGGATTATTCCTGCTGTTGCATTTGCTGAAATAAACTTCTAGTCTGCAGTGTGTTATCACTTTTCTCACTACGAGTGTTGACATGCACGGCACTAGGGGTTTGGGAAAAGTCTGGTTCTCTTCTGGTTGTGGTGAATTGGGCATTGTATGCAGATTACATACAGTGCAGCAAGATACATCTGTTTCATCGCACAGTTGTATACGTGCAGTTTCGACCACCATTTACCAACAGTCACCTACACAACTAACGTAAAAAACAAACTTTCTGGGTTCATTAGCTCAATGTATCTGGAATTGAGTGTTCCAAATGTTACGCATTCATCCTCTTATGTGTTATGTCACTACAAATAATTGTAAATGGAATGCTACTTGATTTTAAACATCACATCATTTATGTTTTGATATTTTTTATAAAAAATAGCATGAACTCTAGTCATAGGGGCTAACTCGAATTGGACTTGGGTCACCCATTTTCTTGACAACTTAACTTGGAGGTCATTGACTTGAGACTTGACTTTGTCAGCTTGAAACGTACACAAAACGAGACCATGTTGTAATGACAGGCCGCACTGAATACAATAATTATTAAGTATTTATTATGATTGGCTAATATTATGGTGGGGCAGCATGCGCCTAAATTTCCCACTAAATATTACCGCAGAAAAACAACTATCATGGCGATTGGTGAACCCTGGTAACTTGGGTGGGACTTAACTAGGAATTCACTGAGATGACTCAAGACTTGACTTGGACTTGGAGATTAATGATGCAAGACTTGGAGATCAATGATACGAGACTTGCCCATTTGTGAATTGCTAATAAATCTGATAAAAAATTATAACACAGCACGTCATAAAAATGTCAGTTTATTAGCATGTTTGAAATGTAAAAAAGTGATGCTAAGATGAGGCTTCATGGATTAAGATTTTTACATTATGCAAAATATACATTATGTTTTGTTTGATTTTACTGACAGTGATTAATACCAGGATACATTGTTCTTGTATGGTATTGATTGTTATTTGTTTGTGTAAATGGTAAATTATGTCATTGTTTGTCCTGTAATATATAACAGATTTTGTTAATGTAAGTGAAGTGCACCTATGAAGCCAAACATCTTGGGATTCACTATTATATCTACCAAAACAGCATACACTGCCAATGATAAATGGTTTTGCTAAATAAACAAAAGAAAACCTACAGCTTTTGAATTGTCAAAGTGAGCCTCAAGCGGTTATTTATACATCAAATGTTATTTTGAAAGACATATAAATTTTATCTGGCAATAATGCTTACTTGAATGTACAAAGCAAACAAAATGTGAAATTTATCAGTGCAAGATTTATGTTTTATTGCAGGTGGTGGCAGCGTACATGTCAACAAACCTACAAGTACAGTGAAGACGAACATCAAGTCAGCATCCAATGTTCATCCCTACGGTCGGCATTGATGGACACTCTACCTTGTGCCAGAGACTCGATAAATTCATCCATTATGTCATTCATATTTTCATGTCTTCAGCAATACAACTGAAATTTACACATACAACTTCAGCAATGCTTTTTGAGAGCTCAAAGTCGTACAATAATGTAATAAAAATGTCAACATAATTACATTATTATTGTAGTTATTGAAGCTGCCTAATTTCTATGAATATTTTAGACAGTGGACTATGGCATTTCACTACTTGAAAATAGATTATTGTTCTCATGTATTAACAACAATGTTAAAAAGCATACATTATGGCTAAACAGAATCATGGTACACATTTTTTTATAAACAGTCTGGGTTGGAAATCAAACCATAGTAATTTATTAAGTAAAATCCTGTACACTAAAAAAACTATAAAAAAAATTAATTTTTAATTTAATCAGGCAATCAAGGTTGAGGTGACGCAATTGTGTATCAAGTGGAGACAATTCAGTACCACAGTTGAGATATTGGTTAGGAGACAACTTTTTTTTAATTGTACAAAGTATTTAATATCTTATTGATGCAATTCTGTTTGAATATATATTTTTAGTAATCCCGCTGTGAATTTCTCAATGGCAGCCATCGCAAGATGCTCAATTTTAGCAGACAAACTTCCTGTTACACATGTCACAGGTAGGCCTATGGCTATGTGCATTTCTGTCAGGTTCTTAAACGTGTCCACAACGTGGGTTATACATCTGTGAAATTGTGTACTTGTTTTATTTTAACTATGAAGTGATCACATGAGGCAGTAACAATTTAATATATTGGGGGCCACTTTGAACAGTGTTCAAAGTTACCCCATGTTGCTAAAGTAAGCCAACTCATAGCAACAGCAGATGTAACTGATCATACATACCGCATGGGGTAATTTATGCTATATGTATGAGCTTGCGAAAGGCTCACAAGGCATGTTCCATGGCATTTAATTTCAATCTTATACCCCTATTTCCTTAAAGGTTACGAATTACCCGAACTTCCCCTATTTTGTGTCAGAGGAAGGGTGGTGGGAATCATAAAAAGTAGTGAAAAGCAAGAGAATAGGTGGATTACGGTCTACGTGTTCAAAGTATCCCCGACCATGGGGTAACGTTGAACACCCTATAAATAAAAGAAAACAACGAAACGAGTTATTGTCTGCATATATTTAATGCATGCCATTAGAAGGTCTAGTTGGAGCCCCAATATTGGTAGGTAGAAATCGCACCTTCAGTTCAGATTTTTCAGGAATGTAAAACAAGGCAAAATGTGTTTATAGTACACCAAGTTTACGGTACTCAACAAAATGCGACTCGTGTGTTGATCTGGCTGGCGCAGTAGTTGTTGAAGCGATTAGAAAATTTAATTGCGGCAAAAAAAATTTTTGTAATGTGCGTTGACCCAATCAAAGATTACTACTTAAATTAAAAGCCCATGGTATCGGGGATAGCATAACTGACTGGATAGAACAATGGCTGACTGACAGAAGACAACGAGTTGTAGTAGATGGAGAAGTTTCAAATTGGAAATCGGTTTTGAGTGGGGTACCTCAAGGATCAGTAGTAGGACCTATATTATTCTTAATTTATATCAATGACTTGGACGACAGTATAACAAGTAACGTACTGAAATTTGCGGATGACACAAAACTGTTTAGAAAGGTTAATACTGATGGTGATAAACAACATTTACAAAACGATCTAGACATATTAGTGAAATGGTCTGAGAAATGGCAGATGTTGTTCAATTTTGGGAAATGTAAATGCCTACATACAGGACATGGGAACTTGAATGTAAACTATAAAATGGGAGATACTGTTCTGGGTACTACTGTAAAAGAAAAGGACTTAGGAGTTACAATAAGCGCTGATATGAAAGTTTCAGAGCAGTGTGGTATTGCAGCTTCAAAGGGTAATCAAATTCTTGGATTGATTAGAAGAAACATAACATACAAGGGAAAAAAGTTAATTATACCTCTTTATAAAGCAATAGTTAGACCTCATTTAGAATACTGTATACAAGCATGGAGACCATATCGTAAGAAGGATATAGATACGCTTGAACGCATACAAAGGAGAGCAACTAAAATGATTCCAGAACTGAGAGACCTTAGTTATGAAGAACGCCTGAAAGAATGTGGTTTAACAACTCTAGAGACAAGGAGGTTAAGAGGAGATCAGATTGAAGTTTTTAAGATATTGAATGGGTATGAAAATATTGATAGAAATATGTTTTTCTCACTCAAGAAGGATAGCAGAACTAGAGGACATGAGGTCAAATTAGTAAAGGATCAATGTAGATTGGACATCAGGAAGCACTCGTTCTCAAAGAGGACAATAAATGAATGGAACAAATTGTCTACAGATTGTATAACTGCTAGCAGCGTGAATATGTTTAAAAACAAGGTTGACACATATCTCAGGAGGGCAGGTTATAAGTAGATAAACATTGTTGGACTCTCGATAAGCCAATGGCTTCCTTGTCCACTTGCCATCTGGGCCTTTGGCTTGGATGGCAAATCTTGTTAAATCTTGTATAAACGCACGACTACAAGTTTAGCAATGTACGCCTGGCATTGTGGGGCAAGATCAAGTGCGAGTGGTGCATATGAGAGTGGTGTATATATATATATATATATATATATATATATATATATATATATATATATATATATATATATATATATATATATAATTAATATATGATGGGACAGGGTCATTTGAGAGTGGTGTATGCACATGATGGGGCAAGATCAGCTAAGCGTGTTGCACGGGATTGGGAAAGATCGTGTAGAAAATTCAGTTACACACCACAATTCACTTTTCTGTCTTTAATATACAAAGGATATACATACATATATTTGTTTAATTGCCGGTGACCGTGTTGTTTACCGAGCGGACACAGACGTGTGCATAGCAGGCCGTGTGTTGTTCGCAACATATTCAATTACCTGGGTGCATTATTCAAGTAAAATACATCAAATAAACATGGTTGTCCGACAGGGAGGAATATCAAACACGTATTGCTGAAATTCTCTGGCACATCTACTACACCTATATGACCCATTCCAACGCACGCACTCACGCACACACGCAGTCATCAAGTCATCACTGTTCACGTGTCTTGCATGTCGCAATGTGACATGGGAGAGACGGAAAAGATCACATTTCTGCTCTGTATGTATGACGTCACATTTTTAACTGGGACACTCGCACTCACCCATACACTATTTTGCTGACTATTAAACATGTAAAATCTATTTTGCTTGGGTAAATCTAAATCAATATAACATCAATAGTGTATAAGTGCTTACTTTTAATGTTGCACACTACACGTACTACATGACAAAGTATGACATTTATCGCGTACAGACAAAAAATTTTCGACTAAATTCTCAGCACGTGGCGCTCCATTCTGCTACTTATGCTGCGCAGTCTTTCCAGCGGTTTCACTTTCACTCTTCTGCTTCGCCCACATCTATTGGTTTCACTTTCACTCTTCTGCTTCGGCCACCTGTATCGGTCTCACTTTTGTACGCCCTCTGAAAAATATGATTATATTGTGTAATCTTAATTATATTATATCACCTTGATTGTGCTTGTGTTTTATATATCGATAAATTTAATTTAAACTAATTTTATAGTAATTAAAAAACTACCACATGTTGGATACCACCAGTTTAGTTTGTAACACTGAAACATTGAGATAAATCGCAATATAGATTTCGTTCTCAGTAACACAATGGACACATCAACATCAGGCATCACGACCCATGAGCCACCTAAAACAATGACCCGCGCAACAGGCCTCATGACCCAGGAGACATTACCATAACGAACACATATACAACAGAAAACAACAAAATGCAAAATTAACACGCATACAACATGTCTCACGATACACTAATACAACGAACACACGTACACCAAGCTTCACGAGACACCAACACAACGAACACACGTACACCAAGCTTCACGAGATACGAACACAACGAACACGCGTACACCAAGCCTCACGTCCCACAAGACACCAAAACAACGAACACACGTACACCAAGCCTCACGACCCACGAGACACCAACACAACGAACACACATCCACCAAGCCTCACGAGACACCAACACAACGAACACACGTACATCAAGCTTCAAGATACAACAACGCCGATTAATGATTTTTAAACTAGATTTAACAGCATTGGCCCCCTTTTTGAAATCGTTCGCTCAAAAACACAGTTTAGTTTTAGTGGTCGTGTATTTGTGGCAACTTGGGTGTGGAAGCACGCACGCACGCACGCACGCACGCACGCACGCACGCACGCACGCACGCACGCACGCACGCTCGCACACACAAAAATATTAACTGAATCCATTTACAAATATTACAGTATATACACGTAAGTACGCACGCACACGCACGCACGCACGCACGCACGCACGCACACAAACAAATAATATGTTGCTTACTTCACGACGTGTACTGCGATAAGAATGGCTGCGGTCACAAGGAGGCAGAAGGCAATTGCACCCAAAGTCCCTGCAAAGGAAACGCCGACGCTACATGTAAGTTTACTTACTGCTAGTACACATCTATCTATCAGCCGTCACAATCAGTGTATTTATTCAAAAGATGGCGCCCGGGTCTAACGATAAAATATCGTATCCACTTCTGTAGACATCCATAGGCATTGCACACATTTTTTCATACGGTGTTTGTAGTCATAGCAAACTGCCTATGCATGTTTTTTTTTGTAGATTACGCATTTATAGGGTTAAATACGGCCGATGCGCGCATAGATATGTTATTTGACTTTCCTACGCAAATTAATTTCACATAGAACCAATCAGAAGTTCGAGTAAATACTGTACTCATTACTTTTTTCAAAAGTTGGCAGCCAAGCCTTGTAGTCCAGGCATAACAGGTTGCGTAGTTGCACAAACTTGTTGGTGTGGCTATACGAACACTTTGACGGCAAATGCCATTTGAATAGAATGAAACCACGAAACCAGGTCAATATACAGTGAATGAAACACTTAAAGGCTATAGAGGTCTAAGCCGTACCGAACAATCGCCCATTCAAAGAACTATATATTTAAACGTCGGACATCTGTTTGGAATAACGCTATGCGTTTTTGTGTGTGCTATGTGTTATTTGTTAAAGCGATCAATTATTTAATCGGACGTTTCAATATTTTCGGACTGGGCTGGATACGCTGCTGCGTGTGGTTACGAGGTTGTTGGGTTCCAACGACCGAACAATTGGTCGACTAATTTAATTGTTTAGGTAGCTATCGTACAGCGGTGCTGTGGGTCATTTCAGGTAGCCTCTATAATTTGACCTCGTAATCGTTCAGTTGCTACTGGATTCTGTTTGACTGCGACTTTTGCCACCGCTCTGCGAATGTAATAAGCACTAAGTTTTGTCAAGAGCTTTTTCATTGTTCCAACCGGGAAGCGATGATAATAATCGGCGAATTGGAGATTTCTAATGAAGGCTTTTATTTGTTTATGAGTGCCCCAAATTAGATAATTCCAGAAGACGAATGGGATACTCCTGTTAACTTTCTTCTCTCACTTCTTTGTTGCTTTTTTGCTGGGTCTAATGGATTTCTCTTATCTTTCGGAGGCATTTGGTTTGGAGCATTCGAGTGCGTTTGCGTCTTTCCAACCCATACATGAGCACCGAGCTAACACGTGGGTTACAGATCTTCGTTTTCGGTGACACCGATTTTTTTATTTCTCTATTTTATTGTGTTCAATTTGTTTGAGGAAACTGGTGATGTGAAAAAATTTAAC
Source organism: Lamellibrachia columna (assembly GCA_963662155.1). Classification (NCBI taxonomy): domain Eukaryota; kingdom Metazoa; phylum Annelida; class Polychaeta; order Sabellida; family Siboglinidae; genus Lamellibrachia; species Lamellibrachia columna. The sequence goes on along the minus strand of OY759265.1, from coordinate 49,098,013 downwards.
ACTAGGCTTGGACTCTTGGATTCTAGATCACTCGCTGAATTTTGAAGGTGCCGATGACAAGCATTGAACACGGCATACAACGGCAATATCGGTCTTCCGAGGTCGGACTTTTAAGATTTAAGAAAACACCTGGGGGGAAAACACTCGACTTAAAGATATGTTCTCCAGGTTTGAGCGAAACATTACAACGCCAAAAACATGTTATAGATTTGTAGATGTTAACCAACCGCTACACAATCGTCAGAGTGCAATACAATATAATAATACTAATTATTATATTATTGTAAACACCGGGCTAAGCAGAGCATCTGAACCATACGATTGGGTAGTCGCAAAGAGGGTTACAATAACTAGTTGAATCAGTACACCGAAAGGCTAATCAAGGACGAAAAGATGGATTTTTAATTGAAGCCGAAATATCATTACATATCTTGCATACACTAACGGGCAACGAGTTCCATAGCGTTGGTGCGTGCAATTAAGAAAGCCCTATAGTTACAACGCTATGGATTGTCAGCAACCACGGAAAACGACTCACCAAGGACGATGACGGGCGTTGAGACACTGGATGACGACGATGTCTGCGCCCCTGGCTGGGCAATTGCCTTAGTGCCGTTGTTCGTCGAACTGGTCGTGATGATAGGAGCCGCTGTAATTGGCAATGTCGTCGTTTTTTCTGCACCCGCTGTAATTGGCAATGTCGTCGTTTTTTCTGCACCCGCTGTAATTGGCAATGTCGTCGTTTTTTCTGCACCCGCTGTAATTGGCAATGTCGTCGTTTCTTCTGCAGCCGTCGTTTCTTCTGCAGCCGTCGTTGGTGGCGGCGTGTTGTCGCATGTTATGTCTACAGTTCCAGATGTCGCTGTAATGATACGTTCATTTGCGGTGATTAAGTATGAAGAGAGAGATATACACACATGTGCACATTTAATTATAATCCAGCAAGTGTATGTATGTGTGTTTATATGTATTCTATTGCCCTAAAATCATCGGGAGACCCAAGCTCGGCAGCGCACCAAAACAAACGGGGTTAAGCAGTTCATAATCGATAAGCAGTTGTAAACAGTTGGATTGGTACACTGGGGAGCTATGCAGGATAAGCTTTAAACAGGTGGATTTTTAGTTTACGGCGAAATGTTTTTGTATTTCCTACAGACACAGGGAGTGAGTTCCACAGAGTTGGTGCAGCAACTGAAAAAAAGCTTTAATTCCGACATTTGCCATAACACTTGGAAAAAAGTAGATTAGAATTATATGATCGAAGCTGTCTGGGCTGTCTTGTAAGAGTGAGCAGCGAATGTAGATATGCTGGTTGCTTGGATGAAAGTGCTTGATAGGTAATTGTATAGATCATAAAAACAATGCGATATCAGACAGAAAACCAATCAATGCAATGATTTAAGAATTCGGCGTCACATATCTGTCTGTCTGTCTGTCCATCTATTTATCCATCCATCCATCCATCCATACATATATATATATATATATATATATATATATATATATATATATATATATATATATATATATATATACTGCTAAAATAATTTTAACTGCATTAGTTAGTAGTCGCCTTGACTATTGTAATTCACTACTAAATAACATTGTTAAACTTGGTTAAACTCCAACGAGTACAAAATTATATGCCACGTGTGATACTCGGGGCGCCTCGGGTTTCACCATCACTACCACTACTTAGACAGTTACACTGGTTTCCCGTTACGAATTAATTTTAAGCTGTCCACTCTTACATATTGTGCTCTGTCTACACAACAGCCACCCTACTTGGCTAGTCTCCAACATTTTTTTAATATCCATAGGCAGCTCAGATCATCAATTTCACAACAACTTATTGTGCCTAAAACAAAACTTAACTTGAGCAAATGTTCTTTCTTTGTCGCCTAGAGTATGGAATGAACTCCCCATCACTTTGAAAACATCTGAAACTATAGCTATCTTCCGGAAAAAAACAAGACATATTTATTCCAAATTGCATTTCCACCATAAATCATCGGTTGCCCCTCGTTCTGATAATGACTTTTACACGTCCCCGTTCACGGTTAGTCTATGCTTAATGACTCTGTTTTGTTGCGCCTCTGAGCTCAGGTTCCTGAGGATATAGGCGCCATAGAAGTTAATTATTATTTATTATTGGCACTGAGTGAGAGAAACGAGACCGGTTAACTACCCTTGCCAAAAAGTTTTGCACACGTTAAAGTTTCAAGATGTCCTTGAAAGCAATATTATGATAAAGGGAATTGCAATAGTCAAGTCTACTGCTAAAAAGATATGTTGCAATAGTCTTGGCGACAGCAAAAAACATATATAATCGCGTACAATTGTTGACAACGTCATATATCTTTTCTTCGATTGTCCTTATATTACGTAAGCTAACACAATGGTAGGCGTCGCCAGATCTTACTTTAACGGCCAGTGTTACGTCGCAATTTCGAGAGATATCGACTTGCAACTCCATGTACCAAGGCATAGATGGATATTTCTGTGATAATTTTGTTTAATATTGTTATCGTGACAGTCATTTACGAACTACAAAGTTATCCCGTCCGGAGGATTGGTATGGCACGATATCTAATGCTTTTACCTTTGATTTTGAGCGAGAAGGTGCTTCCACCTGGCGGCGAGGATGGCTGCACTCCCTGAAACGTCAGCTTCATGTTGCCCTCGTGAGAAGCGACGATGGTCAGTGCCTGCGAGGTGCCGTTTTCGAAGCACTGGCTGGCCAGCTCTGTTAGATTGGTCAGTGCGAATGCGGTCACACACACGTCGTCGAGTTCTGTCGCGTCGACCTGCTCTGCGGTGAGCGTGATTTGGAAAGTGCTGCTTCCGAGGCTCGTTCTCTTCACTATCGTGCACTGGCAGTAGCTGTTGGTAGCGCTCGTGTTCGTCAGACGGATGTAGGCACTCAGTGCGTTGGCAGTTTGGCCCGAACACATGTTTACTTCACGTACTGTGCAACATAAACGTTTCTGATCATCGAACCCAAACAAAACAGAAACGGAGAGTTTCTGATTCTAAATGAGAAAACACGAACGACGTTAATCTAATTGTTTTTTTTTTATAAGATTCGCCTACATTATTAAACTTTCTTACACGCTGTAATTATAAGTGGTCGCAATTACGAGAATTAATGGAAGGGATCCACCACTACGTAACAGATTCTAGCGTTGTGGGGCTGGTTCCACGGGTCCCTAAAAGAAGTCTGTTCTCATTCTCACCTGCCGTGACGGGCGAGGACATCCAGAGGAAGCACGAGAAGGCGGTTAGCGTCAACCAGTCGGCCATGTTTGAACTACCTGCGAAGAGGGTAAGAATGGGAATGAATCGTGCAGCTTCATGCGTAGGCTGAGCGGTTCCCGTGTGCTGTTCTACGCACTGCATACACAGTTATAACTCATACGCGTAGGAAGGTTTTGAATATGGGGGGGGACGAAGATGGTTTGTGCGAGCACAGTGAGGCCCAACATATACTTATTCACCAAAATAATTGGGGGCCGGCCCCCATGCCCCCGGTTCCGACGCCTATCTAAGTATTTTGGTATTTTAATGTTACGTTTGCTATTATTTTACTATTTTTAATTGTTCACTGAGCAATACCTCATGGTAATAAGACGTACACTTGTCTTAGTAATAACACTTCATTATGCCCTTGTATTAGTATAAAACTGGTTTATATTGAACTAACGTATGGTCAGATTGACGCTGGACCAAATATGTTCGTTGTGGCAAGATTGTCTTGGCGAGTTATTGTATCACAATATAATATTATATACGTTTATGCTAACAAACTATACTATAAAACATCATTTATCATTTGAAAATGCGCCTCTGGAAGTACATTACCTTTACTATTTCGTTCCTTAGTAAAACATGAACCAATATTGCCCTGCAAGTCCCATAAGTGCAACAAGTTATTTATGCACACATTTTCACACCTACCTGTGAGTTGTCAGCGTGGCTAATGCGGCAGATGTGCGGAAGGCGTCAGTCTAAATGCAGGAGTTTCTTATTTCATCGCAATAATCCAATCTCATTGTCCGCGCACTGTGGTACTCGCGCCTCACTTTAAAGTTCTTTGCCGTTATTAATCACTGCCGCACAAAGCGTGTTTGACGAGATATGAGGTTAAGGAACTTCATTGTTGACTGAGTGGACTTCTACAAAGGTCGATTCACACAACACAGCAACGGCCATTGATGTGAACAAATAGTGCTTAGGTCGTACAATCATCCTCAAGCCACTACAATGCTGATCAATTAAGGACGAAGAGTTGCCAACAACAGCAGGTGAATGTGGTTGTTTCATAGCGTTCACGTTGTGTATTCCGTGTGTTTGTGACCTCAGCGGACGTCGGTATAACACAAATGTGACTCAACAAGTTTTGGAATGTTTCAAGAAGTCGTAGTGTGCATGTTTTATTGTCACTCAAGAGTTAGTCCGATTTGGTCAGTTGCTGGAGGCTACAAATTAACGCGCGCGGAAACATTGTCCTGTCTCCACGAAAATGGTTCCTTCCAAGAGGTGCTCAAAACATTCCTCTCCCAGGGGTGAGGGTGATGATGAGCACCATTGGCTGATCTCCAAAGCGGCAGATCGAAGGAACGGGTCGGTCTATGTAAAAAAAACACGTCAGCTTCGGGGAAAAAAAGATCATACAGCATATATACATATCAATCTTCTTCCTCCTCGTTCCCAGCACTGGCTCTTTCTATTAACTGACTTGTCTGTGTATTTGTTGTGGTTACCACAAAATGATGGTCTTATGAGGTATTATTCAACTAATCAGTTTTTTAAGAACATTACGCCAAGCAGACCTGTCTATGCTGGCACTGACGGTGGACATTGCTAGGATACACGTTGTACTCAGTGGTTCTTTCGCGTCCCCAAATAACGAGACAGAACCGACAATAACGTGATCGTCTGAATCATATGAGTCGTTTGAGTTAACTTCTGCCCGACTTCTACCCGTCGCGACTGAAGATGGTGTCAGCAGTAGGCCAACGTACTGTGTCAATCACGTATAAGTTCTCAGTATAATGGTGTATTGCTTTTAAGAAAAAAAATATTAAATATAAAAAATTATTTTAGTAATTGAACTATGGCTGAATGCTTCCCAGAGAAGTTGAGTTGGTGTTGGAATAAACAGGTCTGCTGGGGGTTAAGGGTAAAGCCCTTTGATTGACCCCAAGAAGTAGATACCACGCTTTTATAAAATCAAACCCTTTTAACCAACCTGCTTCTACTGATGTATCAGGAATATGAAATCTGATTTGTTTACAGGGTTGTTCTTTTCTGCGAAATCATGTTTTCACGGTTTACTGGCAAATCCTTTAAAAAGGGTTTAGTCAATTTGTATAGTGAAGCTGTAGTAATAATTACGGAAACGTAATATCTCATTTCACATTCTGTTTGTATGACAAACAATCAACGTGCGGGTGTTCTACCCTGTGAAAGAATAAGGGTAAATCAACATGCGGGTGTTCTACCCTGTGAAAGAATAAGGATAACACACAATATCGGAAACTTGAATATTATTAGTCCACTGTTGGTGTTGGACATCGAGTTGTTTCGCTCTTCGTTTGTCTCATTTCCAGGAGACTGGCAATAACTGCTATAACAACTATAATCACAAATCACCAAAGACATGCATATTATTATCTTATGTAAGAAAGTCGGTGACTATTTATGGCAACCCTCGGTATGTCTGAACTTTGTCTAACTTATTCATATTATTTTTTTAATCCCAGATAAATATGATACACGCCATAGTCACTGGTTGTTGTTTTATTGGTGAACACATATACGACTGCTAGAACAGTGGCAATACACTCTCAGATTAAACACGGTCATCTGATCTAATTCAAATACTTAGCTCACAAAGAAATTGCCTATATCTAAAGATTAAACACGGTCATCTGACCTAATTCAAATACGTAGCTCACGAAGAAATTGTCTATCTCTAAAGAATGGCATGGTCCTTTGTGAATTTTGTGAATTGCCCTTTGTGAGAAATCGCTGCACGAGGTCAAATAATGAATATAGCCAATTGAACCTTTTAGTAACATGGTCAACTAATGACCAGAGCCACTTGAACCCACGTCTATATAAACCTAGTAGCCAATCAGGCGGCTAATGGACAAAGGACTCGTATAAATGGTTCGTAGAAGCCAATACTGTTGATGTTGCCTTATGTGAACAAAATAAATAAAATAAAAACATGTCAGGTCAACCGACCCCCATCCCCGTGGTCAAATAGTAACTCTATCTTGCGGCATGCCTCCTTTGTACAAAAAGGTCCACTTGTCCAGAAACACGCCCCGAAGGAGTCTGTGTCTGACGCTCGCGAACATCATGATTCATGAGGAATGTCTTAAAAACTACACATTCTTTTGCAACTACGTCCTATCAACGAGTGACAGATTGAGGTGAATCTAACGAATGGTTGGCACGGAGAAACACAATATGCGGTTGAAAGAGGGTGACGGACCAACTTGATGTCATTGCCAATAACTGTCCAACCATATAATCGTTATCGGCATCCTGCGTACTTAGGGCTGGTTATTGGGCCATACCCCCTTGGGTTTAAATGTGTTCATTTAACCCGTATGTAACCTGTTGCTCCGCTACATGGTAGCATGTTGAACTAATGGGTGATCCCGGCATACACGTTCACAAATTGATTCACGCTCTCCTGGTGGTAGCGACACGAATTGCTGCCACTGCCCAGCGGAATCGTGCGGAACTACCCGAAATGGCGGGACTGTCGTGCTAGTACAGCCGTGGAGAGTTCTGACTTTGAGCTGCTCGTAACTCCGTTTTCGCGTCGTTTCGCAAGATTCTGTTCAGTTTCAATGAATCGTCGTCACTGAGACTAAATTCCCGAACAAAGTTGTTGGAAGCCCCCTGTTTGTGTGTGCTTCGTCCAGCATGATCGACGACTTTCCCTTCTTTGCCGACGACACCGTAGAACAATGTACAAAAGTACACAGTTATACAATATAAAGCGCATATCGATTTGAAATTGTTAATATAGTTACTTCATATCCGTAATTAATAGTGAGGTCACCATGAAATAATAAATTAATGAATGTTGCTAGAGACTGTTGCTAGTCGCTCCGAAAGATCAAGACAAGCGGCAGACACAAAACACAAACTATCTGCTCAAGGGCAGGGGTATCATAGGCACCTGCCTACTCGTTGTCGCCAGTTTAGGCGAGATCTGGACCCGGCCCAACCCACTAAATCATGAATAACGTTGGAAGGAACAACGAAATCACTGTCAGAAAGTCAAAACAATACTTATGTGTATTGACATTAACCGTGACCGTTACCTCGTCGAGAGGTCGGGGGACTGCGTGACATGAATGCATATATAACATTTATTTTGCGCGTTGTCGATAGCCGACTTCGTCGTCACCATTAATTCCCTTTGCGTTGGTTCTTCTGTCTTCCCTTCCTCCAAATATATCAGAAATATATAATCAAAGTTTAAGCAAATGTTGCTTACACAACAATAGGGTAACGTGGGGGGAATGAGACACGGTAAAACATAATAGCCGTGAACACGCACACACACACACACATCCCTCATCCCCTACCCCCCTACTCCCTACTGTCTACCCCTACCCCCTCCCTCCCCTGTGTGGAAATGAGACGCGGTAGAACATGATAACTGTGAACTAGGCCTCCCACACGCACACGTTCACGCTGACGCACACACGCACACGCGCACACACATCCCTCCCCTCCTACCCCCTTCCCCCTCCCTCCCCCGCCCATGCATATATACATACACACGTACGTAAGCACATACATATATATCATGTACACGCATATGCGTACAAACATTATGCATGCGTGCATACGTAATGCATGAACGCGCGCACTCCGCGCACACCGCACACACCGCGCACACCGTGCACGCCGCGCACGCCGCGCACGCCGCGCACGCCGCGCACGCCGCGCACACCGCGCACGCCGCGCCCACCGCGCACTACGCGCCCACCGCACACACCGCACACACCGCACACACCGCGCACACCGCACACACCGCGCACTACGCGCCCACCGCGCACACCGCACACACCGCACACACCGCACACACCGCGCACTACGCGCCCACCGCGCACACCGCGCACACCGCGCACACCGCGCACACCGCACACACCGCGCACACCGCACACACCGCGCACACCGCACACACCGCGCACTACGCGCCCACCGCGCACACCGCGCACACCGCACACACCGCACACACCGCACACACCGCGCACTACGCGCCCACCGCGCACACCGCGCACACCGCGCACTACGCGCCCACCGCGCACACCGCACACACCGCACACACCGCGCACTACGCGCCCACCGCGCACACCGCGCACACCGCACACACCGCGCACACCGCACACACCGCACACACACCGCGCACTACGCGCCCACCGCGCACACCGCGCACACCGCGCACACCGCGCACTACGCGCCCACCGCGCACACCGCACACACCGCACACACCGCACACACCGCGCACTACGCGCCCACCGCGCACACCGCGCACACCGCACACACCGCGCACACCGCACACACCGCACACACCGCACACACCGCGCACACCGCGCGCACACCGCACACGCCGCACACACCGCGCACGCCGCGCACACCGCGCACGCCGCGCACACCGCACACACCGCGCACACCGCACACACCGCGCACACCGCACACACCGCACACACCGCACACACCGCGCACACCGCGCGCACACCGCACACGCCGCACACACCGCGCACGCCGCGCACACCGCGCACGCCGCGCACACCGCACACACCGCGCACACCGCACACACCGCGCACACCGCACACACCGCGCACACCGCACACACCGCGCACACCGCACACACCGCGCACACCGCGCACACCGCGCACACCGCGCACACCGCACACACCGCGCACACCGCACACACCGCGCACACCGCGCACACCGCGCACACCGCACACACCGCGCACACCTCACACACCGCGCACACCGCGCACACCGCGCACACCGCGCACACCGCGCACACCGCACACACCGCACTCACCGCGCACACCGCGCACACCGCGCACACCGCGCACACCGCGCACACCGCGCACACCTCGCACACCGCGCACACCGCGCACACCGCGCACACCGCGCACACCGCGCACACCGCGCACACCGCACACACCGCGCACTACGCGCCCACCGCGCACACCGCGCACACCGCGCACACCGCGCACACCGCGCACACCGCGCACACCGCGCACACCGCGCACACCGTGCACACCGCGCACACCGCGCACACCGCGCACACCGCGCACACCGCGCACACCGCACACACCGCGCACACCGCACACACCGCGCACACCTCACACACCGCACACACCGCACACACCGCGCACACCGCACACACCGCACACACCGCGCGCACACCGCACACACCGCGCACAACGCGCACAGCGCACACACCGCACACACCGCGCACACCGCGCACACCGCGCACACCGCACACACCGCGCACACCGCGCACACCGCGCACACCGCGCACACCGCACACCCCGCGCACACCGCACACACCGCACACACCGCACACACCGCGCGCACACCGCACACACCGCGCACACCGCGCACACCGCGCACACCGCACACACCGCACACACCGCGCACACCGCGCACACCGCGCACACCGCGCACACCGCGCACACCGCACACCCCGCGCACACCGCACACACCGCACACACCGCACACACCGCGCACACCGCGCACAACGCGCACAGCGCACACACCGCACACACCGCACACCGCGCGCACACCGCACACACCGCGCACACCGCGCACACCGCGCACACCGCGCACACCGCGCACACCGCACACACCGCGCACACCGCACACACCGCACACACCGCACACACCGAGCACACCGCGCACACCGCGCACACCGCGCACACCGCACACACCGCGCACACACCGCAAACAACTTTGTGTCATCTGCAAATATATATATAAAGGAAGTCCACCATATATATATATATATATATATATATATATATATATATATATATATATATATATATATATATATATATATATATATATATATATATATATATATATAAATGACTTGGACGATAGTATAACAAGCATAGTACTGAAATTTGCAGATGACACATATATATATATATATATATTTATAAGGGGTTTTGGGGTGCTGCCTAGTGGTAGTCCCGATGTGTTCTAGGCAGTCGCGTCCCAACAGGACGGCTCAGGAGCTTCGGTCCACTTGCAGCGCCCAACTCGTGCGTTTACTTCCTAGAAGTCATGTGGGCACCATGGCGGGTAAACCCTGGTAAACGACCTCGACTGGCCGACTAAACAACGCACGGGGAGCTGACTGGGGACTACCAGTCAGTAAGGGACGCTTTCCCTTTTGTGCCTGAAGACTACTCGGTGGTTCTGTCGAAAATGACAGCAAGGCGAGGAGCAAAGTCAGTGGCAGACGGTAAAGGACGGCACTGAAGGCGCGTATAGCAGTCCCCGACCAGCCACAAACTTCCTATAGCAACGGAAGGAAAATAGAGTCTATCGTACTGAGCAGCAGCGGTACGATTAGTGGATGAGCCAACGGTAGACTTATGTATACTCTAGTCTCACGCATAGTCTAGGGCATTGTGGAAACCCCATACATGGCTTGGACACTGCGCTAGAGAAGGCAACGGGAAACCACTCTAGTACAACATCCCAAGACAACAACCATGGTAGCAAAGAAAGGAGAAATCGATATAGGGCTGGAAAATGAGACCCCCAGGATGGAAGGCTCTAATTTAGATACTGGGGAAGGGCGAACTACTGCTGCAAGTACATGCAGCAAAAATGAAGCCGGTGCTAAAACCGCAAGGAGGGACATTGGCCGATGACGCTACAACGGAAAGAACAGTGGTTAGCCATAGAAATCTGAGAGAAGTGATGAGAATTGGGACCTGGAATGTGAGGAGCATGAACCAGGGAAAACTGGACATTGTGAAAAGAGAGATGGAAAGGACTGGTGTACATATGATGGGGTGAGCGAAATGAAGTGGACGGGGATGGGACACTTCAAGACGGATGACTACGAGGTGTACTACTGTGGACAAGATACTCGGAGGCGGAATGGGGTAGCTTTCATTTGGACGGACGAACTGAAGCGATGTGTACTGGGCTTCAACACAATCAGTGACAGGGTAATAACGATACGATTACAATGCAAACCAGTAAATATGACTGTGATCCAAATATATGCGCAAACATCAACGGCAGAAGATGAAGAGATAGAACATTTCTATGAGATGGTGCAGAAAGTGGTGGATGAAACACCAAAAGGGGATGTGCTGCACGTGATTGGGGACTGGAATGCTAAAGTAGGTGACGAAGAGACAACCGGCACAACCGGGAGATTCGGATTAGGAGAACGAAATGAACGAGGAGATCGGCTTGTGGAATTCTGCAACCTGAATGGCTTTGTGATCATGAACACGTTTTTAAAGTTACATGCAAGGAGGCTGTATACTTGGAGATCGCCGGATAAAGTCACCAGGAATCAAATTGATTACATAATGTGTACAATGAGATGGAGAAGTTCGGTAAGGAGGGTAACAACTCTGCCTGGAGCCAACTGCGGAACCGACCATAACTTGCTCATAGCAGACGTTAAGATCAAACTCAAACGGATCACAAGGACAAAACAACCGACGAAATATGATGTGGAAAACATCGGAGATGAGTATACTGTGGAAGTAAAGCACAGGTTCAGTGGACTTCAACTGGTGGACAGAGAACCTGACGAACTATGGAATGACATTAAAGAAATAATAAAAGACACAGCAGACAAAAAGGTCCCAAAAGCCAAGAGGAAGAAAGTCACAAAATGGCTATCCGATGAAGCAATGAAAATCGCAGATGAACGAAGAAAAGCGAGAAATAAAGGAAACGATGAAAAATATAGAATATTGAATGCGGCTTTCCAGAGGAGAGCAAGGAAGGACAAAGAAATGAGCATACAAGAGAAATGCAGACAAATAGAAGAAAGTAACAGGATGGGGGGGAACAAGAGATCTCTTCAAGGAAATTAGACACATCACAGGGTCCCTCAATGCATGTGGAGCCATAAAATCGAGCCCTGGAAAGGTAGTCACAGAAGACAAAGAGGTAAAAGAAAGATGGCAGCAGTATACGGAAGGACTATACAGAAGAGATCCTAGCGTAAATGAACCTTCATTGAGACTGTATATGAGGACGAACCAGAAGTGTTGGAGTCAGAGATAAAGGACGCACTACGACACATATCAAATAGGAAAGCAGCTGGAATTGATGACATCCCGATATAACTACTAAAAGCAGGAGAGGAAGCGGTAAAAGTCTTGACCAACATGTGCAACTGTGTATGGAAGAAGAAGGAATGGCCATCAGATTGGACAAAATCAGTGTATGTCCCGATCTACAAGAAAGGAGACAAGAAGGAATGTGGAAATTATCGCACAATTGCCTTGATCTCACACGCAAGCAAGGTACTCTTGAGAGTACTACAAAAAAGGTTGGAGGTGTTCCTGATACCAGAACTTCCGATCGAGCAAGCTGGTTTCAGAAGAGGAAGAGGAACGAGGGACCACATTGCAAATCTGAGATGGATGATGGAAAGAGCCAGAGAACATCAGCGAGACCTGTATATGTGCTTCATAGACTACAAGAAGGCTTTCGACTGTGTAGACCATGAGAGAATGTGGATCATCCTGAAGGACATGGGGGTACCTATACATTTAGTAGTGCTACTGAGAAACCTGTATGCAAACCAGAAAGCGACAGTCAGAACAGAGTTCGGAGAGACGGAACAGTTCGATATCGGGAAAGGTGTGAGACAGGGCTGCATCCTGTCTCCTTTGCTATTCAACATATACGCAGAGAATATAATGAGAGATGTCTTGGACAAATGGGAGGGCGGGGTCGGCATAGGAGGAAGGGTGATAACGAATCTGAGATACGCAGACGACACAACTCTAATCGCAGGAACAAAGGAGGACCTGACAGAAATCATGGAAAGAGTAAGGAAAACAAGCGAGAAAGCAGGCCTATATCTGAATGTTTTAAAGACGAAGGTCATGACTACTGGAGATATTGGAGAGGTGGCAGTGGACGGATAAACCGTGGAGGTGGTAACGAAATTTGTATTTCTAGGAGCATTGATCACCAAAGATGGACTATGCGACAAAGAGATACGCAGAAGAATTGCAATGGGCAAAGCCGCAATGGGAGGATTAACAACAGTATGGAAAGACAGAGGGATTACGCTTCAGACTAAAGTGAAACTGGTGAAGGCCTTGGTATTCCCAATTGTATTGTATGGATCGGAGACTTGGACGATGAGAAAAACCGAGAGGAAGAAAATTGACGCATTTGAGCTGTGGTGCTGGAGACGAGTGATGAGAGTGTCATGGATGGAGAGAAAAGCAAACGTATGGGTGCTCGAAAACGTCAAACCAAAATGGACACTGGAATCAAGGGTGATAAAGGCGGCATTAAGCTATTTTGGACATGTGGTGAGAAAAGAACGTGGAATGGAGAATGATGTGATGCTTGGGGGAATGAGAGGGAAAAGAAGGCGAGGGAGACCAAGAACAAAATGGCTAGACACTATCAAAGACGTAAAGGGCCCCTCTATTAACATTATGAGAAGGGACGCCAGAGAGCGAGTGGAATGGAGAGGAGCTACCGCGGCTGTCGCCAGGGGTCGGACACGACTCGACGGCACAAGGTGACAAGGTGATATATATATAAAGGAAGTCCACCATATGGTATTTCATTAACTTTTCTAATAATGTAATGTTAAACTCACTGCTCTGTAATTAATTTATTTCTCGAACACTTTTTAAATAATGGTCTGATGTTTGCTTGTTTCCATTCAACAGGAACCACTCACTCTTTTAATGACAAGTTGAACACTCTTGCAACTGGTGTATTAATTTGTTCTGCTATTTCCATTAGTAGTCTGAGCGGAATTTCATCCAATCCAGGTGATTGATTATCCTTCATTAGCTTTACTGTTTTAGCTGCTGCCATTAAAAAACCTAGTGATATTATATTTCCAGCACTGTCTTCTATTGGTCCAACCTTGTCTCGTACGTTTCGTTTAAGTGTTTCTTTCTAGACCGGTTTCCTTGTTTTTGTTAAACAAATTGTGTCAATGATACGCTCAATTTAATATTTTAGAATGTTCCAACACTCAATTGCTGTCTTATTCCTCAGCATGTTATTCCAATCTAGCTTTGCTAAGTATTTCCTCATATCTTTATATTTACTTTGTGGTTCTCCTGTATTTTTTATTTTTACTGTCTGAAATTGGCGTGGTCCAGTGACCATTGTGCAATCAATTAGCGGTGTCACGTATTGAACAAAATCCCGCTGCAATGGGTTAGACCACCCGGTCGTCTTCACTTCCCGACCAGGACCCGGACATCGATGCCATCGTCACCAGGCTAGTTGTTACAGTCGACCGCGCCTGGGAAACTTCACATATCTACCTAACTATAATATGGAATATCAATGGTATGGTAAAGTGTATTAACACGAATAATAAACTTAATGTATGCGTTGAAAGAAATCATGCCTCTAACATACACAAAAAGGTACTTTAACTGAAAATTGTAACAACTAGCCCCGATCTCAATAATTAGCTAATTACGATGTAATCCGGGCATTTGGCTATTTAATAAAATAAGAGGTTTATATTAGTTTATACGATACAATTCGAATTAATTAAGTTTGATTATATTGACACAACTTTCAGACTGAAAAGTTAAATCAGGCAAACAAACCATACTTTCTTCTCGGCGAATTCACGAAGGCGAGCGATAGGCGAATAAGCTAGACTAGAGGGGGAGAAGTTTGGTGACGAATCCAAGTCGCGGCCATCGGAGGATGTCGATTGCATAGGCATGTCCTTCATAGGCATGTCCTTCACAGCCTCGACACCAGGTGTGTGATGCACATCGGAGTCTCCTTCTGATACGACAGCAGTTAGGAAATATTTTTCATTCACTATATTTACTTCCTCACTCTCTATTTAATAGGTTCATGGGACGTATAATGAATTAATTCATGCCTTCACACGAGGTATTAAGTAGAATTGTCGAAGCTGGACATTTTATTGCAGACTAGCCATTCCGACTTTGGTCCACCGGCATTGTGCAAAATCGGAATTATGCCATTATCTCAATCGTACAAATTCCTTTATGTCGACGTTATTTTACAGTAAGGAACTTTAGGTTGTAACTGTTCCTGTTACTGGCAACCATGTGATATAAACCATGTGATATAAACCATGTGATATAAATATGACGCAATATTCTGACCGACGACGACCGAACAACGAAATACACAAGCCATTCCGACTTCGGCCCATCGGAATTATACCATTATCTCAATCGCGCGTAGTAGCAAATTCCCTTAGGTCATCTTAATTTTTACAGGGATGTGCGTTTTAATAGCTCCATTTGGTGCATACGACTCACTATCGGTCCATGCCGCAGTTCTGACTACCACAGACAGGGCGTCGGTTTTACATGTTTATAACTTTTCACACTAAAACACATATTCCATCGTTTAAATATCACTACGCTAATTGGTGAATGAAAACAACGGTGGGTAGACATACCGACGGGCTGATTGTTTGTTAACAGAAAACAATTGGCGGTAATATTAAGTTCATGCAAATGCAACAGTTTGAATGGTTACCGTTTGGGGTAAAACGCAGAACAAGTAAGGACGCGTACTGCACAGGGGTTTATGCCCCACGGCGTTACGGGAATACGTGAAACTATAGTATAATGATTAACTGTAGTTATTCACACGCGGTAGCATATTAAATCGATCCTGACCATTGTCATAATGACAAACAGTGGTATAATGTAGACTTATGCATACATTACTGGTTAATAGTAATGCATGCAGCACGCAGATAGAGTAAGGTGGGGCATTGCGTCCAGGTTTGAGTCTATCACTTTCTTGTACAGTGAAATTCAATCGGATATATCTACTAGTGTGGTGTTTATACAACCACACATGTTGTTGTTTATACAACCATACATGTTGTTTATACAAACCACACATGTTGTTGTTTATACAACCACACATGCTGTTGTTTATACAACCACACATGTTGTTTATACAACCACATATGTTATTGTTTATACAACCACACATGTTGTTGTTTATACAACCACACATGTTGTTGTTGCTGTGTATACTGTTTGTATAAAAAGGGGCGTTTTGCTTCACAAAACGGCTCTTTTGACTACTCTCACAAATGGTCTCATGGCTATCGATTTTGTTTAATGCCATGCAACGCAAACACTACGAAAACAACAACAATATTTGTGGCTATATAAACTGCGTAATGGCAGACATGTTCGATTCAACTTCTCCGCGAAAGTGAGAGATACATTAAAGCCTGGGCGTTATGAACTCTTATGACCCGACATAGATCCAGATTCAACGCCATGGTACGTGGTCCCCCGGCCTCAACCCAATGCACACGAGCAATTTACCTATCAGTTATGCATATTTCTTCAATTAGCGTTATGTTACTTGGTACTATTAATTAATTGCGCATAATTTTGCTTAAATTGTTAAGTCGTATTATTACAATGCGATATTGTACACGCAAACGCCTCCGCCTGTTCGGTACTTTGTCCATTGCTTGAATATATGTCTGCCTTACCATTCGTTTCCCGTCTATCCCCCATCTTCATATCTACTCTTTCCTTGATTACTTCCCCAGTTACTCCCACCAACCGCCGTCTCTTGTCTCCCCCGAACTGTCCTGCTTCCAACGTCCGACCCCTTGATTCAACCCTATTAAACCTCCTTCAACTAATTCAATTTTCTCTGTAATATTTTTCGTCATCAATTGGCCGTGTCCCTGTTCTTCTACGTCATTTCCTAATTATTATCATAATTAATTGTGTCCCTCTTCATCAACCTCACTGCCTAATTGTGTCCCTTTCAATTAACCTGATTGCCTAATTGTGTCTCTGTCCACCAACCTCACTGCCTAATTGTGTCCCTTTAAATCAACCTCATTGCCTAATTGTGCCACTGTCCGTCAACCTCATTGCCTGTGCGTGTACTTAATAAAACAAATATTACAGAAGCTCGTGTACATTGGCGAGAGACCGTATTATCTGCTCAAGGGCAGGGGTATCATAGGCACCTGCCTACTCGTTGTCGCCAGTTTAGGCGAGATCTGGACCCGGCCCAACCCACTAAATCATGAATAACGTTGGAAGGAACAACGAAATAACTGTCAGAAAGAAAAAACAATACTTATGTGTATTGACAATAACCGTGACCGTTACCTCGTTGACAGGCTGGGGGACTGCGTGACATGAATGCATATATAACATTTATTTTCGCGTTGTGGATAGCCAACTTCGTCGTGACTGTTAATTGTCTTTTCGTTCGGTTCTTCTGTCTTCCCTTCCTCCAAATATATCAGAAATATATAATCAAAGTTTAAGCAAATGTTGCTTACACAACAATAGGGTAATGTGGGGGGAATGAGACAGGGTAAAACACAATAGCCGTGAACACGCACATACACACATCCCTCATCCCCTACCCCCCTACTCCCTACTCTCTACCCCTACCCCCTCCCTCCCCTGCCCATACATACATACGCATATACATACACACGTACGTACACACATACGTATATCATGCATACGCATATGCGTACAAACATAATGTGTGCATACGTAATGGATGAATGCACACACACCACACACACCACATACACTACACACACCACACACACCGCGCACACCTCAACCAGCCACCCCACAAATGTACCCCCGTACCCAGCACACGCACGCATACCACAAACGCACGCACACGTTTACAATAGCATAGGCCTAGAGCTGTACCTACATTATAAAAATTAAGGTAATGTATACAACTATGCAACGACAAATCCTAGAGCCATTTTTACTTGCATGTACTTAATTATTAGTTGACACATTATAATATTATGAATATTGTTTCATTGTGGTTTCAAGTGTAAAAGTTCAGAAGCAGAGATCGAGCGATGACTACCGAGATTATTAACGTTAGCGATGACTACAAGATTATTAACGTTAATCGTTCTCTTTTCTCAAAGAAACTGCTGGTCATAAAATGTTTATTTAATTCTTACACTTACACTTGCACTTAAGGTTTAATGGAATTTTATTTAATTCCTGTTTCCAAAGGTTATCCAATCTTGCCTTAGAGGCATTAGTTGTTGTGACAGTTACAACACGGTTTGGTCATTTGTTCCAGTGAATAACCACTCTTTAGCTAAAAATTCCGCCTAACTTGTAGCCTTGATCTTGTTTTGGAGAGTTTTAACGAGTTTCCCCAAAGTGAGCTGGTTTCTGCTAGCTGGAAATACTGTCCATATTGTATATGTTCCTTCCCTGTCAGTAGTTTATAACATTCCATCAAGTCTCCTCTCAGGCGCCTCTGCCTCAGCGAATACAGATTTAGTCTTTCAAATCACTCTTCATAAGTGAAATATGAATTCAAAATAAAACTGTCTCAGCCTGCCCCCATAGTACCCTATGATGTGTATGTACACTCATCTGTCCAATCGTGGCGTTATTTTTCGCAGATTTTCATCGAGTTGAACTTGAGCAGTCGTTTACGACTGGCAGCCGTCGACTTGCTGTACGCGTTTAACTAGTAACGTCTGTTACGTCATTCGCGTGCACTCACGTGTATACAGTTTCACTCTGAATCCGCCTGGTGTCGCCTCTGGGTTACGCAGGACCTACACATCGCGTTTACGTCCAGTCCGTTTATTTTCTTCCGATTCGTATTAGAGCAAATCCTTCAAGTTTTAAGAATATAATATTCTCGCAACCTATGGTGCATTCGGGCCAGTTTTTTTTTTAGAAATATGTTTCCATTTCCCTATGTGGAATATTTTACTTCTCCTGACGTAGATGTCAGGTTGAAACCACAAGTTGTATCTGTACATATTTTTAGGCATCCCAGCTAACACTTAGGGTAGGGTGACGATAAAATGACTATATTTTATTATTTTATGGTGCCTATGCCGTCGTAGGAATGTAGTGTGGTTATAGTGTATGCAATACTAAAACATTAGTGACGGTTGACAACACTAACAGTATGCGTGTGTTAATTAAATGCATTGTCCAGAGGGGGCGTCTTACCCAATGCCTGGGGACAAGACGGCCCCCTCCTATGGGATAAGGAGCCCCCGGGGGCGTCTTACCCCACAACAACAACAGTCCTTCTCCATTGTGTGAAATATTAATATTGAAATGAAACAAACTATTGCTAAATGTAAAAAAATCCATCATGTTTTTTATTTTATCCAAACAGGCAACAAATATGCATCATTTAGTCACTGTCGGACTAGCTGTTAGTACAGATAAAACAACGCACCGTGGGCATGCAGTCATTGTAGGCCTACAGTCGACACGGTACGCACACCTCCCGAGGTCTACAGTTCATGAAAGGCTCGCATATGACACGCGACCAATATTTCTCCTCACAGCTGGTGCCGACGCGCCTTCTCTTTGGCTTTTTCCATTGGCTTCTTCACTGCGTCTTTGGTTCCGTTCTGTGTCTCCTCGTCTAGCGCCAGTTGCTCCCCTTTAGCTGTTCCTTCCCCTTTAGCTACTCCTTCCCCCTTGATGACTCACCATCAACGAGTTCAACTTGTGTGATGAATTCCAGTTTATTAGGAAACAACAAGAACTTAACTTAATGCATGTAGTTTCTACTGTGAGACACGTTGATAACCGAGGATAATGCGTATATGAACTTATTAATTAAGTAACACATTGCACTCCGAATTGTCACTAGCCATACGAGCAGTTTTCACTACGTAATCACGAGTATAAATTTACAAAATCATGTTGGGAAAGACGCCCCAGAGGGCGCCTTGCCCCGTAATCTAAGGGGCGTCTTGCCCCCAGTAGACATGATGTAGACATATCTTAATGCTAATTAGCGCCTGATTGGCTCGATGATGGCTGTCATTGGCTCAACTGACATTGGCTTGCCATGAACAAAACATGATTGGGGCAATGACGGCTGTCAATCAAAGGCCTAATCAAGTTTTGTTAGCTGGGGCCAGCAAAGGACCAATGATATTTTCGTTGACTTCTGGCCTGGTCTGGTGTGCAAATTCTCATTGAGCCAATGAACAACAACCAACGATGGGCAAGTGAAAAAGGCGCGTTTGAACTTCCTTGGCCCAATGAAGTTTTGCTAGCTGGGTTCTCGGAACCGCTTCAGAACGAAAATGGTTAAAACCACATTCATAATATATATTTCACATACTTAACATATTTTTTTATGATCACACTGATAATGTGTTTGTACGTCACAAGGGAATTAGAATGCCTGAAGAAATTAAGATGCACTGCATGACAACGATACAATGCTTATTTCCAATCAAATATATCATAACTAGGACCGTCACTCCTATCCATGACCATAGCTCGCAGCCATCAATTTCGCCCCTTCCCAATATATAGCTTCCGACGCCTATGTTAAATATGTTTAGGGTTATCTAGATGTTTAACAATATTTGCCATCCAAACCAAAGACCCAGATGGCAAGTTGGCAAGGAAGCCATTGGCTTATCGAGAGTCCAACAATGTTCATCTACGTGTAACCCGCCCTCCTGAGATATGTGTCAATCTTGTTTTAAACATATTCACGCTGGTAGCAGTTATACAACCCGTAGACAATTTGTTCCATTCATTCAATGCCTTGAGGTGTCTAATCCTCCGAGCTGTTGGTCAGCATGTAACACCCCATTGTTATCAATACAAGTTTCAAGGACCCGCCTTTGTTTAGTGGCTTAGACACGTTTCCAATGTGTCCTCGAAGTATACTTTATTAACCTTTGATTTATTTTGTTGAGCAACCACACACAATACGCAATAACTAAATCCTTTCACCCACTTCACAAAAAAAAATTATCGTTTAATCCCAAGCTATTAAAAATGTCCAGTCGCCTATTCAAAGATCATATCATCAGTATCAGTCTGGAGCCAAACGAAGAATTGGCTATCTGCACTAATCAGCGTTTCATAGACAACTTACGTGGCATTAAAAAATATATTAGTACTCAGCCAGGGGCGTCCGCAAGAATTGTTTCAGGGAGGGGTAAGAAAGAAGAATATATATATATATATATATATATATATATATATATATTCTATTTAGTCATATCCCATTACAATAATTTGAATTAAAAAGATATCAAAAGAATGATCAGACACTATACTTCAAAAGAAAAATAAACACGAATAGTCGGGACTTCACATTCACTACTAGCCAATCCTAATAACGGTCGTTACGCACAAGGACACCAACCGTAACGACAGTTACCATGGTTTTGCTAGTCTTGTATCCTGTCAGTGCTTTGTGAAATGTCAATATCTTGATTCTGAGTTAATGATCACGCATAGCTTAGTTTTGTAGCTTAGTTTGTAAATTACTGCTACCACTCGGATAGATGAATTTGGACATGGACGAATAAACTGTTGCACGCGTATACGGTTTGTTCCGTGTTCTAAAGCCCGTTGTGGCGACCCACGGTATAACTCAGTACACCTCGCAACTGTACGTCAGACGTTTCATCACATATGTTTGAATTTGTAATCGAAGAGGGCCATTTAATATTCTAAGGTTCTTCTCCTTGTCCATTACGAACCCCTTATGAGTCATCTACCTGATGTGCATTCCAGGGAAGAATAATACAGCACTGAATGCATATACATGTTGGACTTTCGTTATCCTTCGAAGGTTGCGACCAGTACTGCCATTTGTTCCCAGTAATTCTTAATGATTCCCATTATGCCTTAAACACAAATCATAGTGAATTACAACAGCTATTGTCAGGCTTGTAAACCAGTGTGAGAGACAACCGCCTTAAGCTGCAGCCCAGAGTAAAGACGGTAATTCTCTGTGAAAAGCAGAGTATCAACCTGAGAAGCTCCAGCTACGATGTCACCCATCTCGAGAATCACAACGATGTGTTTTTGGAGACGCATTTGGCGACACGAAACAATAAAGAGCCGTAGGCCTCGAATATAATGCAGCACAAAAGTATTGCTATTATCTTGGAGCAAATACAGCAGAAGACCAGGTCCAAAGTTTTTTTTAATTACCATCAAAGAGTGAAAAGTTCAGCTTTGCCCTGAAAGATAAACAACTGAAAATGGTGAGGAATACTTGGAGTTCCCCTGGAGTCGCATGCACAGCCATCGCCGTAAAGGTCGAGTAGATTGGTTTGGACTTCCGAAAGACGCACGACGAAGCATAGGATGGTTCTTTGTGTTTGGCAGGGAAGACGAATGGCGTGCAGTGGTCCATCTTTTGTAAGGTCTCTATCACAAGCGGCCATGCAGTGGTCCATCTCTTGTAAGGTCCCAGTCAAAAGCGACCATGCAGTACATAAGACTTTTCCATGATAATTTCCCCTCACGAGAGGCTGCCGCTGTTATAAGGTCATTGTACACTTTCAAAAGGGGTAGCATTCTAAAAAGGTGGACTACTATGTGCGTGCCTGCGTGTATCCTGCAGAAAAACTGCCATCTGGTGTATTTTCTGGTAAACTTGGCACCCCTTTTTCAGAATCTGGATCCGCCATAAATTGTGACCGTAATATCGTTGAAAAACTTCAATCAATAACTCCAGGTACTTATTAGCGCCTATAGTCCAAACACACCAATCTAGGAATTGTGATTTTGTAAAGATAATAGTTGAATGGAACCAACTCAGTGAGCGATTGGAGCAATGGGTGACTTCAACCAACATACCTTATGCGCACTCACCCTCCGTCGTAGACTGTAGCCAATGTTGGGAACGTGCCAGAATTTTAGACATCTCTTACCCTTATTCATGAAGATATGAATGGAAAACATAACAATTTCGATGACTGGTGCAAAGGTACCATTGTACAAAATTACCAAAGAATGGTGATCTCACTAACTGTAGCAACTGAACGAACGAACCATCTTTTGAGAGCATGTTTTTTTAACTACGACATTTTCAGAAATCATCCCGGAACTCTCCGATTTCTTGTCTCTGCATCTCTTTAACCTTTACTGCTATGTCCTCCAAGCTGATATATGTTGTTTCGTCATCATTTTCCTAGATACCATTTTGGGTGATGCAATTAAATGCCTTCTGTAATATGATTGCCACGAAAAACAATACACTCCAGATGGCAAATGGACAACATAGCATTTAGTTTTCTCGAGCAACATTGTTACGTATTTGTGTAACCCACCCTGATGAGATATCTCTCAGTTTTGTTTTAAACATATTCAGAGTGCTAGCATTTAAACAGTTAGTAGATACGTTGCTCCATTCATGTATTCTTCTCTGTGAAAACTAAACTTGTATCCAAACAACGCCGTTCTTTTTTCTGTAGGCCTGCATACGATACACATTCTACCCCTATAGAACCTTTCTCTTTAGCCACTTCCAATACAGTTCTGTTTCAAAATAAGTTACTTCACGTCCACGGTATTTTCTGATGTTCTCTTCGCCCACGAGCCGGTAGTTAACATCAGTTTATTAATAACATGAATATATTATAGCTACAATAATATGTACTGTATATAATAGCAATGAATTATAACAGAGAATGTCAACCAGGGGAAATAATGGATGAATTTCGACTTTCGGCCGTAAAATATATTCCTCCCCATCTACACACACAAAAGCGGAAATATATGTTATAAATAATTTTCCCCATGCACACACGTTGGTGCAGCTAATTATGATATTATATGATATATATATATATATATATATATATATATATATATATATATATGTAGCAGGGTGACGCCATGTTAATCGATAGGCGTCACCACCAGCTAATTAGTATTTTGAACAGCTGACGTACCAGCCTCGTCCTGGGGTAACGCGAAAGCCGATTTCGACAGCCACCTAGCTCAGTTGGAGCAAGTGCTGCATTTTTGATGTGTATGACTATCAACTGATAGAAGACCCACCGAGACGACCTACCACAAATGGTGCCAGAGGTGGGATTTGATAACGCGACGAGACCACGAAGACGAGGCGAGGTGGCGGAGACGTAGAGTCGAGTAAGGAGCCTGGACCCTGATGACAACCTCGAGCGACATCCTGACGTCCTCGACATCCGGTCTGACGTTTGACCGAGAGTAAGGCGACTTCCGGTCCGGCCCTGTTCGAGTGAGGACCGTAGACACTGATGACGACCCGGAGCGACTCAAGAGTGACATTTCCGGTTTAACACTATTCGGCCGCGACGATGACTAGCCCCGACACGCGACGATCGAGCCACGTGACGTGCCGTGACGCTAAGTGACTTAGATCCTGACTGCATTGAAAACGATTGAATTTTGAATTGATACCCGTTCACTGTATAATTAGGAACTGTATTGTGTATCCTGTCTGTGTAGCTATAGCAGCATTATAGAGATAGCCAGTATCAGAATTTTTTTTAGAGGGACTTTTTGACATTTGCGTGTTAGTTAGGCATGTTTTCTGAGTAAGATGTATCTGTAGTTGTGAGGGTGCAGAGTAGTCCTGTAGATACGAATGTTATTCATGGGTATAACGGGTATATAACTTTTGTTCCGTACTGGGAATTTGGTATACATCTGGGTTAATACTTAGTAGGGCAGTCGCAGCTAGCAAGCAGACATGAGTATTGACGGGGCCACTGGATTTGTGCCACCCGACACGGTTCAGGGTGACTTGCAGGACCAACTGGTCACACTGCGAGAGGAGCTGTTACAGCTGCGGCTTGCAACCAATGACCGTCCACGCGTTGCGTACGTACCGCGCGAGCGGAAGGTGAAACCTTTCAGTGGACGTGGTGAGGTGACAGTGCAGGATTTTCTTGCAGATGTCGAGAGTCTATTTAGGGCACGAGCGATGTCTGATGAGGAGCAGTGTGACTTCATGACGTCACACCTCGAAGGTGATGCCAGACAGGAGATCCGGTTCCGGCCTGTGGAGGAGGTGCGTACCGCGACGTGTATCAGGCGGATTCTGCTGGAAGTGTTTGGCGAGAAGAGGTCGGTATCGCAGTTGCAGGAACTCTTCTATCTTCGTAAACAGGCTGACGGGGAGGGGATCCGTAGTTTTGCAGGTGCTCTGCAGCAACTGATGGAAGCGCTTTTGCGCAAGGACGGACATGCCGTCAACCAGCCTGACCGTGTGATCGCCGAACACTTCGCAGAGGGCCTGAAAGACCGCGTACTACGACGCGAGGTGAAGCAACAGCACCGGCTGCGACCGCAGATGAGCTTCGTGGAACTGAGGGAAGAGGCTATTCAATGGTCCGAGGAGGAAGAGAGGCCGCCGCAATCCAGTCGACGACAGACTGCTGGTGCATTTGAGCTGGTCGCCGACGCAGGGGAAGCAGGTAACGTTACAGATCTGCAACGAGTGCTCTCAGAGTTAGAGAAACAGCAGCACGTCATCGAGGCGCTGACTGAGCGTGTGGAGAGGATGGAAGGTGTTGCGACAGGTAGGACGGGTGGACGACGGTCCAACACTCCACAGAGGCCCTGGTCGGACCAGCGACCCGCATCTGCGCCGCAGAACTTGCAGACACGACGGCCATTTCAGGAGCGACGCGCATTTCAGGGACCCTCGATGCAGTACACACCAGACGGGCAGCCAATTTGTTACCGTTGTGGTGGAGTTGGCCACCTGGGCAGGCAGTGTCGCAATGAGGCGAGCACTGGACCACGCCGGCCCCAGACGGAGGCTTGTCCACCGGGTGTGCAGACGACGGCCCCTACGGCACACAGACGAGAGCACCCAGACAATGTTAGAGAGAACACACATCCTTTAAACTGACGCCGCTCGTTACCAAGAGTCGGGTAGACGAGCTAGTGCGTACAGGCTCACACGCTACCGCGCCAACTGACGCGACCGTTGGTACTTGCCCTACGGCAACTGTCTTGATGGGAGGTGTGGAGGTCAATTGCTTACTTGACACAGGTTCCCAAGTAAGTACTATCACTGAGTCTTTCTTTCGTAAGTACATTGCTCGAAACGACCGAGAGCTGGCGTCTTGCAGTTGGTTGAAGCTCACCGCTGCAAACGGTTTAGATATACCGTATGTTGGGTACGTCGAGTTGGACGTGACGACCATGGGTCAGACCATACCTGGCAGAGGTATCCTGGTTGTCTGCGATTCCCCTGATACAGATCAGTGCGCGCATCAGAAGAGGTGTCCTGGCATTCTGGGAATGAATGTCATGGGAGAGCTTGACCTTGCTCTATGGAAACGATCCCTGAACACAGGTAGTTACAGAGCAGAGTCGGTGATGGCGTCGGTCATAGACGCGAAGCAACGGGACCGGAGAGGATTTACTCGTGTGGCAGGGTGGAGCGCAGTGCGAATCCCAGCGCAGTCTTGTGCCACGTTGATGGTTTCCGGTTTGCAGAGACAGGCTGATGCGACATGGGTCGTTGTAGAACCCATTGTGGGGGCACTTCCGGTGGAGGTGTCATTGTGTAGTACTTTAACTAGAGTACACCAGGGTGCTGCACCTGTGCAGGTAGTCAACACCAGCAGAGAAGACGTGTGGCTGAAGCCGAGGATGCGAATAGGTATCTATCAGACCATCGCGCACGTCAGTGAAGAGGACAGAATATGTTTTGAGCGAGTCAGAGTGTCTGAGGAGTACGTGAGCAGGACTGAGGACCGACCGCCAGGTGTAGTCGACACGCGTGAGGTACTAACCAGTACACTCGATGTCGGGCCACACGTCACCGCGGAGCAGGTTGCTCAACTGAGAGATCTCATCTCGCGGAACGAACGAGCATTCGCCCGAGATGATGACGACCTTGGCTATACAGACTTAGCCACGCACACGATAAGGACCACGACTGAGGTACCCGTACGACAACCTTTCAGAAGGATTCCGCCTACACAGTATCAAGAGGTGAAAGAGCACATCAAGGATCTTCTGAACAGAGGTGTTATCAGAGAGAGCCATTCGGCATGGGCTTCGCCGATCGTCCTGGTCAGGAAGAAAGACGATTCGCTGCGCATGTGCGTGGACTATCGGCTGCTCAATGCGAAGACCCACCGAGACGCATTTCCGCTGCCGCGCATTGACGAGAGTTTTGACGCCATGAGCGGCGTAAACTGGTTTACCACATTGGATCTGGCTTCAGGATACCACCAGATCGCGATGTCGGAGGACGACCGAGAGAAGACGGCCTTCACCACACCTATGGGGCTGTACGAATTCAACCGTATGCCGTTCGGGCTCTGTAACAGTCCCGCGACCTTCCAGAGGTTGATGCAGAGGTGCTTTGGAGATCTGTGTTACCAGACGGTACTCTGTTACCTTGATGACGTTATCATCTTCTCCAAGACGTTCGACAGCCACCTAGCTCAGTTGGAGCAAGTGCTACAGCGACTGCAGAGGATTGGACTGAAGCTGAAGACAAGCAAGTGTCACTTCTTACAGCGGGAGGTGCTATACCTAGGACACCATGTGTCGGCCGACGGCATTGCCACAGATCCGGCAAAGATCGATGCTGTGAAAGACTGGGCCGTGCCGAACACAGTGAAACAGCTTCGCTCCTTTGTAGGATTCGCGTCCTACTACCGTAAGTATGTGCAAGGGTTCAGTATGATTGCAGCGCCGCTACACGATCTAGTGACCAGTGTCAACAAGGAAATGAAGGAGAAGGGACGGTTGAGAGGAGCCTTCAAGGACAGTTGGAGTCCAGAGTGTGACGGAGCTTTCAAGGTTTTGAAGAACGCGCTCTGCTCAGCTCCAGTTCTCGGGTATGCCCAGTACCAACGACCATTCATAGTGGAGACGGACGCCAGCCACCTGGGTCTCGGCGCTGTCCTGTCTCAAGAACAGGAAGGACGTCGTGTCGTCATCGCGTACGCGAGTCGCAGGTTGCGACCACCCGAACGCCAGTATAGCTCGATGAAGCTAGAGATGCTAGCACTTAAGTGGGCGGTCACCACGAAGTTCCGTGCCGACCTTTACGGCGGAGAGTTCGTCATCTACACTGACAACAACCCGTTGAAGTACCTGAAGACCGCCAAGTTGGGAGCCATCGAGCAACGATGGGCAGCTGAGCTGGCCCCATTCAACTTCACGATCGAATATCGAGCTGGACGTTCAAACGGAAACGCAGATGCCTTGAGTCGACAGCAACTCGACTACGAGCCCGGGGCAACCGACTTCGACGAGGAAGACGACGTGCAGCAGATATGCGCAACATATGCATCGTGCACGCTACTCCCGCGAGAACTACGCCAACAGATAGAGAAGAATGACAGAGTACGACAAGAATTCCAGGTTGAAGTAAAGGAGATAGAGGTACAGTCAACCCAGTCACCTGCCTTCCCAGCGTTGTCACCTGAAGAACTTGCAGAGTTGCAGAGGAAAGACCCAGACATCAGCAGTATCCTGATGTACTGGAGGGTCGGCGAGAAGCCGAAGAAGTGTGCACAGAAGGGTGTGACACAACTGCTGAGACAGTGGCACAAGATGAGGGAAGAGAATGGGGTTTTGTACCGCAAGGTGAGAGATCCACAGGGTGGAGAGGTTAAGCAGCTAGTTCTACCGAGTGTGCTGAAGCACCGACTTCTAGAAGCGGTGCACGACAAGATGGGTCACCAGGGTGGTGATAGGACGAGCAGCCTGGCGTGGCACCGTTGTTACTGGCCAGGTATGCACAGAGAGATTGATGACTACGTGAAGAACTGTGCGAGGTGCACACTAGCGAAGATGCCGCGGCAGAAGACACGCGCGCCGATGGGACACCTTCTAGCATCGCGTCCCTTAGAGGTCTTGGCGGTGGATTACACACAGTTGGAGAAGGCAGCAGATGGACGTGAGAGTGTTCTGGTACTGACAGACGTGTTCACCAAATTCGCTTGGGCTGTACCAGCACGTGACCAGAAGGCGAACACGACGGCGCGACTATTGGTGAGAGAGTGGTTTCAGCGTTACGGAGTTCCACAGAGGATCCATTCTGACAGAGGCCGGAATTTCGAGAGTGCGACTATTGGAGAGCTGTGCAAGCTGTACGGCATCGAGAAGTCAAGGACTACGGCATACCATCCAGAGGGGAACGGGCAGTGTGAAAGGTTTAACCGGACTTTACACGACTTGTTAAGGACCCTTCCGCCGGCACAGAAGCGAAGATGGACAGAGCATCTGCCCGAGCTTTGCAACGCCTACAATGCGACGCCACATGCGTCGACGGGATACTCGCCACACTACTTGTTGTTTGGGCGCGATCCCTGGCTGCCGATAGACGCATTCCTAGGGCAGGAGTTGAGGGAGGACGATTGTGACAGCTCGATCGACGGATGGCTTGCCACACATCAGAAGAGACTGCAAGACGCGTATTCTCACGCAAACGAACGACTCGGCGCTGCAGCAGAAAGTCGTAACCTGCTTCACGAGAGATTGAAGATGAGTGAGCCGCTGACACTTAGTTGCAGGGTTTACCAACGCAACAGACTACCAGGACGCAACAAAATGCAGGATGCATGGAGCCCGGAGGTGTACAAGGTAGTACGGATACCCGCGGAGCCTGGTGGACCTTACCACATCGAGAGGGCAGACGGGTTCGGCCGACCTCAGACAGTCTGCAGGAAGAACATCCAGCCAGCGGGTCCAGGAGCGATTGTTCCGACTCCAGTGGCAGTCACTCCAGAGGTCAAAGACGACGAACGCTCTGATGAGAGCTCTGACGAAGAGGAGGAGGAGGAGGATTACCTTGTCGCGATCGTTCCAGTGGTTCTTCCGACGATAGCTCCAGCTTCAGTGGTCCAGCCGATTGCTGAGGAGGTTTTGACGGGAGAGGAGATTCACGATGAGCCTACCGTGATACCGGTATCGATACCAGTACCCGCACCTAGGAGATCGGGCAGGATGCGGAAGAAGGTGGTACGCTTCGAAGAAGTCGACACGCAAGTACCTACACCGGCCCCGCGGCGATGCAACGTCATTCCTGAACCGTGTGTGGGGGACCAATTGACCCCCATCATGACTAGTTTGTTTGTAGCGATGGCTCGCAGTGGTGTGGTCTTTTCGGGAAGCATTAACCGGGACGGTTAAGAGTTAGTTGGGGAGGACCCAGGAGGAATTTTTAGAGGGACTTTTGATACGCAGGAATTTGGGAGAACCCTAGAGTTCCAGCGGGATGTTCTTTTTTTTATATAGTAACCGGGACGGTTAAGATTTTGTTGGGGAGGATGTAGCAGGGTGACGCCATGTTAATCGATAGGCGTCACCACCAGCTAATTAGTATTTTGAACAGCTGACGTACCAGCCTCGTCCTGGGGTAACGCGAAAGCCGATTTCGACAGCCACCTAGCTCAGTTGGAGCAAGTGCTGCATTTTTGATGTGTATGACTATCAACTGATAGACGACCCACCGAGACGACCTACCACATATATATATATATATATATATATATATATATATATATATATATATATATATATATATATATATATATATATATATATATATATATATATATATACGTACACACGATCTATAACCAAGAACGCCCTTGCTTCCAAATACGCACATGCGCAGATGTATCAATTTACATAACTAATTAAAATAAATAAAAAGTGAATAGTAATAAAGTTACATAAGTTTAAAGTAAATAACAAAAATGGCATCAATATATTTCCAGCATAACATGCACACACATTTAAAGAGAACATATCCAGTTTTAAAAGAATATTCTGAAGCTGCATCTCGAAGCTGTTATGGCACTATGTGGCAAGCATGGCAATAGGTAGATTGTTCCAGAGGCGCTGAGCTGCGTACAAGGAAATGTTGTCGCCTTGAGTACATGTAAGCGCCGGGGGGGGGGGGGAGGGGGAGCGGAAAGAGAAACACAGAGACAGCTAGTGTCAATATTTGTAAGCACGACGCCGGTACTGCCTGCACCTAGCAGCGCTGTTCAAACTGAGTAACTTGGCCCTACACAAAACACAAATAGCCCATCTAGGATCTCGACAAGTCAATCATAGTAAC
Source organism: Lamellibrachia columna (assembly GCA_963662155.1). Lineage (NCBI taxonomy): Eukaryota > Metazoa > Annelida > Polychaeta > Sabellida > Siboglinidae > Lamellibrachia > Lamellibrachia columna. The sequence continues at coordinate 49,066,876 of OY759265.1, read as the reverse complement.
TCATTAATTTAACTTACTCCTATGAGGCGGCGCAACAGGTTACACTCGGAAAAATTAAGATTTCAGCCAGAGGGGTCATATGGCCCAATACCCCTAAGTAATCCACTGTCATATGTATTTTAGCAGCGGATTTCTAAATTTTAAAGTGGGGGAAGTAACCCTAATTTGTGCACTATTATATCGCATGATTAGTACCTTGAGTCACTCACTAGATGCCACTAGCAGAGGCATTCCCAGATTAACTACCTGGACGGGTTTTAGTGAATGACCACCGCAGTTTGTCCTGGACCGGAGACGTGTGCAGACGGTGATACTCTACATTAGACATGTTGGCCTTCTCGCGGATCAGCTTTACATTTCTACACCATGGTGAGTTAGTTTTGTCACATATATACATATATTTATATTTGCCTTTTAATGAAGTAGACTTGGTAAAACTGTAGTTTAGATTACGTGTTTGAATTTGCCATTGGGCCCTTCACCTACGGGCGTGGCAGTGTCGCAAGAAGCTCGCCTGTTGAATTCAATGTCGTTCGTGTATGCCTAGGCAGTGTCATACTGTGAAACTTAAATACTTCAATAAATACTTAAATAAATACTTAGTATGTAATCTGCATGAAACTAATTGTTTGTTGTGTTATATTGTTATGTTTTATCATATATGATTGGTGATTTGTGAAATTAAATTTAAAGTTATTTGTAACCTTGGTTTATGTGTTAAGTATGTCTAGCACTAAACAATGCGAACACGAGGTGCGGCTATTTTTGTTCAGTTAGTAATGTGGCTGTCGTTCAATTACAGTGTCACGGTGGGTCTGGTAAACACATGCATTCATCTGGCCGCTCCTATTCCGGTCACTGCAGAAAATGGTGGGAAGCATTGCGTAACGCATTAGACTACCTTGCTAACTCCATAGCTAATAGGCACTCACGTCAGCTGGATTTGTCGGTCACCTGTGCTCCATAAGCTTCGCGCCGAGACACTCCTAATTAAACACATATACAATGGTATCCATTAGTGAATACTTATCAGTTTGCAGACGTTATTTCAAAGAAGACATGTTTAATTTTTACATACGATGTAAGCTAGATATCTAGGTTATATGTATTAGCAGGACAGGGAGAACACCACTAATTTTTACTACCGTTCGTACTTTTAAGAACGGTAATGGGAGGGGTCTTAACCTAAGTCCCACCTGTTTTGGGGAGCGGCAACCTCCCACCAGTTTTGAGAGTACCATCTCCCACCATTCCAACCTCCCACCAATGTTGAGGTCAACCTACCACCATTTTTGAGGACCTAACACTCAATTATGGCTTCGTATGAGATAAGTTTAACTTATATGGTATATAAGTTGCATTGAGATACCTTGGGAGTAATTTTTGTATTTCACTTTGTCTCAGTTGCTGCATTAACTAAGCGAATAAATTGCCATGGCTTTGCTTGACTACATCCGGAAAAGTAAGGTCTGACATATATAGCTCGATTCAATGTTTGTGAAGACAATTGCATGACATATAATTTATCATGTTTATTATTGAATACGTTATATTAAGACACACATTAAGTATTTTGTTACCCGGGATCTTTCATCACAAACGGTTTACGCATCTATATATTGATACGTCTTTGCGACAATTTGTGCAGCCTGGTTTATTTTTGTAATGAGGTTGTCCAAACCAGACTGACGCTTCAATGCAGCCAACGTCAGGCCAAAATAGCAACGCATTTCGATTTATTTAAGTGGCGCGATCTGGCGGATAGTCTAGAAAATGCATTGCATATCATGCGTGAACGTACTGGTCTCTGGTTTCCCGTATTTGATCAACTAACTGTGGAACCAGGGTCTTTAAAAAGTGTTGTGGCCTATTTGGTTGTCCCCCCTTCTACATCCCCTAACTCCACTAAATCGCACTACATTTCTTCTCCCTCTCCTGCTGCCAAAGATTACCCCCAGCATCTTCAACCAAATGAAGGTGGTCATTAAATAGAAGAAAAAGATTACCATATCAGAAGATTATGTTACTGTGATGTGCAAATATTTACAGTTGCATTGCTGGATGACAACATAGGCACATGTCAATGACAGTATGATCCCTCGTGCATGAAGACATTGTTTTAGACACCTTTATGAAGGGGTTTATCTTGTATGTTGATACAACTCTTATGAAAATATACCATGGTATCCCATAGTATACCATGGTATATCATGGTATACCATGGTATATCATTGTATGCCATGGTATACCATGGTATATCATGGTATATCATTGTATACAATGGTATACCATGGTATATCAGGTATTTACTATGGTTTACCTGTTTCAAAACACAATGGCATACCATGTATTTACCATGGTATATTTTCATAAGGGTAGAACGCCAGACTCGGCTGAGGGAACCCGTGTTCAAATCCAATTGCTGCCGTATAAAAGCTTTGACAATTTTGTTGCACCACATTACCACAGTTCACTCAGCTGTAAATGAGTACCCAGGTACAGACAAGTGTGGAAATGTGAACGAATAATCTTCGCACAGTAATTGCAGCATTGCTGAATGCTTCCCAGAGAAGTTCAGAAGGTGTTGGAATGAACAGGTCAGCCAGGGGGTGAACTGTTAAGCAAGTTGAACATTCCCAAGGACTGGATACAGTGATTTAACAAGATTTAACAAGATTTGCCATCCAAGCCAAAGGCCCAGATGGCAAGTGGACAAGGAAGCCATTGGCTTATCGAGAGTCCAACAATGTTCACCTACTTATAACCCGCCCTCCTGATATATGTGTCAACCTTGTTTTTAAACATATTCAAGCTGCTAGCAGTTACACAATCTGTAGACAATTTGTTCCATTCATTTATTGTCCTCTGTGAGAACGAGTGCTTCCTGATGTCCAATCTACATTGATCCTTTACTAATTTTACCTCATGTCCTCTAGTTCTGCTATCCTTCTTGAGTGAGAAAAACATATTTCTATCAATAATTTCATACCCATTCAATATCTTAAAAACTTCAATCTGATCTCCTCTTAACCTCCTTGTCTCTAGAGTTGTTAAACCACATTCTTTCAGGCGTTCTTCATAACTAAGGTCTCTAAGTTCTGGAATCATTTTAGTTGCTCTCCTTTGTATGCGTTCAAGCGTATCTATATCCTTCTTACGATATGGTCTCCATGCTTGTATACAGTATTCTAAATGAGGTCTAACTATTGCTTTATAAAGAGGTATAATTAACTTTTTTCCCTTGTATGTTATGTTTCTTCTAATCAATCCAAGAATTTGATTACCCTTTGAAGCTGCAATACCACACTGCTCTGAAACTTTCATATCAGCGCTTATTGTAACTCCTAAGTCCTTTTCTTTTACAGTAGTACCCAGAACAGTATCTCCCATTTTATAGTTTACATTCAAGTTCCCATGTCCTGTATGTAGGCATTTACATTTCCCAAAATTGAACAGCATCTGCCATTTCTCAGACCATTTCACTAATCTGTCTAGATCGTTTTGTAAATGTTGTTTATCACCATCAGTATTAACCTTTCTAAACAGTTTTGTGTCATCCGCAAATTTCAGTACGTTACTTGTTATACTGTCGTCCAAGTCATTGATATAAATTAAGAATAATATAGGTCCTAGTACTGACCCTTGAGGTACCCCACTCAAAACCGATTTCCAATTTGAAACTTCTCCATCTACTACAACTCGTTGTCTTCTGTCAGTCAGCCATTGTTCTATCCAGTCAGTTATGCTATCCCCGATACCATGGGCTTTTAATTTAAGTAGCAATCTTTGATGTGGCACTTTGTCAAAAGCTTTCTGAAAATCTAAGTAGATAATATCTACTGGCGATCCCACGTCTATCCACTTAGTGATTTCTTCCAAAAAACATAACATATTTGTTAAGCATGACCTTGCTTTAAGGAATCCATGTTGAGATGAATTTAATAATTTATGCTTAACGAGGAAGTCCACCATATGGTCTTTAATTAACCTTTCTAATAATTTACAAATCACTGACGTTAAACTCACTGGTCTGTAATTCTCTGACTTATTTCTCGAACCCTTTTTAAATAATGGTATGATGTTTGCTTCTTTCCATTCAAACGGAACAACTCCCTCTTTTAATGACAAGTTGAATACTCTTGCAAGTGGTATACTGATTTGATCTACTGTTTCCATTAGTAATTTTGGAGGAATCCCATCCACTCCCGGTGATTTGTTATCCTTCATTGCCCTTATTTTCTTAGCTACCAATTCTGGAGTTACAACTAACGGTCCTAAATATTCAGATTTAGCCCCCTGAAATTTAGCATCAGCAACTGGTAATGAACTAATATCTTCCTTGGTAAACACTGAACTGAAGTAACCATTTAGGTCTTCCGCCATTAAAAACCCCTGTGATATTATATTTCCAGCACTGTCTTCTAGAGGTCCAACCTTGTCTTGTACGTTTTGTTTACTCCTGACATATGCATAAAAACTCTTGCTGTCATTTTTTATGTTACATGCCAGTTTTTGCTCATAGCTTCTTTTAGATTGTCTGATTTCAGTTGTAGCTGCATTAAGTGCCTCTTTGTATTTTGCATAGTCTTCTTCCTTTCTGGTACGCCTATAAACCCTCCACATAGTTTGTTTTAGCATTATTTTTCTAATAGCCTCTTTTGACAAATGTTTCTTTCTACACCGTTTTCCTTGTTTTCGGAAGGGAACAAATTTATCGATGATACTCTCAATTTCATATTTAAGAATGTTCCAGCATTCAATTGCGGTCTTATTCATCAGCATGTTATTCCAATCTAGCTGTGCTAAGTATTTTCTCATATCTTTGTAGTTACCTTTGTGGAAGTTTCTCTTGTACGTTTTCTTATTTTTACTTTCTGATTTTACATTGATGTCAAAATGTATTTGATTATGGTCACTATTACCCAATGGTTCAAATATTTTTACTTTGTCCACTAATTCTTTTTGTGATGACAAAACTATATCTAATACATTTTCTCCCCTGGTTGGTTCTAGTACGTGCTGAGTAAGAAAGCTATCCTGGATTAAACATAGAAATTGTTGATCCTCAATCCCTGTGCTCTCTAGAGAATTCCATTGTATGTGTCCATGGTTAAAATCTCCCATTATGATACATTCCCCTTTACTAACTTCCTTTATAGCGTTTTTTATTTTTGTGTTGTCCTCTTCGTTTATGTTTGGACTTCGGTAAACTAATCCAATAGTTAATTTTGAATTTCCTGAAACAATTTTGCACCAAACAGCTTCATCGCAATCTGCTTCCCTTTCTAGTTTTATTTCATAAGCCTGAATAGATTCTTTAACATATAAAATAACTCCCCCGCCCCTTCTTCCTATTCGATCTTTCCTAAACATTACGTATCCTGTCAGTCCTAATTCAGCATCTGTAATATCTATGTTGGCCCATGATTCAGTTATACCAATTATGTGAGGGTCAATATCTTCTACCATAATGTTTAATTCGTTTTTCTTATTTACTATGCTCCTTGCATTTAAACATACGCATATATAACCTTTTTCAGAGATGTTTTTCGGATGATTTGATATTGGTTTATCTGTGCTAGTGGCCTCTTGTTCTGCTTGAGACACCTCTAGGTAACCCCCCTGCACTTCTAGTTTAAAGAATGTTTACTTCCAAAAACATTTGTCATTGTACCCAAGTCGCTATCTACTGCTGCTGAAAGTTTGTCCGCGAATACTGCCGCCCCCTTTCCACTTAAATGAAGCCCATCCTTCATGTACATATCTGCCCTCCCAACAAAACTTCCCCATAAATCCACAAATCCAACTTCCTCTTCCCTACACAGCCTCTGGACTAACATGTTAATTGCCATCCCCCGACAATTTCGATATTTGTGACCCCTCCTGCCCATTACAGGTAAAATCCCTGACAGTATTACCTGCTCAACCCGCGTCTGTTTTAGTGTTCTGACCAACTGCCTATATTTCCTAACTATGGCAGTTGTACCCTCCCTCTCTACGTTATTTGTCCCTACGTGTACTAAAACAGATCCACCCTTACCCGAGCCTACGATGTTTTTTACCCTCTCAGTTATCGCCTCTATTTTGGCTCCAGGCAAGCAGACCACCACATCATCTCCCTTGTTTAAGACTCTGTCGGTCTTCCTAACTATCGAATCCCCCACAAACACCCTCGCTCTCTTCCTCACCCCCTCTATCACTGCTGCAGAATAACTCTTCCTTTCGATCCCCTCCATCACATTCTGTCCTGACCCCTTCCCTCCTGTCTCCCCCACTTCCCACTCCTTTGCTCTTGTCTCTCCCACTCCCCTCTCCTTCACTCCGGTTGTTTTCCCTTCCGTCTCCCCCACTCCCTTCTCCTTCCCTCCTGTCTCCCCTACTCCCCTCTCCTTCCCTCCGGTTGTTTTCCCTCCCGTCTCCCCCACTCCCTTCTCCTTCCCTCCTGTCGCCGCTACTCCCCTCTCCTTCACTCCGGTTGTCTTCCCTCCCGTCTCCCCCACCCCCTTCTCCTTCCCTCCTGTCTCCCCTACTCCCATCTCCTTCACTCTGGTTGTCTTCCCTTCCGTTCCTTTCCTTCCCGTCTCCTTACGTCCTGTCTCCCTATGACCTGTCACCTTCCCTCCTCCCTATGACCTGTCACCTTCCCTCCTCTCAGCTTCCTTCCAGTGCTGTGTAAACATAAACATACCTTTACTTGAGGTCTTTTTACAGGTGCTGCAGCAGCCAGGAACAATTTTGATGGACCAAGAGTGAACAATATCAAGGGTCACTTCAATCGGATCGCTCTTGCCTATCCCCACTTTGTGTGTTGGTACAGGTTGGTGTCATAAGTAGACATAATCGCCTTGGAAGCAGGCCATTCATGGTCCTCTTGGAAATTAATTGGATTATCAGAGGAACAGACATTGCATAAACTGTAACGATGAATTGTGGAGGAGGGGAGAATGTCACATTAAATTGAGAAACTAACTTTTACATTTGTTCTAATAAATCAGTATTAGCGCTGAATGGTAATAGCTTTTGTTTTGGTAACCAGCTTGATTTGTTTAATGTTGTTATTTATTATATCACTGTACATCCTTCTTATTAAAGGATATGTTATTTTTATGAGCATGCTGTAGTCAAGAAGAGTACGTCATTTATATGAATACAACCAACTGGGAAAATGCATAGTGCTCAAACAGAGATACATATGATAGATTGATTCTGTAATTGTCCTTTGCAGAATATCAGAGTGTGGGTGTGCGAACTGTTTAATTGAAGCAGATCTACATATCTATGTAACTTTTCTGATGGATTTGATATATAAGGTGGTCCTCAATGCCAAGGTACTCAACACTGGCCAGGAGAACTGTAACAGGATGGTGGCTGCCACCTTCCAGTCCACTATCCAGTTGTGGAGCGTCATGGTCAACAATGATGGCAGCCTCGTCTCACGTGAGATAAGTCAGTCAGTGAGATAGGTGTGTCATGAGAAAAAGGCTCTGGAGAGAATTATGTCACTGTCATAAGCACCAGGTTTCTAAATGGTGCATCATAGTCACACAACACCATGTCTGTAGAGGGGTGCTAAAATTTAGCAAATGTTGTATTGAAATGTTTTTCTCATAAGCAATTTATACACTGTTTATGAAAATGTTGATCATATTCTTGGATTTATGAAACAACTTTTTTTTACCAAACTAACTGGGCTTTTCCTCTTTTTTTCCCTGCTGTACATGGGTTAGAGTCAGGTAAAATATTATCGAGTCATTCTTTCTGTTGTTTCTTTCCATATTTTTCTATCGGCCGCCCCCTCTCCATCTTTCATCCTCCCCCGATCTTCTCTTATCCCACCTCATGCAGTCCTTCGATCTTAGCTGTTCGCTTCCCCTTTTCTTGCATCCTTGGTGTTTTTCCACCTCTCCCTTCCTCTCTCTTTACTAGTTTGTCGTATCCATCCTTACCATGTGGCCTGCCTATATCACCTTGCTTCTCACCAATCTTCCTGTTCAGCTGTTCTGTTGCGTCCCATCTTTCCTCAGGTCGTTCATCCTTCTTTCGTCAACCCTTTTTGTTCTAGTTATTCGACGAACCCATAACCAAACTTGCAGCTGCTGTTGTTGTTCTGTCAACGCCACAGTTTCCAGATACAGGTACAGGCATGCTGGTGTAACGCAAGCTCTCCGGACTTTCCTTTTAAGCTTTTTCAAAATGTTTCTGTCCAACATGACTCCCTCTACCTTTCCCCGAGCATTCGCTCCCTGTTGTATCCGACATCGCATTTCTACCTCTGAATGCCCATCCTCATTAGCCATTCCTCCAAGGTACACAAAGCCATCCACTTGGTTGATTTCCTTACCATCCAAACTGATGTTCAAGTCATCTCTCTGATGTCCAACCCACATCACTTCTGTCTTCTCCCGGCTAATTTTCAGTCCGTGCTTCTTGAACACCCCCTGCCATTCCTCCAACACTTCCTCTAGTTCCTGTTTGTTGTCTGCTGTCATGGCCAGATCGTTTGCATACAACACCTACCTGAGAACATCCTTTATGCTGATCTTCTTGGTGATTAGTGCCTGCACCATGATAAACAGTAAAGGGTCACTTCCTTGCTTATAACAGATGTTAACTGGAAACACTTCCGACAACCTAGATCCAACCACAACTCTTCTTTTTATTCTCAGGAACATGACAGGTGTGGGTGTTGCACGCTATGACACAGAACTAGCAGTTAAATCTATCACGGTGGCTGTGCTCAGTAGGAAAGGCAAAGTCGGGGTGTGGCTTTCCATGGCACAGAACTGGCAGGTAATTCGCTCACGGTGGCTATACTCAGTAGGACAGCAAATTCGGGGTGTGGCATGCCATGACACAAAACTGGCTGGTAATTATCTCATGGTGGATGTACTCAGTAGGACAGGCAAGGTCGGGGTGTGGCATGCCATGACACAAAACTGGCAGGTAATTATCTCATGGTGGCTATACTCAGCAAGACAGGCAAGGTTTTGGTGTCGCATGCCATGACACAGAACTGGCAAGTAATCAGGTAAATAAAACGCAGTTTGCATGCTCTATTTTACAATAGAAAGTCAGAAAATATTAATAGCATACTGTGTTATTTCCGTCCAAGATAATTTGTTAGTTAAACTGTTCCTTTATTAACCATGATATAACCAGGATTGACGTAAACACTAGTACATGTAATGCTCTTTGTAGAATGCAGTATCATTCATTCAGCTTCTGCAGAGGAAATGTATAAAACCGTAGAAATGTGCAAAGACTGAACATATTTCTGTTCTGTTGTAGGTACAGAACATGGTTCCAGTGACAAGGTATGACACGGTTGGGTCATTATCTATTCCTGGGTGGTAACAACGGATTGATGTGCTACATAGGTAGGTGGTGTAAGACTTTGAAAAGGGCAGGCAAAAAGCGCGTTGCAGCTCTTGAGGTGCGATGCTATAGAAGATTGTTGGTTATTAGCTATATTGAAAAGAAATGACTATGTAAGTAAAATCGAAAACAATTGTTGACTATTGAGAACAGTGATGACAAGAAAGCTTCGGTACTTTGGCCACCTTACAAGGAAGAAGATGTTTGGTTTTTACAGGTATGGTGCTTGAGGATGCAGAAAGCCCGTTTGGTGGACGAGAAACTGAGGACAAGGCTGAATGGATCAGAATCCACCAAAGCTTCCCAGGCCCGGAGACAGTGGTGGTCAACAAGGACTCTCACCAAGGTCACACATTTAATATAAGCTGGTGTACTGACAGGACAGTAGTTGGTATAATGCTGGTATCGATATGAAAAAAGGCAGCCATAATTATTATCTTTATGATGACATAGAAAACAAAATAAAGCTTTTTTTAAATGTAATTCCCACCCCGGGGGCCCATATGGACGGTTCCCCATATGACCCTCCATGTTCGTCAGAAGGGGCTCCTGTGTCACCTTGTAGAGTTTTATCTAGATTGGCCCACAAATACGTCCGTGAATAGGACACAACTGACAGACAAACATAAACTTCTTTATAGATTAGATAGAGTAGACAGAATATATGTATGCAGATATTGAAAACTAAAGCTGATTGGATGTTGTTGTTTCTGCATCCTACCTAAGGATATGCAGAAGTCCCCGCTGCGTATAAAGGACATATACCATAGTAGGGAGCGTGTCACAACCCTCAGTGTCTATCTCACCCCCACAACAGGTGAGTCTCCCTGCTTGCTACATTTGTCTAGAATGTTAGAACTAAATGTTATAAATACCGACTAATTCAGAGAAACTGTACATAAGACTAACGTCTCATTTAGATGTATTGATTATATTTGTTACGCTAATGTGCAATTTGATCCTTTGAAGCAGGGCTGTTTTGGTATTGTACATTGCTTGACTGTTTTCAGCCCTGAGTGGGAAATGGATTGAGATAGCCTACTGGACAATTTCAGGAGCTGCGCAGATGATTCTGCAGCACTCAGAGCCAGTTGGACAGGGCCCACAGCTCTTCCAGACGTTCTCTGTGCACACCAGTCCCATCACTAAGGTGATGTTGTCATCGAAGCATCTCGTCTGTGGTAGGTCCAATTCTCAAGTATAGTTCTTTGGAAAATATTCATATATACCTAGAAAAGCTTTATTTCATGATGGTGACCATGTCACGTTTATGGGTTGATTTTTAGTAGGCCATCAATTACATATACTCTGGCATCCACAGTTATATAAATTATACAAGTAAAAGCTTGGTTTTCTTTTCAAGTAATCCAAATTGAGGCATTGATTATGATCATATTAGCTTTCGTTTGATACGACGCGGCTTATCAGTATCAGGTGCTTGAATAATGGAAAGTGAATCAATGTAGCTCACTGCTGTGTTTGCAGTGTGCTCTGAGTACAACCATGTACATACGTGGAACGTGACCTGATTCCTTGGCATGACCAGCACACAGCCCGTTTAGTGGCCTTGGCATCATTCAAGGTTATCTCTATAGAGATGGTGGAACCACACCTTCAGTATATCCACAGAAACAACTTTGGTAAGTCACATTAACAGGATCTAGAATTACAAGAATTAGATATTTCAGTAAATTAGATTATATATTAAGTTACGTAATAAAAAAAATTATTGGAAAACTGGGCACCCCTTTTTTCTGAGACTGGACCCGCCCGTTATGTGAAGAAGAATGTTGTTATTTAGGAAAAGAAATACAATTAACATTCGAGGAGCCACCTTAAAATTTGTATTTAATCAAGTTACTGAGCCAGCAAATTACATTGTTCACTGATGTTATAATAATTTACTATCAACTAACTGAAATTCACTGATACGCTTTCATCTGCAAAGACAGCTGAAAATCAACTTCGGTATTTGTACAATTTGCAGACATTATGTGTATAATGCAGTAGCAGAACAAAATCCAGGATATACTTCTGAAGAGATATTGTCTCATAAATAGTATATCTGGAATACTGTCCGTGGAGTTAATGATGAGATATTGTCCAGATAATATTGGTAGGTATACAATCAGAGAGATGCTAACTTATATGAACCGTACATTGTTAAACTTTTACTACGTATCTGTATTACTGTATTACTAGCAAAACAGTCCTTTCCGTGGTTGTTCGACTGGGGCAGCGAACATACTATGACTCGTGCAACTCTTCTGCGCACCGCCGCGTTCGGGGCATTGTTTTTGGAATTACATGCATCCTGGTTATATTGAGTACGATAAATTATTACTATTTTCTGAATTGTATCACCTGAAGAGGCATTTGTTTTAATTTTACAATGACACTAAACATTCAAACACTACCCCTCCCAGTCACTGTGGAAATACGTGCATATAACACTTTAATAACATTTCACCAATTTATAAATTGGAAGGTATATTTTATGTGCTAACTCCATTTTTACCTGGCAACTATTATAGCCTCTGTACTATCGTAATATTTGCATGTGTGTATGTATGTATTATTATTCAGGCAATGTTTCGTCCATATTTATATGGACGAACCAATATGGTACATAACTCCTTATTTCGGTATGTTATGCTTGGTTAGAGGTTTAACATGCAACTTGCTGCGTTCGATCAGAATCGTCCAGGCATGACGTATCTTTGTTGTACTCGGCAGTCAAAAGAACACAATGCCATGGTTGGACAACCTAAACTGACTTTGCCATGTACTGTCAGGGCGATCAAACATGACAGAACTAAAAACACGGGGAAGGAGTTGTAGACCGAACTGCCCCAGGTATATGGGTGGCTGTCTTGCCCCAGGGTGCACCAAGATGGCTTTTTGAGGTATTCGTACTGCTGCAAATGTTCATCCTCCCATGGTCGTCGGCATACTTCTTAAAATGTTCATCCTATCATTCCACCATTATTCAACATATGTGTAATATAGATGTAATGTTTTTGTCGAGTTAGAATTATATATATTTTTGGAATGGAACCTTTGGTTGATTAAGACAGAAAAGGAAGCATTTAACTAAACAGTTTTTTCTTAAACCTGTGTGTAACAAGATATTTGTAAATTTTGTTTTTTAACATATTCACATGGCCTGCATTAACAGAAATTGTAGAACATTCTTCCCTTTCATATATTGGCCTTTGGGAAGATAAAATGACGACGTCTGGGTAAATCATTCCAGACACGATGGGTCAGCTGTGAACTCCATCTCTCGTGAGTAGGACATCACCACGAAGAAGTGAGTTGGTTGTTGTGCATCCATCAGCTGAGATTTTCCCAGAAGCATATGGTAAGTGAGCAAGGAATATATATATTTAGATTTCATTAGTTTATTCTGTTCTGTGATCATGTGCTGGAGCTTCCTTAGCTAATTTAGGTGACAATTAATTAATTTGCTTTTGCTATAATTGATGAAACCATGAAAGAGACGTATAACGTTCCATCTATTCGTATTTTAGCGCCTTTGTTTTTAAAGACCTCTGTCCAGATTTACAGATTATGGGCGGTTTCATGTAAAGTCTCCCAATCCCGCTCAGCCTCAAAAATTGTATGGTAATTAAACTGAATTAATATCACACCATTAATTATTTCAGTACTATGCGGGAAAGTTCATTTTGGTAAACGTGTACCCTGTACGTGAAAACGCCGACATACTAATGTATTTATTATTACCTTTGTTAAATTTAATGGATGTAAATGTTATAACTTATGTTTGTGTATTTGTTTGTTATTTGAAAAATATCGTTGCAGTCCAACAAAATGAAGATATTGCCAAATGGTTTCTCCTCGAAGTGTTTAATAACAATCAGGGCAGACTGTTCTGGCGACACAGCAAATGAACAAGTGTTGACTGAATTTATACAATTCAGTGAACCATGTGTAGGTGTTAAATCTGTTATTGACCAGACTTGGACTTACAACTTGGATCACCAAGTGTATGCTAATAAATCACAGACCTATGCTATTTTGGCTACACGAGATACAATTCACTTCCAAAACTAGCTCAGGGATTGTCTCCACAAAATCTTCCACTGGATGACAGAGACCACATTAAAGTTAAATGCAAGTAAAACCGAGTTTGTTATTATTGGTGAGGTAAATTTTGCATGTCTATTTCAATCGATTAGGTGTGCACAATATGTTGCAAGACGTTTCCTTATGTGTCAGACTTTAGATTGCATGTAGAGAAGCACAGTAAAATCACAACGTGTGGAAAGCATTAGCTTAACAGTGTGACCTGGCTGTTCTTCGAAGAGAAAAAATTTGCATATGTGCTGGAGTGCCATAAAACACTAACATTATATAGCCTTTTTGTTTTGGGAGTGACGTAGAGTGATATAATGAAAGCATTGAGTTACTAAAATGCAAGGAAGGACATCAACATAATAATTTACATGTAATTGATTACGGATTGACAGACGTTTGCTACGATGACAATAAAACTGATGGCAATTGATCAACTAATGCGAATCGAGAATAATAAACTGAATCTGAATATGTAATGATCGATATTCATTTGTTTAACAAATAAGAGACCAATGACGTGAGTGACACTTAGCATTATCTGCCAATTGGTTGCACCTCCTATCGGTCGGTGGAGAGACCAATCCACAGTCACCGAGTCTCTTATAGTTGCGTATCGAGCAGCTCTCAGGGGAGAGATTTGTCGGCCCCCAGACCATTGTAGTCCTCCACCCAAACTACTGACAATCCCTATATGTTGAGTTTGCAACCTCTTATGACAACACGTCTACCCGTTTATATAGTATGTACACCCTTTTTATCTGAATTTGTGGTGTGAACTCTTGAAACATGTTCACTTTACATTTAATTGACATAACAAACACTAATTAAACAATTTAGTTAATTAAAATATTTCTTATATGGCATAGTTCATGTTGTAATGCAGCAAAGTGTATAACATGCATAAATAATATTACTAGTCTATGTTATTGAAATTGAATTATGCAGATTTAGTAGTGAAAATTATGCGCATACGCCGGAAGTGATCACTCTAAGATGGCGTCTACTAGAACGTCGGCCGTGTAATTGATATCAATAACACTACATAACCCTGTCTTAGGAACACAACACACTCCAAGTGGAAAAGGTTTATTATATTGGCAATAGTATCATCGAACATTTGCGTTAACTGGTATGTCTGTTTATTATCTATGCATCTAGCAATTCCCACCGCCGTTACTTTGTTGAACAAATGCACATAACAGTTACGTTAGCCAACATTAAGCCAAAACGCCTAGAAAGTGTATCGTCTCCTTGCCAGCAACAGTCTAGCCACATTTTCTTGCGGCTAATACACAGTCATGAGTTGCATCAGAAGCAGAAAAATAGTTGTAACTAATAATTAATCTGTCCCAATACATTATTCAAAACTTCATATGAAATGATCAATCGTTTGTAGAATGAATGAAATATGTATCAGAATTAATACCATATCAAATATGTGTACTCCTTAGTATAGATATTATTTATCTACAAAGCCAAATAATGTTTATACACAAACCTTCCGCATTTGTTAGGTCACAAAGTCCCTGTTTATAATGCACCTTTTGTTAGTAGCTGTCTCGAATCATCTGTTTCTTCACGAATTTCGTCTGACTGGTTGTCAATGCAATGCATTTCTACCTATCTAGATGAGATCAGCTTTTACAGAGAACACCACAGGAAGCACGCAGCGTGTGCTGTTGATATACAACGTATGTTGAAACAGATAACATGCACGTCAACGCGGAAGTAGCACACGAAATGCTATCTTGCACACTCCTCCATATTTCTCCAATTTATCATTCTTCAGCCATGGTAGGCCGTACACCGTATACCAATTTTTGGAAGAAGAATCACCAACTTCGCATGGATTGCTATATAAGACACGCTAAATGCAAGAACTCCACGCATGCTGGCTGGTAAACAGGAATGAACCCTTGTGGCATGTTGTCTGTGCTGGCGGAGGTAATCAACGAACCACGACATGCATTGTCCATGCGCTCGGACGGCGTTGTCCTGTTTGCATCAGATAATCTTTTGCAGCACCACGCCTTGACACCTGTCAACGCCCTGAATTACGTTGTAATCCTCACTTAGAAGCACAATTTCTATGTCGCAATTATTCTGGTATCCTAATTGTATCGACACAGGCGTGTTGTTCTATTGAGGATACGTAATCGTTCTGTTTACAGCAATTTTCTCAACACGGTTACACAAAAAAATAATAGTACGCATCTGTTGGTGTACGTTCAGTGTTCTGCTGTAAATGTGATTTAAATGTGGGCAGAAAAGGACAGCCCCTTACGTTGGATAAAAATGTATCGCAACTTCTCTGGGAAGCATTTATTCTAATTGTATCGACACATGCATATTGTAATGTCGAGAATACGTAATCGGGGATGGAAGCAGACAGGGAGGGAGGCAGACAGATACGCATGAAAATTTTGTTCGTTGTATCCAGTCCTTTGTACTGTTCAAAGTGTTTTACACTTCACCCACTAGCACACCTGTTCATTCCAACTTCATATCGACTTCTCTGGGAAGCACTCAGTCATGCTGCAGTTACTGCACGAAGACCATTCTGAAGATTTCCCTCTACAAGCGTTAGCCATGAAAGGTTAAAAGGCAACAGTGTTGTTCTTTATTAAAGATGCAAATCAGTAGATGTAAGTACATGTTTTGGTAAAGACAATGGCTGTGTACACAATAAAAACATCTGCTGGGAATTTGTCTATTTGTCTCATGAGAAGTCCCAAACTTTATAAATTTGACTGTTTCATCTCTTTCAATATGCCTATGCTTCGCAATATGAAAAACATATTTATTCATGATATTTCTACCACACAATGTTAGAACGCCAGACTCGGCTGAGGGAACGCGTGTTCAAATCCTATTGCTGCCGTATCAAATCTTTGTAAATTTTGTTCCACCACATTACCACAGGTCACTCAGCTGTAAATGAGTACCCAGGTACAGAGTGGTAACGGCTTTTGTTTTGGTAATCAGCTTGATTTGTTTAATGTTGTTATTTATTCTTTCACTGTACATCCTTCTTGTCAAAGGATATTTTATTTTCATGAGCATGCTGTAGTCAAGAAGAGTACGGCAATTATACGAGTACAACCATCTAGCAAAATGCATATTGTTCAAACAGAGATACATATGATAGATTGATTCTGTAATTTTACTTTGCAGAATATCAAAGTGTGGGTGTGCGAACTGTTTCACTGAAGCAGATCTACAGATATATGTAACTTGTCTGATGGATTTGATAGATCAGGTGGTCCTCAATGCCAAAGTGCTCAACACTATAGTGCGAAATGGACATTCGGATATAAATATAATATAAAAGTCGTTCTTCAGATGTGTTCTGAAGTGATGATTTGTTATTCGCTGCCATTCGCAGGACAAACACGGGATGTCTCCCGTAGTGTAGGACGGGGCAAGGAGCACAATAGAAATAGTTATTCATAAACTATGCTGTCATATGATTGATGTATGGTTTTAGTATATGTAATACCAAAATATTAGTGATAATTAACAAGAAGCCCCGCGGCATCTTGCCCCATAACAGTAACACTATTTCTGTATTATATGAAATATTGAAATGCTCAATATAAAACAGATGTATTATGTTTTATTGGATCCAAACTTGCAACAAAAATGCACCATTTTGTTACACTCGGATTCACTGTTAGGTGCAGATAAAACAATGCACTGCTGACGTGCAGTCATTGGATAACTAGGCCCCACCCCGGGGGCGCCTTACCCCACACTCTAAGGGGGCGTCATGCAACAGTAGACATCTCTCAATTACCACATTAATACTTGTTTGCACAGTCTGTAACAATAAACGAAACTGTAAATATTAATGATGTGTAAAAGGTAAAGGTATGTTCTTATATAGCGCGGTATCCGGTCCATAGGACTGCTCAAAGCGCTTTACACTTCACCCCCTGGCAGACCTGTTCATTCCAAAGTGTAGAAACAGTTGCACAATGTTAAGCGTGATCTCTGTTTCAGTACAACAAAATATAACATGTTTGCATCAGCCATGCATGAAAACCTAAAATGCTGATTTTTTTCCAAACCATCTATTTCTTCTGTATGTGTTTTTGGATAGAATATGCACCAGGTAGCAGCACTGCATTCATCCACTAGACAGGCGGCAAGCACATATAATGTTGGAAACATGAAGGGGATGTCTTACCCCATGGGGGCTCCTTGCCCCACCCTACCCTAACGTTTTTGTAAAGTTATGATATGGTTCTATTTTGGTTAAAACAATGTTACAGTAACATTATCGTTGTTAGTCTGCACGTTGTAGGACATAATATTTTGTTCAGCACCATACAATTCCTGTGTCATGGTGACAATTTGACTTGACATAACTCAGATTTGCGTATGTCATCCTGTATTCCAAAAGGAGCAGTAAGAAAATGCATTGCATGGATAAGCAAGAGCCAGTGCACAAAGTACGGTGTGGGCAGTGCACAAAGTACGGTGTGGGCAGTGCACAAAGTACGGTGTGGGCAGTGCACAAAGTACGGTGTGGGAAGTGCACAAAGTACGGTGTGGGAAGTGCACAAAGTACGGTGTGAGCAGTGCACAAAGTACGGTGTGAGCGGTGCACAAAGTACGGTGTGGGAAGTGCACAAAGTACGGTGTGGGAAGTGCACAAAGTACGGTGTGAGCAGTGCACAAAGTACGGTGTGGGAAGTGCACAAAGTACGGTGTGAGCAATGTACAAAGTACGGTGTGAGCGGTGCACAAAGTACGGTGTGAGCGGTGCACAAAGTACGGTGTGAGCGGTGCACAAAGTACGGTGTGGAGAGTGCACAAAGTACGGTGTGAGCAGTGCACAAAGTACGGTGTGGGCAGTGCACAAAGTATGGTGTGTATCTGCAATGTACCTTTTCCTTTCACCATCCAAGTGCCTCATAGAAACAGCAACCAAAAAAGCCAATGTATTGCTTGAACGATTGCAGCATGGATCTAGCTACTGCATCACAGACAGAAACCACTGCAGCACACATGGTCACATGCTCTCGATTATTTCTGTCACGCCAGGTGAAGCCATTATCATAAAATTCATTAACCTCATCAACAAATGGCGAAATCATCGGAGAAACTATTAAATTATTTTTTATCAGATCCATTCATAATTCGGCAAAAAAAAATTGCGATGGGCTAAATAAATTGAAAACCAAACGCGCTGTCATCACATTTAAAATTAAATTGTTGGTGACACAGTACACAAGTGACGAACATCAACAACTATGTTCGTATTTCTGATATTGTGGTTTTATTTTTTTCTAACATTGTGCATAAATTATATACATGACTGTAAATATGCCCTGCATGCATAAAACTTTCTGCCCATTGGTATAAAAGTATACACCCGCACTCTAAGGGGCGGTCGCATTAGTTCTCAAAGTACCCCAAACCATATATCATTACATATTGGTGGTTTGGTCATCACCACGTTTCATGAAAAAAATCAGTCACAGCAGTATTTCATAGCGCACTAGTGGCGCCACCTAACGGGTGAAATGGGTAACGTACATTTACCATATGGTAGAAATCAGAACCTGCAGAGTTTATGGTGTTATTTTAATGTTTAAATAAATTTATGAATAAATACTGAAACCTCTTGTTATGGTCTAGTCATGGTTGCATACCACTAATCTATATACCAGCATATTATATTATGAAATCATGTTAAACTGCTCAATTTATTGCTCTTACATATTAAATATGAGCGAACCAATATGGCATGGTTTTCTACATCCAACTAATTCATCGCAGGTAGAGCCAATTGCCTTGAGGGTTTGAACCAATATTTAACACTATATGTTTTTGTGAACTTTTGAGACCATCCTTAAAATATCACTGTCCATGTCTGTCAGTCTCACGAGCCAAACTCAACAGTGTCTGATGTGATTGGCAGAAATTCGAAGCCCCCTCGACCATCCATGTGTAGGTAGTACTGAAAGAGAAAGGTAAAGAGATCAAGCATACACCAGTGACCTTTCACCACACTAGTGACCTTTCACCTCACCAGTGACCTTTCATAACACCTACTCATTGATAAAATCAATGGATTAATTCATTACAAAACATGGTGTTTCATCAACATCTACAGTGAGGTGTCTACTCCTTTACTTCCACAATTAAGGTAAACATGAACATTTAAAAAGGTGCAAATGATCTGGGTCCTAAGAGAGATATCCAGTCGAAGAGGTACAATAATTGTGCACCCCATTAGGCTGCACAACAATGTATTTAGGATCTTGGGAGGGGGGGGGCCAAGCTTAGTGATCCACTAGTTTCTGATGTAGTGGTGCAACAGGCTACGTACGAAAAAATTCTTATCCCAAACGCAAATACATCACTGAATGTATTCAAATCATTGGAGCATCACAACGCACGCACATGTATGCATGCATGCACGCACGCACGCACGCACGCACGCACATAGACTCTAGTGTAACTTGTAGGCTGCCAGGCTAACCTGTTACATGCAAATACAAGACAGTTACATTCTATAGCAAAAATTATGGTTGTAACGATTCTTTGATGCATCAATAAATCACGATACTTTTGTCATGATGCAATACTCGATATTTTACAAAAAGATTGAGATACATATACGATACATGCAAACATATTTTCCAAAATGTCTTATTGAAGGTTGAAACTACGTCAAAAACAAGCTTCAAAAACCGTTTTGAGGCTACCCATTTGTAACGTAGCCAGCACCAACGCAGTGAAATTTTATTGCTATCTGTCGAAATCTTGCTTGATCTCGCGTTAGAGACGTCAAAAGTTTTGAGTTATTACATCTTTTTTTCAAAAGTGTTTTCAGTGGACATTTATAACTGTAATGCAAATACATTGTTTCCTTACAACTGTGTCATTATGTATCGTGATACATATTATATTGTGGCTTAATGTATCATTACAACCATAGCACTGATGGACAGACTGCGTGAGGAAATATATCTCACCTCGTGATGTTTCCACAGAGACTTTCTGTGCGATACCGTGAACAGTGTGATTCCCACCTGTAACAAGCACATGCTGACATGGTCATCCAATCCATAAGTACAACCGTGCAGGCACAGACAGTAGTTACTTCATACACAGCTGTTTAGGTGACATCACTAGTGAATCGACACAACATAGCATTTACATTTTCTCGTGCAACTCATTATAACGATTCAAGACCAGTTTCTTTTAACATCCAACATACTATGCTGAATTAAACATCGTGCACACTGGCACAATGTGTCCATAGCACATTACTTCGCCAGTTAAATTACATATATAGACAAGTAAACACAAGTAGGGAATGAAGTACCTGACGGCAATGCTCATACATGAAACCCTCAACGTCGACGCTAACGGCGCTCGTACATTCGTCAAGAATGGCAAACTGTGGTCGATGGTAGAAGAGACGTGCCATCTGAAACACAGCGGCAGTGGTTCAACAGCTTTCTCTTGCCATGGTCTCCAGGCAAAGTATCAATGTAGACTGTGGGGTTAGTCAAGGAAGTGTTAAATATAACACAACACGACAAACACTAAATGATAATAATATACTAATAATATACTAATAATACGACATTTTTAATCCTTGGAAACCTGCGCTCAAATGCACATCAAAACAAAATGGTTAGGCAATTTCGAAATTGGTATACAATGTTAAAATTGTCAACAGATGGATGAATATGCTAGGGAGGGAAAGCACTGTTATAAAGTTAAGTATTCAAAAGATTGCAAAATGTTATTACAAATCGATGGTGCCAATTTAAAAATAACCTAAACTTGTGGTATATCAAGAAGTGCCAAATTTAGCCATTCTTTTCACAAAGATCTATGTTGTCTATGATGACAAAGACCATAATTTCGTTGAGAGACCTAACATTGGTGCTGATATTCAAGGAGAAAAATGTATCTACATAATACTTTCCAAAATATTATTCTGAGATGTTTTTCGGTATTTAAAAAATGCTTTTCAGAAGAAATTAAAGTGAAACATTATTTCGTATCACATCTTTTAAAATTTACTATTTTAGAAAAAACTACAACACTAAAATGCTACAATATATATATATATATATATATATATATATATATTCATTTTAAGACTGTCGTACAGCACCATAAACCTACAGGTGATTTTGGTGCTACATATATATTGTATTTTATTGTTTTTATTTTTATAACAAGAACAACGGAGAGACCAGGCATCGAGACAAAACATGCCGACAACATGAAGCACTTACTGCAATGCGCTGTTTCTCACCACCGCTGAGAACGTCCATGAAATCCTGGACTGCATCAAGTCCCCCTTCACGCTCAAAGATGTATGACAGCTGCACCTACAGTGAAACTGCTCATTCAGCCACCATGTACAGACACCGCATTAAGGTGGATGGATCAAACACTTGTTCTTTCACGTCCACTCACATAACCAGTAGCCTGCTCACACATCTTGGGGTACATATATAATGTACTATTTGGGAGTTTTTGAGACCTTCCACCACCTTGTAATGTATGTACTGATTTGCAGTTCACAGGAAGAACACAGATCTGTATGGTTACGTTATGAAATCCTCTCACCCAGCCTTCACCCCTTCAACAGTGTGGCTAGACACCAGGTACTCTGAGCCACATTCATCTCGAAATGTACCCTGGTAATACTGTCGAGAGCTAGGCTTGCCAATACACAAAAAAAATTTTAATGTAACAATCACCAAGACACCCCCCACCCCCAAGTAATGAATGCTCTGATATGCTTACCCAGACACCTCCACTCTATGAACATGAAGTGCTTTACGGATGCCCATTTACATGAAACTTTCTGTAAGGGTAATTACCTTCTCGAGGGTAGCTCTGAGGTCACTGTCTGTAACCCCTCGTGTCAACATGTCTTCCTGAGAGTCCGGGTAGATGACCTGGTCTCGGAGGGTGCCTAGGGTCATGTAGGGGCGCTGACAACACATGAAACGACCTTATATCACAATCACACAAATAAGCAAACCAAACTAACAGCAATGTATGTATTGTTATAATTGTTGTTTGAAAATGTTTACTGCAATAAAATCAAACTAACAGCAATGTATGTATTGTTATAATTGTTGTTTGAAAATGTTTACTGCAATAAAATCAAACTAACAGCAATGTATGTATTGTTATAATTGTTGTTTGAAAATGTTTACTGCAATAAAATCAAACTAACAGCAATGTATGTATTGTTATAATTGTTGTTTGAAAATGTTTACTGCAATAAAATAATTAGCACTGCTGTCGTTGTTTTATAAAATGATTTAACTAAAGATTCATGAAATTTAAGATATTGTTAACTTATGGAGATGAACTTGTTTTCTACTATGCCTATGAACTACAGTTGTATAGCATTTAGGTACCCTGTAGTGCAACAACTATTTTACACTGGTCACAAACATAAACAGTTTTCTCAACTAATAACAGACAATACATTTTTAACAACTGTCAACAGAGGTAAATGTAGTTGTGGATTTCAAATGAAACTGGTAAACAAATAACTCAAGAGACCTCAAGTCTTTCCCTTACATGTTTCCTAAGTGTAGTGCATACAACGTAAAGCCAATGAAGAACAACTTTCACTGGCTGATTTATTAGAATGACAAAACAGACAGTACAGCGATCTTTATATGTTGTAAACTTGGTTATTTTGGTTATATTTGGTTAGTCATCGCTAAGTTGTGTGTTTTCGAATATAAAAACGATGAAAGATCGCCATGGTAACATGGTCTGCATAGAAATTATTGAAATGTTATAAAATACTTATACATATTAGTGTCAAGTGTGGAGGACCGATTCTTTTTTGTTCCTGTATTTTTTATTCCAGTTTATACAATTTCTAACGGTAAATATACTACAGCAATAAATATAAAAATATGAAAAACAACCGTGACTGTGACAGAAGTCATGACTGTGACAATAGCCGTAACTGTGACAGTAGCCGAGACTGTGACAGTAGCCGAGACTGTAACAGTAGCCAAGGCTGTGACAGTAGCCAAGACAGTGACAGTAGCCAAAACTGTGACACACACCTGTGGAATGTAGAAGAGTTCTCTGGCTGCTGGTTTTGTCATCCGGCCGCCAAACAATGGCCACAGCTGCAAGGATACATCACATCATAATGTACATTATGTAACTGTCATGGAATGGCACAATTCATATGCACATTGTTATAAAATAGTTAACCAAATTAACATTCCTGATTTACGGTTGCTACACAGTGGCACTTTTGAAAGCACATTATTGATAGTTGTCACATAATACTGCATCTGAAATACATGTTTCTGGCAGTGTTAAAATAGTACAAATAAAGACACGCCATTTGCATAACATCAATGGCATCAGTGTTGGCATAACTGATATGTGACAGCACATTTCAAAAACACATTTTAAATGGTGTATGTACATTACTGATAACCAACACATGATGGCATGCTTTAAATCTACAAAACTGAGTTGTTCCTGAACAGTGTGTGTGCGTGCGTGCGTGCGTGCGTGCGTGCGTGCGTGCGTGCGTGCGTGCGTGCGTGCGTGCGTGCGTGGTGTATCTGTGTGTACGTGATGTCTTTATGTATGCACGGTGTATCTGTGTGTGCATGGTGTATCTGTGTTTGCATGGTGCATTTGTGTGCATGGTGTATCTGTGTGTGCATGGTTTATCTGTGTGTGCATGCATGGTGTATGTGTGCATGGTTTATATGTGTGTGCGTGGTGTATCTGTGTGTGCATGGTGTATCTGTATGTGCGTGGTGTATACGTTTGTGCATGGTGTATGTTGTTACCTCTCCAAGGATCCTGAAGAGGGAACTCTTTCCACAGCCATTGGGTCCACATACAAGTACGTTCTTGCCAGACTTCACCTGATAAACACAAACATCTTCAATTCCAACTGACCACCGCATAATGCCAACAGCAACAGTACATTATCATTTGTCACCTCGTACCTTTTACAAAGAAATGTACACCCTCGGAGACCAGGTCATAGTATATTCATGAAATATAGGAAATTATCCATTTACTATAAAAGAAGGAACTGATATTAACTGAAAACAATCATGCAGTACCAACATGAACTGTTCCAAATCAGTGGAGACTATCACAGTTCAAAGGACTTGAGCACAAATCAGATACCATATACAGACACACGTTCATGAATATGAAATTAGTATTACTAACTAAATAATAAATATAATATTATATGTTTAATATTCATATATACATATATTAAAAACAGAGTATTCAATTAAGTTAAATAAATATATTAAATAAATAATTATAGTCAATAAATAAATAGGTAAAATACATGTTCATAAAAAATATCCTTGTTCACAGTTCCTCATTGGAAATATGCACGCCTAAATAAAAAGGTTTTCAATACATTCTAAAATGTACACAGCGTATCTGCTTGTCTTATGTAATCCAGCAAAGGGTGTATGTTGCTGAATTTTAGTTTTACTGACAATGCTGAATGATTCCAATCAAATAGTTGTACATTGATTGAACACTGAATATTACAACAGCATTTTATACAATAAAACAGTACCTCAAAATTTAGTTCTTCAACCAGGACATCTCCGTTTGGCGTCACCAATGGTACGTGCTCAAATCTAAAGCAAAATGTTACAAACTTCTTAAATGACTGTGAAGATAGGAACATAATTACAGTCCTGTAAAATCAACACCAGTGCTGTTTAATCACTTTCTGATTATAACTAATGCCGCACAGTTAATGAGTTCATATTTCATAGTTTAACAAGATTTAATATCCAAGACAAACCACCCAGATGGCTAGTGGACAAGGAAGCCATTGGCTTATCAAGAGTCCAAAAATTTTTCATCTATGTGTAACCAGCCCTTCTGAGATATGTGCCGCATATTGTATGTATAGTGTACATTGTGTATAGTGTACATTGTGTATAGTGTACATTGTGTATAGTGAACATTGTACATATATATCTTCAGAATCCCTTCACTGATGATAGAATAGAACATTCGCTCACTTGATGATGTGATCTTGCATGACAAGTGTTCCACTTCCTGGCCGAAGTCTGTTCTCTGAAGGCACAAATCATACTAGTGATTCAACACAGTTCCATAATTTACCTGCTATTTATAAAGAATTATGCAGCATTACAGAAAATGTATGCAACATTTACATCAACCAATTGGCTCAAGATGATTACAGGGAAGTTGGAAAAAGAGAGCCACTTACTTGCTGTGGTCTTGTCCTTGTCATTAACTGACACCATTGACCTCTCATAGCGTCCTTTGCTTAAGTCATCCAGGACATTCATAAGTTCTGTGATGCGTGAAGTGAAACTATAGAAAATATTAGAACACTTGCTAGCAAAGCTCATATGAACATTTACTGCTTATAAACCTGAATCGTTACTTCCCATATAACCGGCAAACATATGCCACATAATTCCCACATTGCATGCAAACATAGTAAACATCAGTAAAACTCTTGTTCCTGTTTTCCGACATTATCTACAAACATGACTATTTTCATTTAATATACACAAACACCTTGCGTGTGATTATTTCCCACAGTGCACACTAAACTGATCTGTTGTAAATAATGCACATCAGCTAAGAACAACAGTTTGACAATTTATGAACAGAAAACAAAACAAAGGATATTTCAATTACAACATCAGTTTGTTGAATATACTATTTCATCAAGATAAAATTGTGGTCTTTACCCAGCGAGCCGCGTGAGTTCTCGGCCTGCCAACACTACGCGACCAATTGCTTCGGCCATCTTCACCAACATCCGGCCACTCTGGTAATAATCCTATCAGAAAGCAAAAAGCACATCTATTCACAATCTTGGATATTACAAGATGCCCTGAACCATTTATTGTCTTCAGTGTTATATATGTTATATGAACCAGCTTCAAGTGGAGCCTGTCTGACCAATAGGGTTCAACATCGGGGATAGATAGTTTCCCTATGATGATTGTATCGCAATACCTGTGTAATTATTGCAATACTATTACGATAGTTTCGTAACTATCATGATAGTATCGCAGTATCGTGAGTAGCCAGGAAGACAGTCCCAAACCGTAACTGATAGATGGCGCTTTTGCACAGCCTTGGGCGTAGTTGATTAACATGAATGACACTGCCCTAGTAAACAATTGTTAATGTTAGGTCCAAAAAAAAAATTATCCAATATAGTTGAACATTTTTTATTTATATTATTACAAGATTTAACAAAATTGCCATCCAAGGCAAAGGCCCAGATGGCAAGTGGACAAGGAAGCCATTGGCCTATTGAGAGTCAAAAATGTTTTCATCTATGTGTAACCCGCCCTCTTGAGATATCTGCAAATTTTGTTTTTAAACATATTCATGCTGTTAGCATTTACACAATCTTCAGATAATCATTCCTTTCTTTCCTCTGTGAGAACGAGTACTTCCTGATATGCAATTTGTGTCCTCTGGTTTTACTTATCTTTCTTAAGTGAGAAAAAATATGTCTATTAATATTTTCATACCCATTTAATACCTTAAAAACTTCAATTTGAACACCTCTTAACCTCCTTGTCTCCTGGGTTGTTAAACCACATTCTTTTAGGCGTTCTTCATAACTAAGGTCTCTCAGTTATGGAATCATTTTTAAATTCATTCTAGCGTATCTATATCCTTCTTACGATATGGTCTCCAAGCTTGTATACAGTATTCTAAATGAAGTCTAACTATTGCTTTATGCAGAGGTATAATTAGCTATTTTTCCCTATATGTCATATATCTTCTAATCAACCCAAGAATTTGATTACCCTTTGAAGCTGCAATACCACACTGCTCTGAAACTTTCATATCAGCACTTATTGTTACTCCTAAGTATCTCCCATTTTAAAGTTTACAACCAAGTTCCCATGTCCTGTATGTAGGCATTTACATTTCCCAAAACTTAATAACATCTGCCATTTTTCAGACCTTTTAACTAATTTGTCTGGATTGTTTTGTAAATGTTGCTTAGCCCCATATTTTTTAACCTTTCAAAACACTTTTGTGTCATCTACAAATTTCAGTGCCTTTCGTGTTATATTATCATGCAAGTTACTGATATATTTTAAGAATAATAAAGGTCCTAATACTAATCCTTGTGGTATCCCACTCAAAATTGATTTCCAATTTGAAACCTCCCCATCTACTACAACACGCTGTCTTCTGTCAGTCAGCCATTGTTCTATTCAGTCGATTATGCCATCCGGATACCATGGGCTTCTAATTTAAGTAGTAATCTTACATTAATTACAGTAACAAAAGTAGCCCTACTGAATAGTTTTGCCAACTATCATTACTATCATCAGTTCAGTGTACTATTGATGATAACTATTGATAGTTCAGTTTACTATCAATAGTATTGCATCATCTCATTGACTATTTCACCTCAACGGGCCTCACCTCAACGGGCCTCACCACAACGGGCCTCACCTCAACGGGCCTCACCACAACGGGCCTCACCACAACGGGCCTCACCTCAACGGGCCTCACCTCAACGGGCCTCACCTCAACGGGCCTCACCACAACAGGCCTCACCTCAAAGGGCCTCACCACAACGGGCCTCACCACAACGGGCCTCACCACAACGGGCCTCACCACAACGGGTCTCACCACAACGGGTCTCACCACAACGGGTCTCACCACAACGGGCCTCACCACAATGGGCCTCACCACAACGGGCCTCACCACAACGGGTCGCACCACAACGGGTCGCACCACAACGGGCCTCACCACAACGGGCCTCACCACAACGGGCCTCACCACAACGGGCCTCACCACAACGGGCCTCACCACAACGGGCCTCACCACAACGGGCCTCACCACAACGGGCCTCACCACAACAGGCCTCACCACAACGGGCCTCACCACAACAAAGGTCTCTGGAAATAGTTTATTTAGGCCTGCAACCCGAGCCACACACAAGGCGAGACTGACCAAGAACCTAACATAATATTTTATCTGTAGTGCCTAAATATGTTTTACTTGTTGATAAATATTGATATAGTAAATAGCTAGGCATACAATATATTGATTTTTTTATTTTATCAAATGCCAAATTTTATTGCACTTTCACTCTGTGTTGATTCCACTTGTATTTTGTGGTTGGGTGAATAAATTATAATTATTATTGTCCTAGTCATTAACAATTCAGTTCTGAAACATTTTATCAATTCGCATGTTTTTTCCAAAGGTGGTAATACAAAACTACCAGACTGTGAGCGGGATGGTTTGAAGGAGACATAGAGGTAGTGTGAAAGGGTACAGGACATATACAGACCTCCATCACTTCACCGTGGCTGCTGTGCTGGTGTCGAGGATGATTCAGATTGAGGAAAGGCCGACTGACAACCAGATAGCCAACAACTGTTGCTATGTCTGAAAACAAGTCAAAGAAGAGATAATATAAGTATGGTTTATATCATAAGGCAGCGAACACCCTCAAATCATAAGTATGGTTTATATCATAAGGCAGCGAACACCCTCAAATCATAAGTATGGTTTATATCATAAGGCAGCGAACACCCTCAAATCATAAGTATGGTTTATATCATAAGGCAGCGAACACCCTCAAATCATCACATTATCATAACAACAGCGATTCTACCTGTCTTTGGTTAATTTTGGGACAGATGGTGATCAATTGAATTACGAACGCAGTTATACTTTAATTTGTAGATTCCATATTTCAACAACTCCCCCAAGTCTGTGTGTCAATCAGGTCCTCGTTATGTATCCACAATTACAACATTTATTGACAAAGGTTTCTATGCAGAATCATGTTTGAACCACACACTAGTAGTTTGTGTATATTAATTATAAGGGCCTCTTTCCAGATAAACTAGACAGCCATACAGAGTGTGGTTCCCATGTTAACTGATGGTAACACGGTTTCCAAAGTCAACATTAAAAAAACATGGTGGGGTGTTTGTCCACTGTAGGTATGATGATGGACAATAAAATTAACCTGAAAACGTCAGAAAAGCAATATGCCAAATGGGTGAAATAAGAGAATTCTCCACGCTTACATTTTCCAATGACATTGTCTACGAATCCCATTGCGAATCTGAAGACGACAAATGATCGCAGATGATCAATCTGTGGAGAAGACAAGAGAACATGTACGACAGAAAGCCGCAATATACATCTAAAATCTGTTTTACATGAGCAAATGTTGTCCTATTTTTGTTTGTTGCCACAGTACTGCACTGCAAGAACTGGTTATGTAAACACCTGTGTGAGACCAATTAGGCTAATCTTTTAACGATTGTGTCAGGAAGAACTGGGACTAGTTCCAATCTCCATGACAGTTCACCCCAATTTTGAAGCAGTGACCAATCAGATCAACAACAGATGCACTTGTCGTGACCTTCCATCAGAGCTCAAGATCTAGGTCGCAATTTCTCAACATGTCATTCATCTAAGCACACATACAATTAAGATGTGCATTATTATGCAACATGGTGTCGTCCACAAACTGGGGCACATATCGCTCTTGTAAACAAACCGTAACAGTTTGCAGCTGAAATGCTGAAAACAAGGAGACTACACCAATGACCATAACTACTTCCAAAAGATCTTTTATAACAGATACACTTGACAATGACTAATTGTAACAGTTTTTAATCTTTTGAACAGAGTACTGTTTCTATTCTGGTTATCATTTATTAATAAATATTATTACTATCTAGTAATAATATGGATTAACCCACAACGACATGTGACTCACCAGACGTTCTAGTGTTGACAGAATGATGCTCTGTTCCTTGCGGTTACCTTGGTAGAAGGCCACCTCCTCACTGACATCATAACAAGACAGCGCCATTAACTACCTGCTAGTCTACTGCACGCATATTGAGATACACACGTTTATCACCACACCACTGTAGACAAACTTCCCACCAGTGGCGCCATTCACCATATCACCACTGCCAATCAAGTTGTGGCAGTGGTGATATACAGAGTGGCGCCACTGTTGGGGCGGTTACACAGTTGTGGAACTTAGATCACATCAAATAATGTGTAATGAATTTTTCAGATTCGGCACATCTTTATTTCATTTGGTAAACTCCTAATTTTTTTTCAAGAAATCTCTCAGTTTCAGTTGCATACAATTGTGGAGAGTGTTCACATTGAAAAGTCGTAAACAACAATCACGTTGCCAGTCGTTTATACCACTCTGCAACTGTTCATTTTTAATTTATAATCAAGTTGTGGCAGTGGTGATATGCAGAGTGATGCCACTGTCTGGGAGTGTGTACTGTGAATGAACCTAGATCATATCTAATAATGTGTCATTCATTTTTCATCATTAACATTCTTCACACTCAAGTCACATTTTGTATGTCTACAATGTGTATATCCAATCATATTAATGCTTATAAATAATGCCTGTACCAGTGTGTGATGAGTCTAGAGTTGACATATCTGAACTCACTAGATTGTGATGCATCTAGAGTTGGTGTATCTGAACTCACCAGTTTGTGATGAGTCTAGAGCTGATGTATCAGCACTTATTGTTACTCCTAAGTATCTCCCATTTTAAAGTTTACATCCAAGTTCCCGAGTTTACATTTCCCAAAATTCAATAACATCTGCCATTTTTCAGACCATTTAACTAATTTGTCAAATTGTTTGTGCTGTGTCTAGAGTTGATGTATCTGAACTCACCAGTTTGTGATGAGTCTTGAGTTGACGTATCTGAACTCTGCCTCCAGTTTCTGTTCCTTCATTGTCATCTTTCCAACAGGCCGTCGTAACCTGGAACATAACAAATAGCTTTACTACTATGATTAGGGAGAGGCACAAAGAGATCAACATTCCATTGATCTTCATGGAACTACTATCATGTGACAACCAACAACCAGGTCACATGACACCAGACAACAGCGTATGCTAATGCTGATGAAGGGACTTCAAAGCTCTGTTGAACATATAGAAGTATTCTGACAAGTACCAAACATATTTTTCAACTTTACTATAACATGTAATGCTGCACTGTAATCAAAGATAACTTATCTATAGACCATCGATTCATGGTGCAATCAATACATACAGGGAAGGACTGAATACTCAGATATTGCAATACTTTCTGAAATCTGCAATACAGTATTGGAAATATTCGTAATATTAAAAAGTATTGCAAAGTATTTGCAAATATATTTTGAAATTTGCAATACAGCATTGCAAATATTTGCAATACCAGTACTTTAAAAATTCTTGCAGCATAATGATGATCGGGTTGTTTTTCAACATTTCTACAAATGTTGAAAAACTCTATGCTGCTAAATATCCATATCATAAAAGCATGCAATCTGTCCTTGCCATTAAGGACAGCCATATTGACTAAACAATTTGCAATGGATGGACACAATATTCAGACTATTGTGAAATATTTGTGGTACTTTTAGAAATTTGCAATACAGTTTTGTATGTGTATGCAATATTTTGGTGAAATACAGTATTGCAAGTATCTGAAATCCTTTTAAAAGTATTGCAGCCACCCCTGCAATACACACAGTCAAAATAATCGGTGATAATTTGTTACAATGCTCGCATGATCAAGTGAACTAGACCATGACCAAACACCAACGAGCCAACAAAGACTGCAGGCAGTCATAATAAAATATTATTGCAGGCAGTCATAATAAAATATTATTTACCTTGTCAGAAGAAGTCCAGAGACTACTAAATACAGCAGCATAAATGATGGGCCCTAAAATAAAAGCACATATCAGAAATTGTTCTACATCATTGTATATCGTATCCTTGTTACATCTGAGAAATTGCATGTAAATGTCACTTTACATATTATTACATGTTTATACACTTACATGTTTACGTACTTAGAGAATGTGTTGTGTCCCCATTGAAATAACAGGAAAGCTGGATTCTCATTCACTGACTATGGTTATGCCTTTAGGCTTATATACTTCTTAACACCACATCAAATTATGACATCAGTTTGATATGATGTAAAGTAACAAAGAAGGAATGCCACCAACACAATGACCTCGAGTTTCATGATTATCTGGCACAGACGGTAAATAAGTAATGCAATTTACCCACCATAAAACAACCCTTTTGAATGTGTATTCATAATGTTCATTCTACCTTCTCTTTCTTAATTAGGAAATGTTATAATTTATATATCAAATCAGACCAGGTTGCTTGACCCGAGTCAATTATTGTGTGAAACAGAGACATGGACTTACCTGAGCTCCAATGGCACTTGTCAGTTTTGCTGAATACAAAGCTATGTCAATGAGTGGCTGAAACAGACAGGAAAGTGGAGAATAACAGACATTAGCAAAGTACGAGCCACATCAATGGCAAAACACCTGGGAACTTAATATATCCTGATCAATCAATCAGTAATTTATTTCCATCAACCAACAGTACAAATTCCATTAATACAAAATACAACACCATTTACAACATGTAAATAAATAAAATAAACAATAGAGTGTTGGTGGAAAGGGAGTGAACAGACGTGTGATACTTATCTATGGGTCGCCCCCTCTTAATAGAGTGGCCTGAAGTGATTCTATTAAACCAGTCCATTGTATTAGATTTATGTACACCTGAACACACACACGCACGCACGCACGCCCATACATGAACACACACACCACACACACACACCACAAACACACACACACACACACACGCACACCACAAACAGACACCGCACCACACACGCCTGCACGCACTACTAACACTGAAACTCTATCAGTGACACTACTAACACTGAAACTATTAGTGACACTACTAACACTGAAACTATTAGTGACACTACTAACACTGAAACTCTATCAGTGATTGCATATACTGAATCATTGACATTTACAGCTCTTTGATAAGTATGCCTGGTATTCTGGTTACAGGTTCAGCAACTGAACATGTCAGCTTACAAGCAAACCAAGTGAAGAAACCATGTCATACTAATACAGCATTAGAAAACATTTCAGTTACTGTTTTCGCAAAAATATTAACACAAAACATTTAGACGACAAGAATCTCCTCTTTATCATCCTGCATCACTGATATGTTCGTCGGCAATAATATTTATATATTATTTACGTATTGTTCGTACATTCCCATGGTTGTTCTGCTTAACCAACTTCTTGCAGTTTATACCAAATATCTGGTTATACTAATTCATGGACCGAAATAAATATTCTAAACTGGTGTCACAGTAGAAACAAAGGCTGGTGTGTTTGAACACGTTGGGGAGGTGGTTAAGAAGTTGACTACTATGCTGGAGATTGTAAGTTGTACGACTTACTTTGCTGAGATTAGAGTAGAGATCTCCTATACTGGTGCACAGTTTCTCCACATCCTGTGTCAGCAGGTGGTCAGCGTTGGCAATGCGATTGTCCAGATTGCTCATCTTGTAGTATGTGAAGCCTCTAGAGAGAGCAGACACAATGATAACAGTACTGGACATACTGGTAACAGTACTGCACACAATGATAACACCACTGGACACAATGATAACAGTACTGGACACAATGATAACAGTACTGGACATACTGATAACAGTACTGCACACAATGATAACACCACTGGACACAATGATAACAGTACTGGACACAATGATAACAGTACTGGACATACTGATAACAGTACTGCACACAATGATAACAGTACTGGACAGTACTGGACACAATTATAAGAGTACTAGACACAGTGATAAGAGTAACAAACACAATGATAACAGTAGGGAGACATAATAATAACAACAGCACTGGACATAACAATAACAGCACTGGACATAACAATAACATCACTGGACATAACAATAACAGCACTGGACATAATAACAGCACTGGACATAATAACAGTACTGGACATAACAATAACCATACTGGACATAATAATAACAGCATAGGACATAATAACAAAGTTGGACATAATAATAACAGACCGGCCACACACATATTTTACAGAAGTAGCTGGCATGCTAGTGATGATGTACGAAGCAGACTTACGTACTTTGCAAATAGAAAAAATCCAATAATACAAAAAGAAACTTTTCTAGGATTTACCCCACCCACCCTTAGTTTTGTCATAATTCAAGAGGACCCTTCACTCACCCACATCCTTTTAATTTATTGGAATGTATTTATATTTACAAAGCCTCGTAGCAGGAAATGTGCAGGAAATAGGCTTCATAACCACAGCAGAGGATCATGTGAACTGAAGTGGAAGTGTCCTCCCCACTATGTGAACTGAAGTGGAAGTGTCCTCCCCACTATGTGAACTGAAGTGGAAGTGTCCTCCCCACTATGTGAACTGAAGTGGAAGTGTCCTCCCCACTATGTGAACTGAAGTGGAAGTGTCCTCCCCACTATGTGAACTGAAGTGGAAGTGTCCTCCCCACTATGTGAACTGAAGTGGAAATGTCCTCCCCACTATGTGAACTGAAGTGGAAGTGTCCTCCCCACTATGTGAACTGAAGTGGAAGTGTCCTCCCCACTATGTGAACTGAAGTGGAAGTGTCCTCCCCAGTATGTGAACTGAAGTGGAAGTGTCCTCTCCACCATGTGAACTGAAGTGGAAGTGTCCTCCCCACCATGTGAACTGAAGTGGAAGTGTCCTCCCCACTATGTGAACTGAAGTGGAAGTGTCCTCCCCACTATGTGAACTGAAGTGGAAGTGTCCTCCCCAATATGTGAACTGAACTGGAAGTGTCCTCCCCACTATGTGAACTGAAGTGGAAGTGTCCTCCCCACTATGTGAACTGAAGTGGAAGTGTCTCCACACTATGTGAACTGAAGTGGAAGTGTCCTCCCCACTACAGGAGTGACGTATTTACCGGAGATACTTCTGGAACAGGTAGTAACTCAGCCGTGTGCGGAAGCGCAGTTTCAGTTCATTTAGTCCATACTGAAACACAAACAGTGGAAACAACTTGACTTGGTGCATCTAGGACAGATCCTTGTCATAGGACAGATTTTTGACACAATTGATAGGACAGATCCTTGTCATAGGACAGGTCATTGACACAATGCACAGGAATGATCCTTGTAATAGGACAGATCCTTTACACAATTCACAGGATAGATCCTTGACACAATGCATAGGACAGATCCTTGATGCAATGGGTAGGACAGATCCTTATCTTATATTCACAGTCCATTTACTATAATTATTACTCAACTAGACTATGCCACTAATAAACATAATAAGCACTTACCTTCAGTGTGTTATTCACAATGGAAATCTGTAAAAGAAAGCATTTGACCAATGTCTGTTATAATAATAATAATTGATTTACCAAAACAAAATACAACAAAATAAACAGCTGCTTATGATATAATGGTACAAATCTGAACCAGATGCAGAGCAGCTGAAATTGTGTCAAGATATTATCACTGATAAGACATGTTGTCACTGATAAGACACATTATAATTGATAAGGCTGCTCACAAAAACTATAAATAACTTTAACAATATGACTGTATTAACAAAACGCAATTGAAATAAACAAAGAAAAGGTCAAAATGGCAATAGATGATGCCGTGATCAACAACAGATGATGCCGTGATCAACAACAGGTGATGCCGTGATCAACAACAGGTGATGCCGTGATCAACAACAGGTGATGCCGTGATCAACAACAGGTGATGCCGTGATCAACAACAGGTGATGCCGTGATCAACAACAGGTGATGCCGTGATCAACAACAGGTGATGCCGTGATCAACAACAGGTGATGCTGTGATCAACAACAGATGATGCCGTGATCAACAACAGATGATGCCGTGATCAACAACAGGTGATGCCGTGATCAACAACAGGTGATGCCGTGATCAACAACAGGTGATGCCGTGATCAACAACAGGTGATGCCGTGATCAACAACAGGTGATGCCGTGATCAACAACAGGTGATGCCGTGATCAACAACAGGTGATGCCGTGATCAACAACAGGTGATGCCGTGATCAACAACAGGTGATGCCGTGATCAACAACAGGTGATGCCGTGATCAACAACAGGTGATGCCGTGATCAACAACAGGTGATGCCGTGATCAACAACAGGTGATGCCGTGATCAACAACAGGTGATGCCGTGATCAACAACAGGTGATGCCGTGATCAACAACAGGTGATGCCATGATCAACAACAGGTGATGCCGTGATCAACAACAGGTGATGCCGTGATCAACAACAGGTGATGCCATGATCAACAACAGGTGATGCCGTGATCAACAACAGGTGATGCCGTGATCAACAACAGGTGATGCCGTGATCAACAACAGGTGATGCCGTGATCAACAACAGGTGATGCCATGATCAACAACAGGTGATGCCGTGATCAACAACAGATGATGCCGTGATCAACAACAGATGATGCTGTGATCAACAACAGGTGATGCCATGATCAACAACAGGTGATGCCATGATCAACAACAGGTGATGCCGTGATCAACAACAGGTGATGCCATGATCAACAACAGGTGATGCCGTGATCAACAACAGATGATGCCGTGATCAACAACAGGTGATGCCGTGATCAACAACAGGTGATGTCGTGATCAACAACAGATGATGCCATGATCAACAACAGGTGATGCCATGATCAACAACAGGTGATGCCATGATCAACAACAGATGATGCCATGATCAACAACAGATGATGCCATGATCAACAACAGGGTGGGGAACAAAATTACTACTAAGATATGTCAAAATGGGGACGCCACGTGGTTGCCTCATTATCGTATCTCGTTCTGACCAAGATTTGAACCCAATCGGGTTATAAATGGCTGAATGGCGGCGTTGAAAAGCAACAGTTGGTTGGCTGGCTGCTAAATACGTGACTGGACATTTTTGGCCACTGTGCCGTGGAAATTTGAATTATGTTTATCATTGGTACGCAGTTGTTCTTTTCTTAAATTTTAATATTAAATTTTAAGATTCATAAAACATCTCATAAAGGCAGAGCAATTTTACAATTGAATGTTTAAGTATATGCACTTACCACAGGCATTGCATAGATAAATCTGTAGAGATTAACCTTAAACATGTCCACATTTCGGCCGATGATGGAACTGAAAACACAATATGAATGTACTCTGTGAACAAGACACAACACCATAGTACGCAGAATGTCTCAGCACTAAACTAGTGTCTCTAAAACTATCCTCTCTACTGTTCACAGGGTGTCATTATGCTGGTCAAATAATTCCTATTGCACTATCATACCAACAAGCTTCTTATTGCTACATAATTCTTTTATTGAAATTATACATTCAGACATATTTAACAATTAAAACATATATAGAAGTATTCAGAGATGATATGCAAAATATGTCCAAAATAGTTAACCAAAAACGCAATAATACATTTGAAAACCTAAAATGTGTCTAGGAGCAACAAAATATTGAGAGCAGTGTTTCCTCTGGGTAAAATGATGTGCAAAGTGTTGGGGTCCCTGCCAGGGGTGGACATTTTAACACTAGCTTCAAAATGGTGCATTTTAAAGTGTTTAAACTTTTTGCATTGAAGTTAGAAAGGGACAGAAATAAATGTGTAATGGTGTTAGCATGCCACAACTTGGGGAGCACACTGGAAATAAGTGTACTTTTTTATATTGGGTGAGGTGGTGAAAAAAACAGTGAGGTGGCCCACCCCGCTTGTCATATACCAGGGTAAACACTGGAGAGAACTGACCACAGGCCCATTGACAGTGGGCGTAGGAAAGCTAAATATTATAAGAAGAATTCTTACAACATGCTGTACAGAAACTTATTTTTACAGATGCTCTGTTTGCATCACTGGACTTTCCCATCAATCAACTGTTGATATATAAACCACCTTTCAATGGCGGTTCCGTTCTGTATCATCCAAACATCACAGTAGGTTCGAGCTGCCAGAGCCACCGCCACAAGAAACATGTACCAACCCTGCAATACACAGTAGTTAAAGTAAAAGGTACGTTGTTATATAGCGCGGCATTCAGTCCTTGGGACTGCTCAAAGCGCTTTACACTTCACCCCTTGGCAGACCTGTTTATTCCAATGCCTACTCAACTTCTCTGGGAAGCATTCAGCCACACTGCAATTACTTCACGAAGACTATTATTTTCCACCAGTCTATAGCCAGGTAAACATTTACAGTTGAGTGAACTGATGCAATGTTGAGTAAACCAAATTCCCCAAGCTTCGAAACGGGCCAACAGCAGCGAGAGGATTCAAAACCGGATTCTCTAAATTGAGAGTCCAACACAATTATGTCATAACTCTTGATATGCATACAACCATGAGTGTTTGCCCACATATTCATACAAGATTAGCATCATTTCAACAATCTTACAATTATTAATATCAGACACGGTGATTACATTATCAATCAAAAATAGTTATTTCCTTTATCATGACATCAGCATACATGTCATATCTATGCTCAAATATTGCAGTTAAATCTTATCATAAGTTGGAAACGGAGAGAGCTGAAGTATAATTATATACTTATGCTTACTCCCAACACATTGCTTTACTAAATACAAGGATGGTAATACAGATGATTGCTAGAAGTTAGAAAATTATATGAGAAAGATTTCATTGCGGTTACACTGTCACATTGACCAATACTGACTACCTTGTAAGGTCTTACTAATACTTTAAACAATGAGCAGTAGAAATCTCAATCAAGATTGGTATGATCATGTAAAAATAATAACTGTAAATATTCATAGAATACTAATCACAATTAATACTGTGATTACTTGAAAATATCGGTTAGAATTATATTATCATTACCCCAAGGCTGAGACTTCTACGATAATGCGTCATAAGAAGCCAATACTGGCTACGATCTATGACACAGTATAGCAGAAGCCACAAGACAGCAACCTGATGTAGTGTAACATGAAATGTGTACAGTACAAGGAAGAAACTCAACAATTTATACAGCCGCACTGGCATAAAGTACCAAACCACATCGCTGCAGCACCTGCTGAACATACCTCTGCGCTGAACCATCCCGGAAGAATGATTTTCAGAATTCTCTGCAGCTGCCTAAAAAATAAAAACACAGTTGATAAAAGTATTGTTAATTAATTCTTGGGTCAAATAAACTAATGTTTGCATGAAGAGTTAATGCAATACAGACTGTAAATAATGTAATACAGGAAACTGTAAAAATACAATGATTACAATTACAAACAGCAATGCAATTATGAGTGAGTTTCTTTGGACATATTTTCAGGCAGTTATAACCTACTTGAAGAACACAGAGTCGACGGCAGCACGGTCCTTTTTTACCAGTGGTTTCTGAAAGAAACAGATCACAGTGAATTAATATTTACAGAGCTGTAGCAGTTATGTATACAAACATGCGATTTTTTCTCAATTCTGTTTAGTTTTAACAGTAAATTAGTTACTTAATGCATCCATGCAACAGCTACCGGTACATTATCTTTTTGAGATAAATGGATGCTAATGAGTTGCTTGAAGCTATCGAAGCAACTTGCTTCATTAGCGGAGCAATTGTAGCTCTGTATGCGGAATCTGTCGTTCTAACAGCATCAGGCCTTGACATTAACACTGGCCCACTGCCATCGGGCCAGTTCTGGCCACAAGTTTCCATATTTTACTGGCCCAGTGGGCCAACAGTTTCAGATCGTTTTTATCCCATTAGTCACAGCCACAGGTCATCGTTTCAATCGCTTATCCTCGCCATTCACCCTGGCACTACAATTGGACATCTCATCTGATTTAGTGTTGTCACTTCGTATAGTTGCCATCTTGTTTTGATATGCAAAAGCCTCACAAAAAAGTCCACATGATGTAGCTACTAGTGACGTGTGGACTTTTTGTGAATTGCGGAGGCCTATATTTTGCTATGGTTGCACCGTGTTAGGGTTGCACCGTGTTTTATCAGTATATCGCAGCATTTTCTTCTGCACAATACGTATTGGCTACCGTGATACGCCTTCGACGGTGTCACGACAGCATACATTCAAGGACCCGCTAAGGCGCAGATAGCTAAGTTTACCGTAACTTTGTACTTCAGTCCAATAGTTATATACAGTGTCAGGTCCGGACTGCCCGTCATATTTTCAAGCATAACTAGCTGTAACTCGATACGCACGTGGTGGCATAACCCGTCATTCAGAGGGCATAATGATTCTCAAACGATTGCTGCAGCAACATTGTCTGCCATACGGAATACTGACTGAAAGCATGAAAGTAAATCACCAACGGCAAAATAAATAACAGCCAAATTCACATCCTTCGACTTGTAATACGATGTATTGCATAAAATAGTGTTTTTTTAAATCAATAAAAAAAAATTGGGGCCAGTAAATTTTTTGGGGGCAAGTAACTTTTAACATCTAGTGGCCCAATGGGCCACTGGGTACAAAAGCTTAATGTCAAGGCCTGAGCATGCAAATTAATGAAACACCTGAAAGCTCCTGACTATTGAATGCCATGCCCAGGGCTGGGTCCAATTACACAAAATTATATCAATTACAATTACATAAAAAAAAATTATTTCAATTACAATTACAGTCATAATTTTCCAAATCAATTACAATTACACTGTTTCAATTTCAATTACAATTACATTATGTGGAACCAAATATATTCAGCATTTGTTAATTATGTATTTTTGCGTGTTTTGCTGAATTTCAATATTTTGTACACAATTGATAAACAAATATAACGGTAATGTTTGTACATTTGGTTGAATTGTGACTTTGAATTATACTAAATAAAAAGATAGCCGTTTAAAACATATTTTTATTATATAAAAATACAATGCAATATCCTGACATAATCCTACAGGACATATTCCAATGCAGACATTTATCCGTGCGCATTTCTTAAATTTTTCTTTGGAAAATACTAATACAGGTATTAGGGTATGATGTGTTTACTTTGAGGTTGTAGCTCCTGCTCTAAGCTAACATTCTTAATTGGCCTGCCCTTTGCTTTGTGTGAGTTGGGAATGGGAAGAGAGGCCATATAAACGGTCCTTGCCACCTGACCTGTCTCCAACCCACCACAACACAAGGGGTGTAATTGGCTTGCTAACTCTGCAATGTTTCACTGAGCTGATATTTTCTGAAGCAATATCAGGCTACAAGTCTTTCCATGTTGTTTGAATACCAGCTTAGCCATTGTCTGACAGTGTCTGTGCATTGTTTATTGCTTCCTGGCTGTTACCAACTTACTGACAAGGCTAATTGCTAAGGCTACCCACCACTAGCACCACTGACCAGTACCCACCAGACAGTGAATACTGAGACTTCAATATAAATATATAAGCATGTGTTATTATTAGTCTTGATTTTCAACTCATGTGAGACTTAAATTATATTTTTATTGACAATTCGTTCAGGTAGTTTGTTATATGAAACGTACTGTAACTGAATGTAATTGAAATAAATTTTCAATTATACAAAACATAACAATTACAGCAACATTTTGAAACCACAATCAATTACAATTACAAAATTTTGCTGTAATCAATTACAATTACATAATTGGACCCAGCCCTGGCCATGCCCACTACATGAATGCCACATAAGGAAACCACTGCCAAAACTTGGCACAAAGAGTGTCTTCTTAAAAGTGGAAAGTACAGTGGCAGATCCCGACAGCTATATGGGAAAAAAGTTTATAAGGTGGCAAATGAACGTAATGAAGTCATCATTACGTCAATGTTGGTCAATGACTCAAATATTTTATTTACTGTCGGCCTTTTTATTAAAATAAACATAATTATGTCTATGTATTGCGACCAAAAGCACACATCCCATCAGACAAGTGACTGGGGCAATGTACTTGTCTGATACTGGTAGCTACTAATCCCGGACAAGTGACTAGGACAATGTACTTGTAGCTAGTAGTAGT
This sequence comes from Lamellibrachia columna, assembly GCA_963662155.1. Taxonomy (NCBI): domain Eukaryota; kingdom Metazoa; phylum Annelida; class Polychaeta; order Sabellida; family Siboglinidae; genus Lamellibrachia; species Lamellibrachia columna. The sequence continues at coordinate 49,024,467 of OY759265.1, read as the reverse complement.
AGCTACTTGTCCTGGACAAGTGACTGGGACAATGTACTTGACTGACACTGATAGCTACTTAATTGTCATGGACAAGCCTTTACTGTTACACTTACATAAACTTCATAATAGGTGAAAATTTAAACTTACATCACCGATCACGATAGGTATTCCTTTTCTGAAAAGGAAACAAACACAAATTGAAATACTCATACACAGATTGGCAATTCTACTGATGCAACTGGTAGGACAATCTAACACTGAGTAGAATTACTAACTAGTGGGTTTCTGATATAAAAGGCACTAATACAGGTCTGATACAAGTCTAAACAATCTTTTATATTCTGGGAATATGAGGGTTTAACTTCAAGTCATATAAAATGCAGTAGACTATTATATTTAGTCTTATACTTAGTTAGAAAAGTATCATTGTATTGCTATATTAATATTTTACCTATATATATATATATATATATATATATATATATATATATTTACCTACTTAAATTTAAAAAGATTGCCATTAGATTATCTAGATTCCAACAATTTTATTATCTATGTATAGCCCGCCCTTATCAGATATCTGTCAATTCCATTTTTAAACATATTCACACTACTAGCATTAACACAATCATTTTACAGTTTGTTCCATCCATTTATCACTCTCTGTGAGAATGAGTACTTTCTCATGTGCAACCTACACTGTTCCTTAACTAATGTTGCTTTGTGTACTCTGGTTCTACTGCCTTCTTTAGGTTTGAAGAACATACTCATATCAATATTGTCATAGCTGTTCACTATTTTAAACACTTCTATTTGGTCTTCTCTTAGTCTCCTGGTCTCTAGTGTTTTGAAACCACATTCTAATAAGTGGCTTTCATAACTAAGGTCTCTCAATTCTGGAATCATTTTTGTTGCTCTTCGTTGTATTCTTTCTACTTTTCTATGTCCTTCTTGTGGTATGACCTCCATACTTGTAAACCCAATATTCCAAATGTGGTCTAACTATTGCTTTGTACAGGGCTACAATTAGCTGACTCTCCTTATACGTGATATTTCTAATTAAAATTAGCCCTATCTAGAATTTGATTTCCTTTTGAAGCAGCAATCGCATTTTGCTGTTTTAGAAAACAATCATCAGTTCGTTCAGCCGATAATATATCAATATGACTGGCAGGATCACACAGATTGCTGACAGGCAGTGTTCACAATCACAATGCCTAGCTGTGTGCATGGGCATGGTCATGGGTGTACTGTGCACTCTCAGTGGCAGTGCTCTGACCGGGACCCGACGTCGCACTTGCTAATGGCAATGCTAGGACTAATTGTCTAAATACCGTTGGATGTATTATACCTGTGCTGCTTGTTGCGACTGAACTGTCTTGCTGTAAGCCACAGTGCTGCCACCCCAAACGCAAACAATGCACTATTGCGTGATGACAGTTTGCTGGCGAGTTTACTCATGCCAGCCATGTTTACTGTGAAAACGTAGGGCGAAAATGTGTTACTGTCACGCGATAACCTATCTACTTTCCATCCTCACATTGCCGGAGAGTTCTACTAAAAAAATTTCCTGATTTGTTCGCGAGGTGACACTACTAATCGCTGCCTTGCCACATGCACACATAGACAGTCTCCATACCCACACCATGGATAAGTTTACGCTGAGCACTGTGTTTTAAAGGCAGTTTAGGTGAGGAGGTGTGGTGAAAGGGAGTTCCATAATAGCTTCTTGAAATGATTTTGGGTTTTTTATGTTGGTAGTTTTTGATGGAATCATATTCCATATGCGAATGGCTCTGGGATAAAATGAAAAGACCATTGCATTTATACGACACTTGGGGGCTATGTATTGTCCACGGGTTCGAGAGCGAGTTAGTAGGCCCGGAGGGGGGGGGGGTGATCTCAATAATGTTGTTTAGAATTTTGTAGAAGGTAGTGGCTTGTTTGATAATGCGCCTTCGTTCGAGGGTTGGCCATCCAAGGGCAGTAATTAGATCTGCTGGATTTGTGTTCCGTCTGTAATCATTTTTAACAAATCTGGCAGCAGAGTGTTGCACTCTTTCAAGGCTTTTAACTTGCGAAAAGGTGTGGGGATTCCATATGGGTGAAGAGTACTCAAGTTTTGGCCGGATTAGCATGTTGTACGCTGTTTGCTTAACTTCGGGTTTATATGGGCCAAGAGTTCGTTTAATCATGCCTAAACATTTCGAAGATTTTGAAGTTATGTCAGTGACGTGATTTGTCCAGGTTAATTTGGAATCCAATTTTACTCCGAGGTATGAGTGGCTGGATACGTTACATGCACCCCGATATTTTCGGACGTCTTCGTCAACAAGACAAGCATCCACTTATTCCTCGCAAATATCTTACAGACAGATGATGCCGATGGTAAGCTGCGAGGCAGGGGGAGCGGTGGTCTAGGGGGAGCGGTTGTCTATAATGGTTAGAGCACCCGCCTGTCGATTGAGATGACGGTGGTTCGATTCCACCTCCGCCGTTTCGAAGCTTGGGCAATTTCGTTCACCCCACTTTGCCCGTGTCTTTCGGAAGAGACACTAAATGCGGTTGGTCCAAACTCCTGCGTTATCTCAAGATTGGGCTGTTTGGAGTATAACTACTTCAGACTTGAGACTTGAGGCAACGAGAGGTGGAGGTCTAGTGAGACCCTGGGCCTGGGATATAATACTCTACAGCACCAAAGACGTGCAGGCTCAATGCACGCTGGGCAATGTAGCATTTAAGTAATTCTGGAGGATGTGGATTCGTGAGCCCAAGAAACCATTGGACAGACGAATGCCGGTGATGTTTGTCCCAGTTATGCTGCACAACTGTAGCGCTGTAGACAGTACCAACCGTTGTGTTCCACAAGCTAGATGCCTGCTACAGATGCCACCTGCGATCAATATTGGATATGAGCTGACCTAATGGAATCCTATCCCATGAAGACATGTACGTCCCAGGGGACCACTCAGCACGTTGTCAGTATACCACCCTTGATATCTTCTATAACTGACCCCTCGACATGTTTAATTAGACATCTGTCAAAATTATGCCCTTTTCAAGTTGGAATACGACCAAACATAGGCTATACCCTTTAACGTGCAACATTTACATTGTTCATTCACTAGCCTATTTTATTTATAAATTAATTTTAACTAAATTGATATAAAGTTGCCCTAAGATGCTTTAGAACACGAAACATACTCATCTCAACGAGGGTATATACTGGAGATCGACGTATTGAGCCCCCCCCCACCTCCCGCCCCCGGAAGTACGTGCGCTGTGACACAGAACCGCTGTCACAGCGAACTATACAGAAGATGCATAGATCTGTGTTCGGACATGTGTTGCGCATGCCCGATTATATTCCTGCAGAACTGACCCTGCAGTTCGCGGTTGCAGCGTCAGACCGATAAAGGGACCGAGTTGGCAGGCTAGCTACCAACCTACTTGATGTACTGCGCTCGTACCTTAATTAGAGACGAGCTTCAGGCTGCGACTGGACAGAGAGGTGGCCACAGACAGGACGAGATGGCACGGACTATGGGGGACTGCCTACATACAGGACATTGGAACTTGGATGTAAACTATAAAATGGGAGATACTGTTCTGGGTACTACTGTAAAAGAAAAGGACTTAGGAGTTACAATAAGCGCTGATATGAAAGTTTCAGAGCAGTGTTGTATTGCAGCTTCAAATGGTAATCAAATTCTTGGATTGATTAGAAGAAACATAACATACAAGGGAAAAAAGTTAATTATACCTCTTTATAAAGCAATAGTTAGACCTCATTTAGAATACTGTATACAAGCATGGAGACCATATCGTAAGAAGGATATAAATACGCTTGAACGCATACAAAGGAGAGCAACTAAAATGATTCCAGAACTGAGAGACCTTAGTTATGAAGAACGCCTGAAGGAATGTGGTTTAACAACTCTAGAGACAAGGGGGTTAAGAGGAGATCAGATTGACGTTTTTAAGATATTGAATGGGTATGAAAATATTGATAGAAATATGTTTTTCTCACTCAAGAAGGATAGCAGAACTAGAGGACATGAGGTAAAATTAGTAAAGGATCAATGTAGATTGGACATCAGGAAGCACTCGTTCTCACAGAGGACAATAAATGGAATGGAACAAATGGAACAAATTGTCTACAGATTGTGTAACTGCTAGCAGCGTGAATATGTTTAAAAACAAGGTTGACACATATCTCAGGAGGGCGGGTTATAAGTAGATGAACATTGTTGGACTCTCGATAAGCCAATGGCTTCCTTGTCCACTTGCCATCTGGGCCTTTGGCTTGGATGGCAAATCTTGTTAAATCTTGACTAGTCGCAACATTAAAGCGCTAGTCCCGGTCCATGCATACGGCGTCTAGGACAAGAAGTTGTGGCGGGTGGCCAAGATATTTACACAATGAGGAGAATTCGGTGGCTGCTGACTATTGTCGCTTGGCGGCAGCACCGTTATGGCCCCTACCATTATACAGTGACAGTGTCGCCGCCCCTAGCAAGACCACCGGTGCACTGAACTTGAACAATATTCCACGTATTCCGTGTCACAGTCAGGTATGTGGATAGTATAGTTCGTAGGGGAGTTTGGGAGGACACTGGTACAACCTGCACGCGATTAGGCTTATATGTTGTCAGAAGTGAGATTCGAACCCATATGCCTGGACAACCAGACTGCGAAGAGTTAGTCACTCGCTGTAGGCCTATATACATAGTATTACACACAGTGCTCGGAGCCCGGAGGGGCTGTGTAGTTACTTATTTTCAGAATGCATATAACCACGACCACGGGCGGACTGGGATAGCCATGTTGAATCCGGGGGCATGGCGCTCGTGCCTGGTACCGGTGGCCGTGTACACACGACACGAATCCGGGGGTATGGCGCTCGTGCCTGGTACCGTTGGCCGTGTACACACGACACGAATCCGGGGTATGTCGCTCGTGCCTGGTACAGGTGGCCGTGTGCACACGACACGAATCCGGGGGCATGGCGCTCGTGCCTGGTACAGGTGGCCGTGTACACACGACACGAATTCGGGGGCATGGCGCTCGTGCCTGGTACAGGTGGCCGTGTACACACGACACGAATCCGGGGGCATGGCGCTCGTGCCTGGTACAGGTGGCCGTGTGCACACGACACGAATCCGGGGGCATGGCGCTCGTGCCTGGTACAGGTGGCCGTGTACACACGACACGAATCCGGGGGCATGGCGCTCGTGCCTGGTACAGGTGGCCGTGTACACACGACACGAATCCGGGGGCATGGCGCTCGTGCCTGGTACAGGTGGCCGTGTACACACGACACGAATTCGGGGGCATGGCGCTCGTGCCTGGTACAGGTGGCCGTGTACACACGACACGAATTCGGGGGCATGGCGCTCGTGCCTGGTACAGGTGGCCGTGTACACACGACACGAATCCGGGGGCATGGCGCTCGTGCCTGGTACAGGTGGCCGTGTAAAGTAAAATTTTGTGGAAGTAATTCATTCATAATATGAAATTACTTCTGGGACGGTCGCACATGATATTGTGAACGGACGTAGGCTAAACAGTAAATGCTTAATGATACTTGTGAACTTGTCGTATCTAGGATCTCACAAAGGATAGGCCGGGGGGGGGGCAAGCTTAGTCACCCATTAGTTCACCATGCCACCGTGTAGTGGTGCAACAGGTTACATACGAAAAAATAAAATCATTAAGCCATGCCCCAATGCCCCCTAAATACGCAACTGCTTGTGAACTAAAAGCATGGATTGACATTTTGTTATTCGAATCTCACCCGGCCAAATTATTAACTATCGTGATTGTGACATGCTTGAAATAAGCCATCGAATACATATTCAAGAAACAATCGTCTACTTTGGTCGAAGACACCGAAGTATAATATATAACTCAGCAATACATATACAATACAATACACATTCAGTACAATACAATACATATACAATACAATACACATTCAGTACAATACAATACATATACAATACAATAAACATTCAGTACAATACAATACATATACAATAAAATACACATTCAGTACAATACATATACAATACAATACACATTCAGTACAATACATATACAATACAATATAATACATATAAGTATGATTTGGGTTGTATCTGCAACCGACGTACATTTTTAAATAGCGGGTCTACAATCCTCTAAAATACAATAACTAATGGTAACTCATGTATTTGTAAACCAAATGCACATTCCACGATGAATAAAGAATGCTGAACGAATAAATTAATCAAGTCTAGTCAGTAGTGTCAAGGACATTGGTGTTACGTTCTATTTTTTAATTAGATAATCACATAAATGTGGGAACATAATATGTCGAATAATGTAGTTAGAAAGGTTAGAACGTAGTACAACTATTTATAAACAAAACATTTGTACAATTTACCAGAAAAATGTAGAAGACAATGCGCTAAATATATGGAGTATACATAACTTGTAACACATTAAAATCTCTGAACGGGTATAAAGGCGCACAAAGCAGGAGTTGCCTGATTTTACACATCTACTTTATATTGAACGATTAAGAAGGTTACATTTACCAACATTAACGAACGTATTAACGGGGAAATGATCTAAACATTTTGATACTAATGTGGCTATACGATCTGGAGGTTTCACCACAACTGTTTTTTTATCTACCCCTGTAGCTATTATTTATAATTCAACATAGTAACTAAAATATGAAAGTAGACGGTATTACACAATACCAGTTCGCCAATGATGAATATATAAAAATCGAAACTAAATACTGTTATAATATACAACCTAAATCTTTATGCCGGTCGATCGTTAAACGTTGAAGAAGCACATAAGGCGCTACACGCGCAGGTTTGTCGACTGGGCGTTGGGCGATTTAATGTCTCGGCGCCATCTAGCGGGCCTCTCGTAAACGCAGCGACGCAGTAGGCCGAGTCTGCGTAGTCAGTGTCAGCAGCGGATCCAGTGGGGTCTTAGGTGACTCAAACCCCCCAGGCCATGGAGGGGGGTCTTAGACCCCCACCTGTGTCCGTGGCAAATGTTACGGTAAATGACAACGTATATAGGCCTACATCGGAACTAGTTTCAATGTAAAGACTGAAGTGTTAGCAGCCGGCTAATATGAACCCTTCTGTTAGTAGAACGACACATGTGTCGTGCCGTCTCCCCCCAACCGGTTCGTAAATAGAACGACGTATGACTAAGACTGACTGAGACCCCCCGCCAACAAGCCTAGACCCGCCCCTGAGTGTCACGTATTGCAAGTCGAGTTAGAGGGCACAGCATCATAAGTGGCAGAGTCATTGTAGCGTCTATGCAAAGTTCGTTCTTTCGCTCATGCTTGGGGTGTCGAGAAACGTTGTATATATGGCTATACAGACACACAAGTAGCATTTCGCGTCGTGTTGTTCAATAAAGGTCACTGGACGCACTGGGTCCGTAGTGCGTACGCTACTTGCGTCGGAAAGGGCCTCGCCAGCCCGAGTTCAGTTGTATCGGAGACGATCGGCGCGTCCCCTGTGTCATTTTATATTCCACATCGTATACGTTGTCTTCGTTAGCACGCCGTGCCCTCGTGGCACACGAACGATGTGAGAGCTCCTGTTGCGTCCATGGCAAAGGCAGTTCCAATGCCGCCCGCAAACATCGCCGGAACCGCGACTATCGACAGCCAGAAGAATAGCGCCATGCCCGACAGACCGTGGCCACTGCAAGAGACAAGGAGGGATGAACACACCGTAATATCGCCCGCCCACGCAACACTTATGGATCTACTATAATATATTATATTATATCGATGTTGTTCACCATCTCCGCAAAAAATCCGCACATGTTGAAATTACACGCACGCACGCACGCACGCACGCACGCACGCACGCACGCACGCACGCACGCACGCACGCACGCACGCACGCACGCACGCACGCACGCACGCACGCACGCACGCACGCACGCACGCACGCACGCACGCACATACTCCACGCACGCACGCACGCACGCACATACTCCACGCACGCACGCACGCACGCACGCACGCACGCACGCACGCACGCACGCACGCACGCACGCACGCACGCACGCACGCACGCACGCACGCACGCACGCACGCACATACTCCACGCACGCACGCACGCACGCACGCACGCACGCACGCACGCACGCACGCACTTCTACATACCCGTGGTTTGTTTAGGTACCCCTTTCTACACTCCGAGATACAACATTGCAGACGCGTCTGTTATTTACATGTAACATACGTATCCACCTGTTCGTTCCATCCATTCAAAGAGGGTGCCTCATATTCTCATTAAACACCCGAAAACACAAAACTTTTCGTGAACAAATCCATGCGAACTTTTTGCACGTTAGAAAAGATATGATGTGGGCGTAAGTATATAAATATGATGTTATCCATGCATGCATACATACCTGGTGCAGCCGGCCGCTAGTCGGGCCCCGAACAGGAGCAGCACTCCTCCGCAGATTGCCGATGGAATAGTGACTCCCTTCTCTGTGCCGATCGAGTTGGAGGAGAGCGCAGACAGCGCACCTCCGATGACCGTCGCTAGCACGTAGACGACCTGACAGATACAAGGACGTCCACTCACTTCCACGTTACAACTTTGCAGCGTTGGTTAGAATCGTTTATTTTTATTGCCTGCGGATATTTGCCTGTGATCCTGTAATACCCGGATCACTTTACGGATGATCCCAGAACGTCGCTATACGACATTGCACGAAATCGGTTTCATGGGGGAGTGCGTGTGTGTGTGTGTGGGGGGGGGGTAGCCACTCTCGCTTAGTGTCGTATATCGGTGTATTTTCCATAGAAACGTCGTTTATTTTCTTGTGAAAGTTTGTTTTTGGAAGTCGTTTGTCCTACCCACCTGCCACCAATTTCCAATGCCACATCTCGCGTTAGCCATATAGGGAAAGCGCTCTTGCAGAGACTTGGTGACGACCCACTGCGACGTGATGGTCGTGTAAGCCGTGCTGCCGCCCAGTGTGTCGCCGACAGCTATTATGATGAACAGTTGTAGCAGACCAACAATCACTCCTGCAGGAACAAACACCATATATGGATGGAAGGATGGATGGATGGGTGTATGGGTGGGTGCGTGCGTGCGTGGGTTATTTGGGTGGATGGATGGATAGATGGGCGGATGATCCGATCGAACCTTCCAAAATGTTAATAGACTATGTGCTAATATTTTCCTAAATTTAAACGCAGTTCATATTCAATTAGAAGCTATGTAATGCCGGTGGTGTCACGTCCCCCAGTAGGCCTATATAGACGTTTGTGCAGTTGGAACAAAAGGAGATAGACGCAAAACATAGATTGTAAAGAAATTAACAAGATCGTAATATTCGCAACCAACATGACCTACCTGCAACAGATGGTGGCCAAGACTTTACTGTCAAGATGTTAGTTGTGCCGGTCGTGTTGACATTGAGGTCCTGCAACAACGCACACCTGTACCATTCATTCTTACCACTATCATTTCCACTAAATACAGTTGCAATTGGTGATGCTGTAGTTGTCACTGCATCGCATCAGATAAAAATACTGAAGAGTGATAAGTTATTAACATTGCATTGCAAAGTGCATATAATTTACATTTAGTTCACATTGTACCATGAAGACTAAACCTTGATCCACCGACTCCTTCAAAGCGAAGCCAATCACGAAACAATGGCCTGTCTATTTTGTAGCGACTGGTTACTATGTACAAATTCTTTGTTTTACCTAACGAAGATTCTAACAGTGAGTTTCTTATCATAATTAACGCAAGATTAAGAAAAAAATAGAATATAAGCAGTGAGTTTTCAAACTCCAGGTGGTCATGTGACTTTGTCACGTGACATGTGTCTGAACTTACGAGGTGGCAGAGATCGCTTTCCCAGTTAATGAACCATTCGAGAAGAAAAATAGCGACAATAAGTAGAACAGCCATCGGCAAGGCCAGCACAATGAATTTCGTCTTTAATGTATCCGTGACGCTGAAACAGACGAATATCACGTAAATGTTTCTTCTCTCCACCGTAAGTGGTTAGTTTATGTTACGCATTGCAATGTAGGCATAATACTATCAGAGCAGCATAATACTATCAGAGCAGCATAATACTATCAGAGCAGCATAATACTATCAGAGCAGCATAACAGATGTGTTCTCCCAATCTAAATGCTCCAATATTTTTAATGGCGGTTTATAACAAAGATAATTAACCAAAAACGCGGTTAAGAACGTGCCAATTTTTTTTATAGTTTTTACAATACGGCCCACAAAATACAGGTGCTATTACGTGACCAAGCCTAAACAATTGCACTGAGCCATTTTTGAAAACATTCGATTGCGATGGGCAGTGGTCATCGTTAGGCCCTGATGGACGATATGCCCCAAATTATGCAATGTGCTTCCCGACCACTAGAGGGGCGACATGCATGCTGATGGGCATTTCTGTTAACGTACGTTGGATTTTCCAGTGTTTTATTCGGCTTTGTCCACCTTATAATGTGTTCAGCAAATAAGCCGTACAATAGAGCCCCGATAAGCGTGCCGATCAGCGTGTAATCTACAACCAAGAACAACCATTTGTTCAACAAGCGTTACACATTGAAAAACAGCACGCACGCACGCACGCACGCACGCACGCACGCACGCACGCACGCACGCACGCACGCACGCACGCACGCACGCACGCACGCACGCACGCACGCACGCACGCACGCACGCACGCACGCACGCACGCACGCACGCACGCACGCACGCACGCACGCACGCACGCACGCAGACAGACAGACAGACAAACTTTCGCTCCTTGGGGGTGTTAACCAGTATTCTACACAATACAAGACAAGGCAAAAAGCAAGACAAGACAAGACAAGGCACGCACGCACGCACGCACATATAGCGATAATTAACCGAGCCAAAATGTGCATGCATTGATATGTAAATTTCTTAATGGGGAGACTTACATGAATTTTTGCATCCGGTACCCAGCTGGATGAGTATCATTCCAGGGCACTGCACAACAAGAATATATGTTTTAAACAACAAATACTGTGTGACATACACAAACTGTGATGATATCCAAAATTAACACCAGTTTATAGTTTGGGTGATGACATGTTCGATCAAAGTATTGTAGAATATTTTTAAGACACGAGAAACAATTAAATACATCATACCTCTTAGGTAGAGCTAATATGTACATTGATTTTCCACACTGTGGCGCCACTATTCTAGTTAAAGCGGACAATCGGGCTGTTAACAAACGTTTGACATGAAGAAACATCGCGCAGTTTCCATTAACATTAATACAACGTCCACGCCCCACCATGACCAAGTCAACTCTCGAATACATTTAGACGTATTGTTGTGGCTTACGTTTGTTCTCGTCTAGAGACCGATGGGGCATTACGTTTGAAATAAATCGAACCGAGGCGTGATTGGAAGGCAAGCACTTCAATTGTGTTCCTTCTGCGCGGTCGAGTTAGTGAGCCAATCAGAGGGTAGATCGCATACGACCGATACCTGCGTATATGGGGTCGGCCACAGCGCGATAACCAGCAGAAACGTACACTTGCATCATAAGACAGTCGACTACTTACGGCGCCTGAGAGCGTCATGCCGATTCCTAATATGAACGGCCCAACCGAACTGGTGAAGATACCCTTGTTTGTTAAACAACACTTGAAGCCGTCGACGGCGTCTGTGAAGAGACGTTGCGTGGACGGTAGCACAGACAATAGACTCATGACGAGTTGACCTACAACGGTAGAAACCATTATTACTACTGCGAGAATGTAGGCAAACTAAACGATACACTAATGTTTGTAATAGATTAGAAAACATTATAACTATTTATACATAAACATTTTAATATTGTTATCATAGCAACCGAAAATATGTATTTTTTAAAAGAATGATGTATGCTCTAAAACCCCATCGTTGATGCCGTCCTCATTTACAAATTTGACTTTATTTACAATAACTAGTAACTACCGTAATGCAACATTTCAACAGCTTTTAAAAATATACAATATTCAGGCAAACGAGATTACCATACGGACGTTTCATGTGTTTGCTTAATGTTGTTAACAACGTAGCTTTAACTGTTTTTTGTGGAAGTGAAAACAATATTAACCAAGGTAGGTATCACGAAGAAACGTTATATCTGCTTGGCGGATATGTGGCGGAAATATGTACAACAAAACGATTTGAATTCACATGACAGTTCGCTCTCCATTCCCTCTCTCTCTCTCTCTCTCTCTCTCTCTCTCTCTCTCTCTCTCTCTCTCTCTCTCTCTCTCTCTCTCTCTCTCTCTCTCTCTCCCTCCCTCCCTCCCTCCCTCCCTCCCTCCCTCCCTCTCCCTCTCCCTCTCCCTCTCCCTCTCCCTCTCCCTCTCCCTCTCCCTCTCCCTCTCCCTCTCCCTCTCCCTTCCCCCCCTCTCTCTCTCTCCTGTTCTATGCATGTACGTCAGAATTCTGAAAAGGAAAATACATTCACCAACCTGCCGCGATTGCTGTTAGGAACATCTTCAACATAATCCACCGTCGAAAGACCATCTGTAGTCGTATCGATTCCGGCTCAAACACTGCAACAGAAAAAGGCAACAGTCTGTTTAGGTAATTTTGTCATTCGTTCTCTTACAGTTTATCCACAAGTCTTGCGGATTTTCATAAATTTGACGATATTACAGGCGTATGAAACATTCCTTACGATTTGGTGAGTTTTCAAATTTTTTTTTTATGGGATACAAATGGCATAAAAAATATAGACCACCAGTTCAAGATACGCCCGAAGAGCGACTCTTGCGAATATTTTAGCTGTGCACAATCACCTGCGCCGATGTCTCGCGAGATCCAAGTCAATATATATATATATATATATATATATATATATATATATATATATATATATATATATATATATATATATATATATATATATATATATATATATATATATATATATATATATATATATATATATATATATATATCCCAGTTTGCACAGCGACCCCTTTTAAGCAAGCGCGGCAAACCAGCGGACGTAGATAGCCATAGGGGTTTGTTTGCAATCTTACGGATTTCAGATACCAGTGTTACATGTGTGCATCACTAAGAGTTGGTATACTTTCCCTATCACTGCGCTAGACCGAAGAGGGGTGATGTCATTAAATGTACGATGGTGCATTGCCTGTGGTACGATGATGCATTGCCTGTGGTACGATGATGTATTGCCTGTGGTACGATGATGCAATGCCTGTGGTACGATGATGCATCGCCTGTGGTACGATGACGCATTGCCTGTGGATGCATTTTATTGTCTCCTCAGTTATCGAGACAATAACCTAACCAAATATGCAGATATGTCTAGTCTTGCTGCATGTCATGATATCTCACATGTCAAGTAGGTTTACTCAACCGCTGGAATCAAGTGTTTGCAAGTGCACATGGTTCGGACTGTTTAGTTTTCAGATACCTGTCCTGGTATTTGTTTAACTCTCGTGCTCTTGTGTGAATGTTGATAATTTAAGTATTGACTTCGACAGATGATAGCCAGACCATAATATCATCTATGATCCTGATCCTAATATTGCTTATAATGACTAGAGTAAAGGTCCCTCTTCAATTCGATGTTTTCGCTAGTCTCTTTTCAAATTCATTTTGCGAAAAATCAAACCTACCTAGTATCCACAGCAATATGCTGATTTGTGCATCTTTTGAATGTAGTTTTTGTGAAATCATCAGAGAGACTATTAAATTACTCAGTAATTGAAGTGAAAATGGAAACACTGAAAACAATGAAAACGTTCCTCCTTGATAAAATTGTTTAACTTTGTCATGTGATCGGCGAGAGGATGGAAGTCACGCCCATGATCGGCATTGACCTGCACAGTGTTTAACATAATATTGGATATCCACTATTTTGAGCCTTATAAGATCTAACGACTAAAGTAAATTATTTCGATGATTTTAACAAGAATATGCATTTTTTTTATTAAATCGACTGCGGTTGTTACATAAACTATTCGTACACTGCTTATTTGGACATCAACGAACCGGATTTGCGATAGGCTAAATCAGTTGAGGATGGACCCATTTCGCCTTAGTTATATCGGAGGTTGTTTTACGTGATCGGGTCCAATCCACGTTAGGTGTGATCTCAGAAATCGTTGGTTTCATGGGGGTGGAGGGGGAGGTGCCAGCAGCTTTCAAACAAAACAGATTTGGCGTCGTACATCGCGACTAAATAGGAAAACGGAGGATATTTTCATGGGTATCCTAATGTTAAAATGGTTTCGTGTAGCGTCGTATATGGATGTTGTGGGATTATCACACTGTATGACGATGTCATATCGGATTTATCTCGGTTCACTGTCCATGTTAACATATTGCTTGATCTCGATTGCTATAAAACCAAGAGACCATGGCGATGACGGCAAAAACAAAAAGTGTGGGAAAATAACTGGGTAAGAAGAATCGACGGGTGAAAAGAGTAAACAAACGAAGAATTGAGGAGCCGAGGGAGGAGGTTGGTGTGAAAGAGACTTTCAGGGGAAGCTGGTGAGGCTACAGTGGGCTGGACATGTGGAACGAATGGACGGGGAATGGCTGACGAAGAGAGCAGGTGTGCTCATGCAGAGTGAAGGGTAGAATGAGTCGAGGAAGACCGCGACTCAGATGTCAGGACTGTGGGAAGAGAGATTTAGCGGGATTAGGAGGGAGGGGTGGGAACGAGATTAGGGGATTGGGGTGTAGATGGCAGTAAAACAGAATCAATGACGGAAGGAGAAAAAAAAACAAGGATCAATATCGATGCCAGCCTCACCTCAGAGTTCAGGGACATAGTGGAGAGCAACAACTTCTCCGCGTTAACACAGAGCAACAACTTCTCCGTGTTAACACAGAGCAACAACTTCTCCGTGTTAACCCAGAGCAACAACTTATCCGTGTTAACACAGAGCAACAACTTCTCCGTGTTAACACATTGCTTGACGAAGTTATTTAGGGACCTGCTCCACGACGATACATCGCTTAATTAGGTATTATCGGATCCCACTCCACGTTGACACGATGCTCCTTTACGAGGCCAGCGTGGGTCATCTCCACGGTAACGTATTGATGGACATGACTATCGTATCGATCATCACGAACTGCCGAATTCGTGAAACTATGTTGCACAAGTCTTGTTTGTGTGGGTATCGGGTATAGACTGCTTGTGTAAGTACAATTTGTTGAAGATACTTGCGCGATACTTACTGTAGGAACATTTTAACCTGTGAGTTCTCAATGCTGTGCTTTCGATTAATCACGAAAGATGCTAAGTCAGTTTTAACGACATTGTTCCAATTACGTCATTGAATGTGCACGGTCATTCCAAGATTGTTTCGAATCGATGTCCTGTGCCTGGTCACTTGGCCCTCGGCGACCGGCCCGACTGTATCAGTCGCCGCCCGTCTCAACAGGTAGCATTCCTACACGCCACGAGTGGTTTATACAGCGTCAAAGGGCCTCCAATGCACTTCTAGGCGCTGAGTGGACTTCAAACAACTTCACGTACGAGATCGGATTCACGCGTGGGGCCTAATATATAATGCATCGCGCAAACCCATGCATAGGGCGTATAGGGGTAAGACCACTGTTCACCTTCCTGTTTATTGTTTCACACGAATGTAGGGCGTATTAAATTGCGATATGTGAATTTAAACAATTCATATGATGTGACATAAGGGCAATTGAGTAGGCATATTCACAGGTTTGTTTGTAGAAGCTATTGGCTGTGAAATGGTGCATTTTTTGAGAGTTTAACAGGCGGAAGGATTTATGAGAATTGTTCTGCTATGGGCCACGTCGGCGCAAAATTTGTCAAAATTTTGTCAAAATTGATGGGCATCGCACGTCGGGACGTTTTAAAAGAGCTGGAAGTATGTGATTTTTATACAATTTGGTCAGTATATCAATGAGATGACAGTTGCTGTAAAAAAATTTCAGAATTTTTGATGGTCACGTTTTCTTATAATCAGACAAAACGTTAACATGGCCACCAATGCAATTCTCAACAGTGGTCTGACTCCTTTATTGTAGTTGGTAAAGGTCCCTCTTCAATTCTATTTTTTTGCTAGTCTCATTTCAAATTCATTTTGTGAAAAATCAAACATACCTAGTATACTCTACACAACAACATACTAGCTCGTTTGCGCATTTTTATATGTAGGTTTTGTGAAATCATCACACAAGTTATTACATTACTTAATCTTTGGTCAAACATTAATTGCAGTGAAAATGGAAGCCCTTGGTGAAATTTCGCTTTGTCATGTGATCAAGCGAGAGGATGGAGGTCACGCCTATGATCAGCATTGACCTGCACAGTGCTAACCATTTTGGATATCCACTATTTGGAGTCTTACAAAATCTGACGACTAATGTCAATTCTTTTGATGATTTGAACAAAAATAGGCATTTTTTTTATTAAATCGACTGCGGGTGTTACATAACCTGTTCACACACCACATATGTGTACATCAACGAACCGAATTTGCGATAGGCTTTGCTAAATCAGTTGATGATGGAGTTTTAAGTTTAAGCGATCTTTCGCGCTGTCATTCCGAGAAAGGTAGCTTTCCGGCCACGTTTTGACGTCAACGCTGGGAAGTATCTACATATGGCAAACAGTTGTTGGTTTAATTACACGCCCACTGCTTGTCCGCAAACTGGGGCTGTCGAGTGTTGTGACAGGCCAGATATATCGCATTACCTACTGACGTCACGAACTACTTGTTTCAGTCAATCCTCACGACTCGAATGATCCATTACAGTGCCAGGATTGCCATTACTATATAGCATATCATACTCTTTCTAGGCGTATCCACGGTTCAAAATAAACAACAGCGGACAATGAAGACTTTTAACACTTCTTCACCGCCAGACATGTTTACCGACGTTAACAACGGCTTTGAGCTCCGCGCATTCGTTGACACGAATGTAGGACATTTCGACCTAGGAGGTTTCGGCCTAGGACAGTTCGGCCGCAGACGTTTCGGTCGCGGGCAGAAAAGCTACACGACAATAGTTTAGCTAATCACGTTTATTTTACATCGTTTACATAAGCAGGTTGCATTTCAGATAACATTTCAACTTTGCACACATTGGGTTAAACTCGTCTTATGTCGAGATTAAGCAACCACGAGGAACTTTGAATCCCGTTGGTCCAAGATTAGTTGTTGCCATTATGACTCTCAGGCCGAAACATGCACCCTTCACTAAATCGTCGTCATAGACCGAACTGCCCTAGGTCGTGTAGCAGTTTCTACCCTATAACATATATTGCCACTTCACCGTAAACCCGATTGCAATCGCAAATCTTCTAATAACTAATACATTCTGTTTTTTAAATATCACGTAGCAACACAAAACCGACGCTATCTTATCTCAGGTCACCTCCCGGCATGTGCCGGTTGACTGGGTCCGTGTACAGGGGAATGTACGCCGTGATATGAACTGTAGCATGAGACAGCATTAAACATGCCCGCCACCCATTAACCAACTTACACTCTACGCTTATGAGCGAACGTAACATGCTTTACAGTTTTCAGCCGACGTCACGCAACACAGCTGTCAATCAACGTCACGCAATGCGTTGTCAACCGACAATACACGATACATTTGTCAACCCACCATGATGTTACATCTGTCATTGTCAGCATGGCACAGACGTTACAACTATCAACCCACAACACACGTTATAACTGATAACCCACGACACACGCTACAATTGTCAACCCACAACACACTCTACAACTGGCAACCCACAACACACGCTACAACTGTCAACCTGCAACACACGCTACAACTGTCAACCCACAATACATACACTACAACTGTCAACCCACAACACACGCTACAACTGTCAACCCACAACACACGCTACAACTGTCAACCCACAACACACGCTACAACTGTCAACCTACAACACACGCTACAACTGTCAACCCACAATACACACACTACATCTGTCAACCTACAACACACGCTACAACTGTCAACCTGCAACACACGCTACAACTGTCAACCCAAAACACACGCTACAACGGTCAACCCACAACAAACACACTACAACTGTTAACCCACAACACACGCTACAACTGTCAACCCACAACACACGCTACAACTGTCAACCCACAACACACGCTACAACTGTCAACCCACAACACACACACTACAACTGTCAACCCACAACACACGCTACAACTGTCAACCCACAATACACACACTACAACTGTCAACCCACAACACACGCTACAACTGTCAACCCACAACACACGCTACAACTGTCAACCCACAACACACGCTACAACTGTCAACCCAAAACACACGCTGCAACGGTCAACCCACAACAAACACACTACAACTGTCAACCCACAACACACGCTACAACTGTCAACCCACAATACACACACTACAACTGTTAACCCACAACACATGCTACAACTGTCAACCTGCAACACACGCTACAACTGTCAACCTACAACACACGCTACAACTGTCAACCCACAACACACACTACAACTGTCAACCCACAACACACACACTACAACTGTCAACCCACAACACACGCTACAACTGTCAAGCCACAACACACGCTACAACTGTCAACCAACAACACACGCTACAACTGTCAACCCACAACATACGATACAACTGTCAACCAACAACACACCCTACAACTGTCAACCTACAACACACACTACAACTGTCAACCCACAACATACGATACAACTGTCAACCAACAACACACCCTACAACTATCAACCTACAACACACACACTACAACTGTCAACCAACAACACACCCTACAACTGTCAACCTACAACACACACGCTACAACTGTCAACCCACAACATACGATACAACTGTCAACCAACAACACACCCTACAACTGTCATCCCACAACCAGATATGGAGTCAAACACATTTGTATTTGTATTTGAAAGTATTTAAATACTTTAATAAAGTATTTGTATTTGACATTAATGAAATTAAATTATTTGTGTTTATATACTTCCCAACAGTATTTGAAATGTTTTAATACTTTCAAATACTATTCCTAATACTATGGGCATGGGTATCAAGAAATGGCAAGTTAGATTTTGTTTACGCCTGTCTTGTTTACATTATTGAGAGTCAAGCAATTTTACTCTGCCATTTGGCAACTGACAACATATCTTTCAGGTCAGAAATAAAGCCAAGATAAAGCCATTATGTCATTGCGATCATTGTGACAGCATATCCCAGAGAAGTCAACACCCCCTACACCAGCATATCCCAGAGAAGTCAACACCCCCTACTTGTCACCATGATGCCACTGCAACAGGATGCCGTTCTGTTTATTAAATTTTCTATTTTAGTCAACAAATCCCTTTGGTTACAAGTTTAAATCAGTGGAGCCAACTTGATTTAGATCAGACCAAACAATGTATGCACACTGTGTTTTTGTAATGGTGTATATAAATTATAATGAATTTTCATAACACACAACATTGTCACATGAAAGTATTTTGAAAAATATTTGAAATATTTCCCAATGTATTTGTATTTAAATACGTTTGCATCTTATAGCATTTGTTTTTGTATTTGTATTTGAACCCCTCAACAGTATTTGTATTTAAATACATTTCAAAGTATTTGACTCCATATCTGCCATCAACACACATTACAACTGTCAGTTTACAACACACCCTACAACTGTCAACCCACAACACACGCTACACCTGTCAACCCACAACACACGCTACACCTGTCAACCCACAACACACGCTACACCTGTCAACCCACAACACACGCTACACCTGTCAACCCACAACACACGCTACACCTGTCAACATACCACATACACTACGCCTGTCAACATACCACATATACTACACCTGTCAACATACCACAGACGCTACACATGTCAGCATACCACATACACTCCACCTATCAGCATACCACATATACCATCGTTGCGGCATACCACAGAATTTACACATTTCAGCATACCACAGACGCTACATCTGTCAGCATACCACAGACGCCACACATGTCAGCATACCACATACGCTACATCTGTCAGCATACGAGATACACTACGTGTGTCAGCATACTACAGACGCTACACCTATCAGCATACCACAAACGCTACACATGTCAGTATGTCACAGACACAACACCTGTCAGCATACCACAGACGCTCCACATATCAGCATGTCACAGACGCTACATCTGTCAGCATAACACAGTCCACAGACACTATTTTGTTCAGCGTACCACATACGTAACACTGTCGGCACTGCAACTCGTAGATTAATTTAATCAGTCTGAGAACTGTTCCCACGGGGGTTTGGATGAAACATGCACAATCTGTAACGACCTAATTATGATTTTGTCGGACACATAAATTTCTGTCGGGTAAAATTAGACCCTTCACGATCGATACGTTCTCCGTGTTTCATTAGTGTCCCGCGCCGGTTGCGTGCGCGCTAACAACCGGCTGCCGCGTGCATTGAGCTTCAACGAAACACGTGTGTGTTGTTAGTGGCCGCATCAATAAGCAAGCGACACAGTTGAGAAGACGTCGTGAAACGATTTTTTATTATTTTTGCCTCGTCACTGTGCGCGTGGCTCACTGAGACGTCTTGAATGGCCGATGCGTCACCGCCGGGGAACTTCGCGGCTTATCACGTAGCGTCGCAGCGACAGCCCGCCGGGTGACAATCGACCGCAGCATGGGTCAGCGAACTGACAAATCTGGATCCACCCCGTTCCCTCCCCGTCGGGACCTGTGCTCGTTTATCATTAATGACAAATCTGGATCCACCCCGTTCCCTCCCCGTCGGGATATGTGCTCGTTTATCATTAAAAATTTGACATTCGCTTTTCGAGTGCCAGTTTACCGTAAAATACGGCGCTATTTTTTAACACACAGTCAGTGAGACAATCATTATAACTTATAATATAATTCGTGGTATTGTTAAAATTAAGATCATATAATATATTATTATAAAACAAACATATACATGGACAGCAGGCAGCGGGCGAACGGGATGGAGGCAATGTCACGTGAATTCGCGATGGCACGTAAAAGAACACAACTAAACATCACTTCTTTCTACTCCTTTAGAGCCCTCCCAGAGTCCCACCCCACACATCCCCTCCCATTTCTCCTCCCGCTCCCATGCACCTACCTCGGCTCTTCTCCATGCACCAGCCAAACACGACGCCGGCGAACACGCACGCCAGCAGTTTGAGGACCGCCTTTCCGCCCGAAGGTTCCGGGGCACAGCAGATTTGGAAGCCGGCAACACCGACGGAGGCATCGGGCTCCGTAGAGGAGACCACCTCCAGTCCTCCAGTGGCACTGTCGGTGTCTGTCGCCTCACAGTTCACGTACTGTCCATCGCTTCGGTCCGACTGCACTCCCACCTTGTTGGTGCCGTTAACTTCGGCCGCCGTCATGCTGCCGACTCTACGCTAATCCCGGCGTTAGTTGATGTCTCCCGGCCGTATCGTCTTGTCGTCTCTGTCTACCGCGATATCGGTCTGTCCAAGTCGCCTCGCGTCGTACAACTGAGGTAAAGAAATGAACATAATATCGTCAACGACGCCGCCACCACCACCGCCGACACTACCGCCACGAATACCTGGCGAACTCGACTGACCTAATGAACCTATTTAATTGCGCCTATCGATGGCCGTTTTCGGGTGAGCGCAAATGTGCTGAGTAACGCTTACTCAGTCGTTCAGCGCCCCCCCCCCGCGGCCTGCGATAACTCAGCGCGCCTGGTGTATGTCCCGCGGGCCGAAGTCCGCACGTCGCCGACAGTAAAGCTGCGGGTGCAGTAAAGCTGCGGGTGCGGTCAAGTGAAAGGCTTCGTGAATAGATATATACATTGAGTGACAGTGTTGTGGCAAAGTGGGAGCGTTGTCAGGTTACGGCACGCGAGTACGGCTGTCTGTGTGGTGAATTATACAGACAGTAGGCCCCATAATGCAGGTTCATGATGTCGTTCGTTTTTTTATTTAGCATGCATGTACGTGTCACAAGCTGCACGACCAGTGTAGTACGTGGGGTATCATACATGCGTCCGGTACAC